>OY757316.1:76216062-76643062 GCA_963583905.1 Stenurella melanura | reverse complement strand
TACTCTGGTTTAGAGGCAACGCACTTGCTTCCCAACCGCTCTAACACATGTGGCGGCGAGCTCGTATGATGCATCTTACTGAGCATAAGAAAGGATAAGCAAGCTAATCGTTATATTCTTCGCCGATTTTCTGCACTTTTATGTAATAGTTGCACATTCTATAGAATACTCTCCTCATTTTTGTTGTAAATAAAAAACAAGAGAAGCATTATACTCTTCGCCGACTTACTGCACTGTTTGTATGACTGTTGCACATTCTCTAGGATACTCTTGCAGTTTTTTGTTAACATTGTTTGTTTTAGAATATTTTTTGTTTAATTACAAAACATTTTATTTTTTATTATTTTTTAAATAGTTAATATTTTTTTAAACAATGGAGTTCTTCCTTTAGCCAACAGTAACTTACTGTCCAAATTTTAATACTATCGGACTCTTCCTTCTTCAGTTATGGTGATTACAAGAAACATGACGGACGGTCGGATGGACAGGCGGACAGACAGACGTCCGGACGGACAGACAGACTGAATGTTCTTCAGAATTCGATCAACACAGTGATATGAAATTTTTTTTCTCTACGAGCAACCTTATCGGTTTTAGAAATGTGCCGATCAAATGCAGTATACTCTTCGTTTTGAATTTGCGAAGAGTATAATAAGCACGTTCAATAAAGGGACACTCGATCAAAGCAGAAAGCGCCAAAATGGCGTCAAAATAAATACCTTTAAATATTTTCCAACATTGCGCATCGCCTGGCATAACCACTCGCTCTTGCTGAACTGCTTGAAACGAGCTTTTTGGCTAGTAATTTTTCTGTGGAAACCAACCATATGCAATATATCTGTAATATTTTTTACGCTAGTGTTCATTGCATAATGTCGATATTAATTATTTTATCTGCTGTTTACGTGTTTTATCCATTACTTTCAATTCACCCATCGTTTTCTATGATTCAATTTATTTTTAATCTGATGGCCTCTCTAAATCCAGTCCTTATATTGCCAAGGCGATTCGCACCGTGGATGTCTGACTGGCTTCAAGATGACTACTTAATTAGTGCAATGTATTTTATTCTTAATTTGATACCGCCTCCCAAGCTGGAGGCCCCGAATTTTACCCCTCGACCTACAAACTGTTTCTATTGGAAACAAATATTGTCTATATTCTTTGTTATTTATCGTATAAATACATCAGCGGAAATTTTTAACTGAAGTTTTTTAAAATATTCTAAATAACAACAAAAATGTATTTTGAGTTGAATTCCGTTTTGTATATAGTATTATAATTTCATATTAAATACATATTAAAATTGAATATAAACATATAAATAAAACGCGAATTGATTCTTTTTGGTATCATTAATAGAAACAGTTGAACATCAGTAACGGCGTCGAACGTATAAAAAAAATGCTTTATTCTATTTCATGTTTAAAACAAACATATCTTCATTTGAGAAACTGTAAGTAGCATAATAAATAGTTTGTCACAAATCCATAATACGTATTAAATTATGTGAAAAATTTTAGTGATTAATGTACTTGAGGCTGATGATAATCATTGGTAAATAAATCTACGAACATAGATTCTCACGAAGTTATAGTAATTATTGTATTAACTTTGAAAATTCGGGATTTGTTAAAAAAATATATGGTAAGGTGCAATGTTTTTTATGAAAAGATTTACGTAATGGCGAAGTTTATCTAGTACTACCTACTCTACCACTTAACCAGGACGGCGGAATGAGATACGGTAACCCATCCAAGTAACGGACTCGGACGGCGTGACTTAACTTCGCCAATCGAGGTCTCGTCACTGCAACGGGAATCGTACCTCACCGCACATGATATGTGTAGTCTTCATGAATTATGTGGCCATACATGGAGCCACACAGTCCCAATTTATTTTTAAATAAAATAAGTGTAATTTTCATTGTACATCACGTTTTGCCTAAAGTTTCTCGTTCGTTAAAAACATGTCGTCTTACAAAGTGTATATTTTGAAGTAAAATATATCCACCTTATGTGGCCATGCATGATGCCGCACCTACAGAGTAATTTCGTAAAAAAAAATTCAAAATTTTCTGTCCAAATAGATTTAGAATGTCTTGAAAGGTCGAGATTTTAAATTTAAACAAAAAAAAATGTTGTCTGTTTGTCGGTCTGTCTGTAACTTTTTTGTTCGCACGTTTTCTCGAGAATGGCTTAAGTCATCGACTTAATATTTGGTACACGTATGTATTATAATGAGACCTGGAACTAGATTATATTTTGATCTTACTCCATTGACGGGTAGGGAGTAAATAGGGGTAAATAGGTAAAGCATGCTGGTAGTAGTCCAGAAACTTGTGATTTGATGTACCTATATACTAGAATCCAGTGCCTCAATATTTTTTATAACATTTGTCACCCCTAAACCACCACCATCACTTCATTTTTAAAAGAAGTTAATAAAATAAAACTGAGGTATTCATTTGAAATTTGGTACAGGTATGTATTATCGACATACGGAACTAGATTATATTTTGATGATTCCGTTGAAAAGGTTGGGGATGGAATATGGGCAAATGGGTGTAAGTAAGTAATGCAAGCTAGTAAGTGTCCAGAAATTTGCCTCAAACTTTTTAATGACATTTTTAACTAGTAAATCTGGATGTGTAAATTGTGATTCCTTAGAAAGCGGTTTTTTACTCTGATTTTAGTTTTCATTCTGTGGTGACTTTGTACAAGTTGTTGTGTGGCGATTTCCAAAGCGACATTTCAACTAGTGTCCTTCTTTGCTATTAATAGTGCCTCTGGAAATATATTTTTATATATAATATACCAAATGAATCAATTGTTGTTTGTAAATACTTAAAAACTTAACATATTATTAGTCCACTTTAGCTACAATTGAATCATGCCAACAAAAAGGTTTTATGGATTTAAAAACAAATATTCTGTTTTAATCTCTAGTATATGCAGATAGGTAGTTACCTGCATATACTACAGAACGAAACAAAATATTATCATTTTTGTAACCACATAAATGGACATTTCTAGAACTGTCAGATTCATACTCAAAGAGATTTGCCACAAACACAGGAATAAATGACGGCTACCAATTACAAAGCAGGCGGAAACTACAAGAACTTTAACAAGTTCGGTTTCATGCAACTGGACATCACTCATTTATTCAGTCATTATAACAAGGACTAAAGGAGGCTAAGTAGAGGAGATTCTTTAAAACTCAATTTCCCATTTAGATATTACATCATCGCTCTCTTATTGTATGTGACTAGATTTTATTTTTCTGTTGCATGTTTTTAAATTACAATAGTTAATATACAAAAACGAGTATGATGTGTCAAAATAGTGTAACTCATTTAATACTACTGCTGCTTTTCTTACTTTTTATTGGGTATTTTGCCACTGAAAAATATTTAAAAATTTTAATGAAAAAACCTCTGCGCCAAACGGATCAGACAGAGGTTGGTTCTTGAGTAACTGACTGTTTCAAAAAATCTCACACCTAAAAATATATAAACTAGAACAGTGTTATAAACTAAAAACTGAAAATCAAAGCTATAGGTAGTTAACGTTTCGGAAGAGAATCTACTTCCGTTCTCAAAACTTTTTTGGCCGTCAACCATGACAGTTCTTTGTTTATGTATTTCCATGGTCACGTGAGACATCAAATTATATTTATCTTATTTTTACTTACTTCGTCTCTAAGGATGGGCAACCAACTAGTACAAAAATCTATTGAATAATTAGAAACGCATCT
Organism: Stenurella melanura; assembly: GCA_963583905.1. Lineage (NCBI taxonomy): Eukaryota > Metazoa > Arthropoda > Insecta > Coleoptera > Cerambycidae > Stenurella > Stenurella melanura. The sequence goes on along the minus strand of OY757316.1, from coordinate 76,639,303 downwards.
ATCCTCGTTTAATAAAATAATCGCGGATTCTTTAAGTTTTCTTTTAGTTCCGTTGTTCTCTTTTTCCAAAATCTTCGCCGAGTCCCATTTAATTCTATGATTATTATCCCACGCGTGTTCACAAATATTGGATTTTTCAAATTCTCCCCTTCTAGCGTAATTTCTATGTTCACCAAGCCTTACGTTGAAAGGTCTAGATGATTCACCTAGGTAATGTTTTCCGCACTCACATGGAACACTATAAATACAATTTTTTGAATTTTGAACAATATTTGGAGGTTTGGTTCTTGATAAAACCGATCTTAACGTGGAGCCCGTTTGAAAAACCGTTCGTACGGAAAACCTGTTCCCAATTTTTCGTAATTTATTCGACAAACCATGTATATATGGAATTACTGCCATTGACCTAAATGCCTCAGGTTGTGATAGTATATTCTCTCTACTACCAATGTTCAATAACTGACTATCAACAAAACTCTCAACTAGGTGTGAGACTTTTTGAAACAGCCAAGTACTCAAGAACCAACCTCTGTCTGATCTGTTTGGCGCAGAGGTTTCTTCATTAAAATTTTTAAATATTTTTCAGTGGCAAAATACTCAATAAAAAGTAAGAAAATCTGAATATGCCACAAATAAACAATTACAGACAATTACTGCTTTTCCATTCACAACACAACACAACAGGAAATTCAACTCAAAACACAAAATGTTCTCCAATATTTTCAAGTATAATATTTGGTTGACAAACACACTTTAAGGCTGAAGTGAGCTATGTGGTCAGACACATCATGTGGCCATATACACTACTATCAGCTGATCTCAAGTCGGCGTCACAATCTATTACACTATACACACAATAAGGCTGAAGACTTATTAGGTTTATTTCGCACTCAAACTTTTAGAAACATTGTGTGGACAAATACACCACTATCAGCTGATCTCAGGTCGGCGGTCAGTGTTCGCTATCTGTTGTATTATATGCATTATGGGGACATACACACATACATATTTTAAGGGTGAATGAACTCGTATTTGATGGGGCGTACGTGGTGTTTCTATATCACGAATATGTAAAACAGAAGAAAAAAATACACTTTCTCAAATTTGAATTCGAATGAACACAAACTAGGCGGAAGTTTCAATAGTTTGCCTCAATTAGTGTTACTAATTTTCAACTCACAACACAAGTTTCCAAGAATAATATTTCATCGATTTTTTTAGTTTCTATAAAGGAGTTTTATACGCCAAAGCTTTAACTAATTTTAATTATAAAATACTAAATATATATTATCATTCATGGAATTTCCGACAATTCAAACGAAAATTAGCAATGTTTTTCTTCTGAGACACTACAATGTTGAAATGTGCAATGCAATTAGTTTAATAGAGGCAGATTTTTTAAAATTACTAAGTACAAAACTCATGTTAACTGAAAATAAAATATATTACCAGGTGTAGTGGATGTAAAGTATCACATGGTATACCTACACATATTTAACTTTCATCCTGTTAAATTATTATTAAACATTAATTAGTTGTTGAAAATACTGTAAAGAAAATTGATTAATTAGCGATGTTGTGCAAGGTACATTTTAATTCTGATTTGGGAATAAAATGTTAAAAATGTATTTAGAAAGTTAATCTAATGATATGTGTAATCCTTATGAATTCTGTGGCCATACACAGAGCCACACAATTCCAAATTACTATAAAGTCGATTAATAGCACCTTCCTTTTTATTTTATCACGTCTTGCCGAACTTAATTTTCATCATTTATTGGTAGAGATAACTAATTGTAAATTAAGAGGATTAAATTAGTTTAGCTCAAATATTCCACAAAATAAAAACGCCCACATTCAGTTCCACCCCATCTCTAAAATTCGTTAAAAAGTGACGTCATCTTATAAAATGTGTGTTTCCATAGAAAATGTATCTACCTTATGTGGCCACGGTGGCCACGCGCCTACAATTGCCTTTATATTAATTTTATTTTCACTTTTCAATGAAACTAAAATCATCGTCTAGATAGATTTTTTGACTAGTTGCTCTGAATAGATTTTTTCTTGGCCGTAGTTTTTTTTCTTGTTAAAATAAATCCTTATTAAAATAACATATTCAAAAAATGCACGAGAAAAGGTTGTAGCGAATCAAAAGTTGTTTTTATAGCTTTCTTTTCTGTTTCCATTAATTAAAAATTACAATTAAAGTGAATTTTAGTTAGGAATAAGTTGTCACTAAGTTTTACTGGCGTGGCCATCACGATTAAAACTAACTGTTTAGTATTACTCAGAAAAATATTCTGCATAAAATAAAGTAAACAAAGTATGGACACTATTAAAAATCATGATAACATTACAAGTTGGAAGTAAGTAGATGCGATAATAAAAAAATACTAAAAACGTGAGAATAAAAGTAAGTCAATCGACGAGTTCTAACATCACTGAAGAAATTATTGGTTAAAAAGAAACTTTTTGTAGTCTGTAGAATAATTATAATAATATCTGCGTTCTTTAAAACATAAGTTTATCTACTAGATACTAGATAAATGCCGAATGGACGTTATGGAGGTTCTAGATACACATACTTTGATAGATTGTTTTAAACGAAATTTTAAGATGTGTGAAAACGTATGTATGGCCACATTACGCATACCTATCAATGACCTGCTCCACACAGACCAATAGGGTCAGTCCACATAACGCATATACCTCTAACCTGCTACGCACCGACTAATGGGGTAAGTCCACATAAGTATTTTTTTGAAAAAAGCAATAGATAGAGCGAGTGTATGAAATAAAAAAAAATAGCAAAATTGAAAGCTAGCAAAACGTAACAACCTGTATGTCGCAACTTCCATGGCCACATTTGTCGGTGAAATACGGGTGGTCGCACAAGCATTGGCTAACCTGTACGTGTGAGTGTGTGTGTGTATGTGTGTATGCGCGTGTGCGTGCGTGTGCGAGTGCATGTGCAGTGTACCTTGCAGAATTCCTGGAGGTGAGACATTATTTATTTTTAAAATTAAAAAGTACCAGATCCTTAACTAATGTGGCGTGGTGCACCCACCGGATAATTGATTTTAAAATGTTAAGGACACCTCCGCGTGTGTTATTCATGTCTAAACAACCAAAAATATAAGCGAAAATGATTTTAAGTTAATTTGTTCTGTTAATCTAGATGCTCTGATATATATTTTACTTGCTATTCTTACCATAAGATAAATATATTTCTTGGATCTATGACATTTTTCGTATTGACATGTTAAATGATGTCTCTTGGTTTTTTTCATTTTATTTTAGTGAATCTTAGATTTTGTTTCATAAACTGTTTAAGGTAAGGGTCTTTTTTTAACACTTTTGTGTCAACTTGATATTTAGTGTACTCCGTAAAATTGGCCTTCATGAGGTTGAAATATTCTATTTAATCGAATTCGTTCATGTAGTATGAATTGTTAGGAGTCTATGTTATTATATGTTCAATGGTACTCCACCTATCTTGAAAATGTATTAGTATGACGTCATAGATAGAAAAGGTGTACAGAGTAAAATTGGCCTTCATGAGGTTGAAATATTCTATTTAATCGAATTCGTTAATGCAGTATGAATTGTTAGGAGTCTATGTTATTATATGTTGAATGGTACTCCACCTATCTTGAAAATGTATTAGTATGACGTCAGAGATAGAAAAGGTGTACAAAGTTTCCTACTGCGCATGCCTTCTATAACAGCTATAATATTTTTTTCCCATAAATATCCACGGTACGTGTTTTAATATGCTGACTATAATGTTTTTTCCTAAAATCCTCACTGTTCATAATTTTTGTTTTTTTGACTACCACACTGGTTTTCCCCTCTGTGCATGCTTTTCTCTATAAGTTTGTGTATGTAGCGTCATTATCGGTTTTGGATTGCGTCTTCGTAATAGAATCGAGTAAACATATTAATATTATTATATGATGATTAAACTTAATTTGGCTTGCCCATTACAGTATTTTTAGCATTATGTAGCATTTCTTGCCATATCTTACGAATTTTAGTTTTTGTGTTGATTTGATTTCGTGGAAACTTAAATATGAACATCTGAAACTTTTTAAGCTCCTTTGTTTATTAACCTGTAGGGGAGTCTCTAGTTGTCTTGTCTTGAGTTAATTTTAATTTTCGTTTCGCTGTAAACGGGGGTAAAATTTTATTTTGTATTGTGTTTGATATCTAGCATGCTTACGTAAGAGATTGTATCGATAGGGTTTTATTTTCAATTTTATTTAGGTTTGACATCGATAACTCATAAATATGAATATTTGCAATTTTCTGAGATTTTGTTGATAATTTGACATGGATGTACTGATATTTCACTAAATTCCTAATGATACCTGAAATTTAGAATAATATGCGTGCAGGCGAGTGGGTTCTTACCTAATGATACTTTTAATTTCGAATAGAGGGTCATTTGAATTGATGGAGGAGTCCTTTTTTAATGAATTTTAGGTTTTGTTTCATAAAATGGATAAAGCTTAATGGTTAGTATACCTTCGTAAAATTAGTCATCATGAGTCTAGAATATTCGGTTTAATCAGCTTCGCTAATACAGTATCCATCGCTAGGGTGTCTATTTTATATGTTCAGCATGGTGCGATTTGTTCTTAAAATACAGTAGTATGACGGCAGAAATAGAAAGGCTGTACACTGCGCATGCGCATGCCTTCTATAGCAGCTATAACATTTTCCTTATAAATCTCCCCTGCGCGTATTTTCCTATTACGTCTATACTGTTTTTCCTAAAATATACACTACTCATATTTTTATTTGGCTACCATGACGTTTTTCTTCGATATTTCCCAACTGCGCATGCTTCTCTTGGTGCGTTTATGATTTTTGTGTACACCCCCCACTACTTTAAAATGTATGTATTTGAATTTATTATTCTGTTAACGTCTTGTGTTATCCTTATCTTTAAAATCCATCGACTTGATATAATTACAATTACCAAGTCAGCATTTATTTATTATGTTACTGCCTGATGCCTACCGACTTGTTAGGGCCTGTCGTTTTTATTACCATGCAGCCATGTAATTATTTTATCTCTGGATAAAAATACTATTTTCAAAGTGTAATGAACTTCATTAGTTATGATTGAAACAATGGGTTTATTCATTCACATAATATACTAGGTAGCGATCTGTACCTTACTGTTTTTAACTTTGATTAGTAGTTATATGTCTTTCATTTAATTATACAATTTTATACTATAATGTAAAACTTTCTATCACCACGATATTTTAGGAAGTTCCCATTTTTGTTCTAGAGAATTAACCATTGTCTTAGTTTATGTAATATTATTTGCCTGAAAAATTAAAATAATATACCATGTGTTTCCTGAAAATCGGTTGTGGAATGATACCTTTCGTGTATGGCAGGTTATCATTGATTTATTGAAGTGTAGCTTATTGTATGACTTGGGGAAGTAGTACAATTTTTATAATATGTTATCAATTTATAGGTGTGCGACAAATGATTTTTGAATCTGAAATACTTTTACACCCCAGAATAAATTTTTATTAGTCTGTAATAAGAATATCACTTTACAATAAATATAGCGCTCGGCTTCATTGGGTAGACAATTTTTCAAGTTCTGGGTATCCATTACTAATAAACCTGTCTGGAATATTATTTCATACCTAGATTCCGTTAATGTCTTACTTCGACTCATAGACTAGTATCCATTGTGAATAAAATTTTTATTGTAATCATCGAGATGATGTCCCTGTACTCAGCTGAATTTTTTATCTAGCTAAAATATATACTAAATTATTTTTCTGTACTTCCTCATTTTTTCGCTGGTGATTTTATTGTCGTATCTTGGCTGTGGTGCCTCTTAATCTATAAAACTTATAAATTTGTTGAAGGATGTACGAATTTTTTTTTTTTTTTTGTATGTTATGCATTGCTTTGAGACACACTTCCATTTTGTTTTTCGTCTTACTTTAACATTTTGCTTCTGTGGGTACATTTCTTTATAAATACTGCACCGGCGAAAGCTCTGCTGAATATAATATATATTAATACCAAGTTTGCTTCATTGATATGAGAATAAAAATTTGCTTTTGAACGTAATAAACTAAAATATTTGTCTAGAAGAGGAGTATGCATTATCTAACTCGATCATCGGATCTAGATGGACCTATTGTTACATTTTAAGGAATTTAAATAAATTTCATTACGATAGCCTTTACTGCGCATGTGTGACGTCGTTCTCTAGGCGGATTAGTAAATAACACCATTATAGATATTGAAGCCAATGTCTCGATAGCTTATGCGATAAGACTTTGTACTTTCAACCCAGAGTTCGTTAGTTCGAATCCTGATGGCCGCTGGATTTTTTCATTGAAAATAATTACAGGAAAATTATATGTATCATGTGACCCCTCTATCGGAAGATATAAGTATTCAGAGTTTAAAGTAATGATTGTTAGATGGCGCTGTTGGACCATTACAAGTTGAACTATGTGGGCAACAGCCGAAAACTTAGGGAGAGGCCCTACTGCCAGATTAGGGTTGTGCCAGTTTCCAGAATTAGAAGGCAGGCCATTGCCGAAAGTAGGAGGTTGGCTATCAGCCTAAATTGGGAGATGGGGCGCTTGCCCAAAATTAGTAGGCGGGCCCCTTGCCCGAAATTTAAGGAGGGGGCCTACTGCCAAACTATATGTGTGGGCCTACGGCTAAATTAGGAGACGCGACCGCTTGTTAGAATTAGGAGGCTGGCTATCTGCCTAAATTAGTGACTGGGCCACTTGCCCCAAATTAGTAGGCGGGTCCCTTGCCCGAAATTTAAGGAGAGGGTCTACTGCCTAAATTAGGGGGTGGGCTAACTGCCCCAAAATTAGTAGCCGGGTCCCTTGCCCGGAATTTAAGGAGACGACTTGAATTTCTGGACAGTACTGTAGATTCCATATTTGAGTTTCCCGCCATCTTGAATTTCCCCTCGGTAATGTAGATTCCATACTTGAACTTCCCACCATCTTAAATTTCCGGTCTGTAATGTAGATTACATATTTGAATTTACCGCCATCTTGAATTTCCTGTCGTAGCCATCTTGAACTTCCGGTCAGTATTGTGGAATCCATATTTGAATTTCCTACCCTCTTGAATTTCCGGCCGATAATGTAGATTACGTATTTGAATTTCCCGCCATCTTAAATTTCCGGTCGCCGCCATCTTGAACTTTCGGTCGGTAATGTAGATTACATGTTTGAATTTCCCGCCATCTTGAATTTCCTGTCGCCGCCATCTTGAACTTCCTGGTCGCCGCCATCTTGAACTTCCGGTCGTTAATGCAGATTACATGTTTGAATTTCCCGCCATCTTAAATTTCCGGTCGCCGCCATCTTGAACTTCCGGTCGGTAATGTAGATTACATGTTTGAATTTCCCGCCATCTTGAATTTCCTGTCGCCGCCATCTTGAACTTCCTGGTCGCCGCCATCTTGAACTTCCGGTCGGTAATGCAGATTACATGTTTGAATTTCCCGCCATCTTGAACTTCCGGTCACCGCCATCTTGAACTTCCGGTCGGTAATGCAGATTCCCTACTTAACGACTGTCTGGGATGACTGTCTGTCCCAACCGCCCCAATACCTACTGATATTAAAAAATTAGTACTGCAAAATATCACGAAACTTGTTAACAAACTAAAAACAAACAACACATCAACACTATGACTCCGAAACGTCACTAAAACGACCATGTGTCATACATTTTTATCAAGGTACGTATGCTCCACGTTTTTAGAAAATTTTTATATGCTCGGCTGCGTGGCGCCACCGCAAGGCTGACGCGTCACGCACCTTGATTCTTTTATGTATCCTCCCTATTTCTTCCGTAACAATAGGTGCTTTTTCACTGCATGGATTCGACTCCACGCACTTAAATCTACATCGACTCCCGGCAAAGATATGAATAAATGTGTGGATCAACTGTAGAAAATTTACAAAGTCTTCTAACACTGTTTTCTCTATGACAACATTTTTTATGATTTTTGTGATTAGTGCCACATTAAAGCTGGTACTTTTCTCTACATTCTGTGCTATTTTCATTTTTTTCAAAGCGGCTCTGAATAATAAGAATTATCGATCGATGAGTCCGGTCGTACGAAACTCCCCTGGGTAGCTATTCTGTATCGGTGTGATGTGATGTGAGCACATGTTTTCATGAGAAAGTAGGCGGAGTTCTCTTGAAAACCAAAGTAGCGTATTCTGCAACTGCGGGAACGGTCACATCACGCCAAAAATCGGGGAACTTGCTTCTCTTGATAAATTGTAGGTAACGGGACCGTTCACGCGTGAGAAGATGAAAGTATAACCTCACTTTTTGGCACTGCCATTTTATTTGGATGTCGGTGGCATAATATTTGTTTATTTGAAGTTAATTTTATGTTAGATCATACAATGAGGTTTGTGTTACTTAAACTGTAGGGATTAAAGGGCGATGCATATTGCCGATGTACTAAATTATCAATGAGGCACTATGAGACCTTCAGACTGCTCCTCAAAAATAACAACTTATTGCATGAATAAACCCTTCGATTTAGCAGATAGGGCTTTTATAATTAAGTAAATAAAGAACATGCTTGGGGATATCATACAATATATTATACAAGTCGGATTATGTACAATCCAATTATTATTTTACAAATTTAATTTACTTTTCTCCATTGCTCCGAATTATTTTTATTAGTTTCCAGGGACAGCATTTAAAATGGTTGTTACTCTTTCCCATATTTTTTGGCATCTTTTTGTGAACTGATTTGTAAATGTTCCACAGAAGCTGTAGTTGTTTTTCTACCCATTTAATCAAAATATATTTTTAGTCACTATTCATCGGGTTGAAACGGATTTTTGATGTTATTATTCCTAGCCTAACAGAAAATTATGTCACTTTTACAAAATATTAGATATTACACTCATTTTGAATGTCAGAAACTCGCATTTTGACAAGATGCATTTCCCATCATACAATGCGCAACCTTCGATCATGGCGTTGCGGCAATTCTATTAGTTAAAATGTAGGAGCAACTGTTGGCAACACTGAAAGGATCACTTCACGTCACGTGTAGTCACTGTAGTTACAGAATTATATTTTTGTTTCCCTGGGAAGGGATCGTGATATGAGTTCGCTCCTTTCACGACAAATGCTCACGTTCACTGAAATTACAGAATAACTACCCAGGTAGGTAGGGGATCATGTAGATACTGGTTTAGCCTGCTTAGCCGTAGGGGACTAGGTTGGATGCTAGTGTTAAAATGAGAATGGCAGATAGGAATTTTTACTTGTTAGCATAACCAGAAGTCAGGTTATCGAAATAATGCAAAGATTTCATTAATATTTTTATATATAGTTTTTCCCTTAGTTCTCATAGATAGCTTTTCTTTCCACTGTTTGCAAAATCCTATAAAGAATACGTTTCATTTACAAATCAGTTCACAAAAAGATGACAAAGAATGTGGGAAAGAGTAACAACCACTTTAAATGCTTTTCCTATAAACTAATAAAAACAATTCGGAGCAATGGAGAAAAGCAAGTTTAATTTGTAATATAATAATTGGATTGTACATAATTTGACTTGTATAATATATTGTATGATATCCCCAAGCATGTTCTTTATTTGCTTAATTATAAAAGCCCTATCTGCTAACCCGAAGGGATCGTTCATGCAATGAAGTTGTAATTTTTGAGGATTTTTCCAGCAATCTGAAGGTATCATAGTGCCTCATTGATACTTTGGTACATCGGCAATATTCATCCAATCATAATCCCTACAGTCTAAGTAACACAAAACTCATTATATGATGTAACACGAAAATAACTTCAAATAAACAAATATCATGCCACCAACATCCAAATAAAATGTCAAAAAGTGAGGTTAGACTTTCAGCCTCCCACGCACGAACGGTCACGTTCCCTAAAATTTACCAAGAGAAGCAAGTTCCCCGATTTGTGGCATGATGTGACCGTTCCCACAATTGCAGAATACGCTATTTTGGTTTTCAAGAGAACTCCGCCCACTTTCTAATGAAAACATGTGCTCACATCACATCACACTCTTACAGAATAGCAGTGGCGGCCCGTGAAATTTTGTTAAGCTATAACTTACTAGTGGAGCATTGGACCCATTCCAAACTTTAGTGGATCACTACCACGGCCAAACAGAGACGTTCTGTGAAAAAAAATATTTGGTTGGAATTTGCGAATTTTTTTTTTTCAAAAACTGCAGTGCCTCCCCATGGAATCTGGAAAAGTACTTGTAAAATATCTATAGTGTATTTTTTTCTCGAACAAGGAAAAAAATATAAGGACAAGTTTTTAATTTTATCAAAAAGTCTTAATTTATTTTAAAAGTTACATCATTTTAAAATTTTATAAATTAAATATCAGCGTAAAATAAAATTTCAAACTGATGTAACTTTATAAAAAATGAAGATTTTTTGATGAAATTAAAAACCTATCCTTATATTTTCTTCCTTGTTCGAGAAAAAAATACACTATAGATAATTGACAAGTACTTTTCCAGATTCCAGGGGAGGCACTGCACTTTTCACAAAAAAAATCACAAATTCCAATCAAATATTTTTATCCACAAAACGTCTCCGTTTAGCCGTGGTAGTGATCCATTAAAGTTTGGCATGGGTCCCATGCTCCATTAGTAAGTTATATCTTACCAAAATTTCACGGGCCGCCACTGCAGAATAGCTACCCAGAGATTTCTCATTTCCCACGCATCTCGGAAAGGGTCAAAACTATAAGTGGAAAACTGGATTTGTCTTCGAAACGGATCGAGAAAGACAAGATTTGTAAGGACCTTTTTTGTAGAGAAAGAGACGAGCTACAACTTTTGTTGAAAAATATTTTCTCTATTTCCATTATTTTAGCCGCTAGAGCAAAAAAACCGAAAATCAAAAAGTTTTTCAAAATCTTTTTGAATTCTTCCGGAACTTGGAAGTGCAAAGAATGCATCATTTCATTCTACGGGTTATTACTTACCTAAATCCCGAAGATGATCTTTTTATTAGTTTATGTTACCCTAAATGGCTAATTTGCCTGTACTAAAAGTAGATTTTTCATTTCGTTCTTTTATTCTTGACAACTGCCAAAATATTTTGGCAGCTACCAAGTAACAATATATTTTCTCCGTATTCATTAAAAAAACGCGTTGATATTACGAGTGTACTATTTTGTTCATGATAAACTATTTAGCTGTAAACTGACTTGTTTAGATACCTACTAATTAAAATATATGCATATATTTTACTGTGTATGCATATTTATAGAAATGTCAAGCCGATTTTAAGGACGACACGCCTTCACACAGCGTACTCCTTTATTTCGAATTTTTCAACACTTCATGAAACCGTACACAAAATTTTTCCAGGGCCGTTGTAGTTTATCCAAAGTGTTAGGATCCAAGTTACGCTATAAACTATTACTTCCACATCCACGTAGTGGATTGGAAGTCTAATAATCGTAAAGAAAATTTCAAAACATTTTTTTCTTCAAATAGGTTTAGTATAACATGAAACGTCGAGATTTTAAATTTAAACAACAAAATTATTTCTGTCTGTCGGTCTGTCGTCGGTCTGTAACTTTTTTTTGTCCGCACGTTTTCTCCGGAACGGTTTAAGATTATTAAAGGAGTTGATAAAATTGAGAGATTCACTTGAAATTTGGTATACGTATATATTATGATAACATCAGGAACTAGATTCTATTTTGGGATTATTCCATTTAAGGGTTATACTAGAAGCGACGGCCTCGTGTTTCTTTTATATTTTGCATCCCTCCACCACCTCCACTCCCTTATTAAAAGAGTTCATAAAATTAAATTGAGATTTTCACTTGAAATTTGGTACACGTATGTATTATAACGACATCTGAAACTAGATTATATTTTGACACGTTCCGTTGAAGGGTTAGGGGTAAGCAGAGGTAAATGGGGCAAAGGGCGTAAAGCATGTTGTAAGAGTACAGATACTAGGGATTTGGTGTATATACTAGAAACTAAGTTCTCAGATTTCTTTCTAACATTTTTCTATGACATCTGCCCCAAATATTATTAAAATTCTATGACCAGTAATTTTCACATACTAGAGTGCAAATATACTCAAAATGTTTTCTTTAAAGTGACTGGGATGAAAAATTTGGATGTGGAAATAGTGATTCCTTAGGCAGCGGTTTTTCTCTTCGTAAATACTGAACCCACATTACCAGTGATATATGTAGACAATGCAGAGAATTTCAATCTTTTTTATGGCGTTAATCTCAAAATTAAAAATTGCAATGATTTTATATGTAAAAAATGAACTTGACCTTACATTGATCTTGTAAGGTTTATGGTAATGACCAATATATTACCTCTCAACACCTATGTACAACTTATTTTTTGATAGATTTTTTTCAAATTACTGATTTCCTGTGATCATGATCTGGAAACTACAATAGGGATACATCAGTCATATAGCCAAACTATCAACTTCCAGCCCTCTGTATCTTGGATCCTAATCATAGAATCAATTTGTGTGTATGAGAATTTTTGTTCAGAAAGTTGAGAACTATAACATACTCAATTTTCAGACAATTTGACTGGGACCCACTTTCCATTCAATTTGTGCGGGGTCGTTTTTGTAAAACTGGTGTATTTGATAAATTTTGATACCTAGATTCATATTCTTGCATGTTTACGTCTTGACGCCGACCGATGCCTAGCGTCGATTTTATAAAATCTGTGTATTTGATAAATTTTGATACCTGGATTCATATTCTTGTATTTTTACGTCTCGACGCCGACCGACGCCTGGCGATTAATTTTGATATCTAAATTCATATTCTTGCACTTTTACTTCTCGACGCCAACCGACACCTAGCGTCGTTTTTCGTAAAAATTGTGCATTTGACACATTTTGGTACCTAAATTCATATCCTTACATTTTTACTCCTCAACTCCGACTGACGCCTAGCGTCGTTTTTGTAAAACTTCTGAATTCTTGAATTTTTATATCTCGACGTAGACCGACGCCTAGTCGCGCTTTTGTAAAACTTGTATATTTAATAAGTTTTGATACCTATTTTTAATTTTGCATTTTTACGCCTCGACGCCGACCGAGTCCTAGCATCGTTTTTGTAAAACCTATGTATTTGATAAATTCTGATATCTAGATTCTTATTCTTGCATTTTTACGTCTCGCGGCCGACCAACGCCTAGCACCGTTTTTGTAAAACTTGTGTATTTGATAAATATTGGTACCTAGATTCATGTTCTCGCAGTTTTATGAGACCCATCTTTTTGTGGAATATTAATGTAAGGCCTATTACAATTACTCCGAGTTGTGTAACTTTTTAAATTTTTTATCCGCATCTTAATAGAACTTTGAAAATTTCTAAAAGTTCTTTATTTCTATCCCCTGTACATTTTCAGATTTTGTACATATGATATCAGGCTTGAAAGTTAGCCAAGTTCATTTTAAATGTCTTAGCGAAGCTTCTTCTGTAAATTTTTTAATGATATCTGCCCCAAATATTATTAAAATTCTGTGAAAAATTATTTCCGCATACTAAAGTGCAAATATAGTCAAGGAGTCTACCCTTAAAGAGACTTGGAAGAAGGAAAATTTGGATGTGGGAAGTAGTGATTCCTTAGGCAGCGGTTTTTTTAGTGTTCACATATTGTTTTATTGTAGGTAGTTATAACAAACAATAGTCGTGATTTTAACAAATAGTGAATGGACCCTGGCGTTGTGTTAATATATGGAAACTTTACACTACACCATTTCTTAATCGCCATATTTCCTGCTCTAGAACTTTTACGTCCGCAGTGCAGCATTTACGAGATCATGTTAATTTTAAATCTCCAACCCAGGATATTTTAGGTAATAATTTAAAATTTTCATATTCGACCGGTCACGATAATATTCACACCACAATAATAAAGCAGTGTAAAGAAGCCTGCTCTCATATCACATTATAAATTCTTATTACTATACTCTTCGCAAATATGAAAACGAAGAGTATATTGCATTTGATCGACGTAAATATCGCTTGCTGAGAAAAAAGTCGCATACCGTTGTGTTGACTTCTTATTATTTATGTGTTACAGGTAATTGGTTACCTGTTTGGTGGTTGTATTCAAATAAATAAATATGTTGTAATTTAATCTAGTCAACAAGTGCCATTTTGATGAATACCTGGTAGCCTGTACCAAAAATTATGATTTAGGACTCATTCGATTCGGAATGACATCTAGAAACTCTTTAGGAAATTTGAAGTTGAGCCGGTAAAAATTACAGAAGTTATAAATAATTTAGTAAAAAAAAAGAGAGAGCGGGTTTGGTTTTGTAATAACTGGGGTTTTATTCCCCTAATTACATGATTTAATCAGACATTACCATTGGCAGAGTACGGAGTGTCCCAATTACTTTTGGAGACTCCGTCGATATTATAGTATATCCATCGGAATCAAAACTGTGCTTACCCTTTGCTTTCCAGGTGATTTTATCCTTTTTGGTGTCCATCAACCAGGTTACTTCACCCACAAACTTTACTGAATGTAAAATGAACTTAATTTCATGACAAGCAAATAAAACACGTGATTTCTCAAAACACTTAAACCACTATATTTACATAAGAAAATGGAAGCAAATGAAATTGACAATCACAAACACTTAAAGACGATTAAATAAATTAACAAACGATAATTACTTTATATCAAGAAATAAAGTGGTCCGCGGCAATTTCAAATCTTTAGCTGAATCGCGACCGAATATTCCTTAGTTCGATTACAACACATTAATTTTCTACTTATTAAAACCGGCAAAATACTAAACAAATGTACTTAAACTTTACAATTGAAAAAGGTTCGCAAAACGAGAATTTACTATACTACTAATACCCTGTAGGTAGATGGTGACCGAACCGAAGTTAAACCAAGAGTGGTGACAATCTCTCCATCGAAATAATATGTTTCAAAAGTGGGCCGTAAAACTTTACACCCTCGACCAATTAGGACCTTCTTTACTTTAAACCGTACGCATTTGAAATTACCTAACGGACCATGGTATTTATCATATGGTCTATCTTTAACATTTTAATACCAGTCCGGCAGATGGAAAAAAACCCCTTTTGTCCCTTGCTTTGCCTTTGTATAGGGGAAAAAATCTGCCTTCTTTGGTCTATCTATCTTAGTCTATTACATATGTTCCTGGAATCATATTTCAACTGCCTTAGTCTAGAAAATTTAACTATAACCCCCAATGGGTTCGTATTTCACAAGTGTCCATAACGGCAAGTAAGAAAGGCGAATTGGACATAAAATAATTTGGATGGTTATTTATTGCCTGCAAGTGGCTAACGTCGACTACCTAATAAAGAGTAAAGTTAACAAAGCACGTTTCCTGGACTCTAAAATAACCTAAAACAGATGTATCTATGACCGGTATTTTACGATAGTTTACTAAAGTCTCGACCCTTAAAATATTACAGAAATCAGAAGTAAGAAAATACGGTGGTTCTATGAGACAGGGCCGGACTTGGCTCCCTTAATTTGACTTTTGTTACAGTTTTTACAAATATACAATTATTAAAGATATCCGAAATAAAGAAAAACATCCTTAAAGAGCAGGATATTTCGTAAAAAAGCCCTACTTCCCGAAAGTCTACCACCAATATTTGTAATTTTAATTTAGAGGTGAAAATAGGGCTAAAAAAGGGTGATGTGACTTCCGCGTGCGCCGACCGTTTCGGACACTTTAACAATACAAATTATTTAAACCCATTAAATATGAATATTAAGATAAAAAAATTCACATACCTTTTGGATACTTGAATAAACAAAAATCCATTGGAAAAAAAATTTTCCCGTAATTTTTTTTATTAGATATGCTTTTGTTAATTCACTTATTTTTAAAAGTTTTAAATTAACATAAAAACCCTGATAATTTCAAACTAAAAACCTCAGATTTTTTTCACTTCTTGGAGCTATTCTTGAAAGCTTTAGAAAAGATCCCCGTTGGAAAAATGAAAAATTTTGATTTTGCACATTGTTATTAACAATCGAAGGCATTAAAAAATGGAAAACGTAAACAAAGCAATGATAAATTTTTTTTTCAAATAATCCGATTAGTTCGTTTTCTTATTATTGAAATCTACAAAAAAATGATTTTTTACAATATTTTACTCCCACTGTTTAAATAATTGTTATAAACAAATGAATTGTTTATAAGGTAACCCATTTTTTTTATTCTAATCGTCAATAAATATAAAGATTTTTAAGAAAAAAATTGTTTCTTAAAAAAATCTAAGTTATAAATAATTTAGTAAAAAAAAGAGAGAGCGGGTTTGGTTTTTACAAATATCTTGGAAATTATTAAAGATATCCGAAATAAAAAAAACAACCTTAAAGAGCAGGATATTTCGTAAAAAAGCCCTACTTCCCGAAACTCTACCACCAATATTTGTAATTTTAATTTAGAGGTGAAAATAGGGCTAAAAAAGGGTGATGTGACTTCCGCGTGCGTCCACCGTTTCGGACACTTTAATAATACAAATTATTTAAACCCATTAGATATTAATATTAAGATAAAAAAATTCACATACCTTTTGGATACTTGAATAAACGAAAATCCATTGGAAACAAATTTTTCCCGTAATTTTTTTATTAGATATGCTTTTGTTAATTAACTTATTTTTAAAAGTTTTAAATTAACATAAAAACCCTGATAATTTCAAACTAAAAACCTCAGATTTTTTTCACTTCTTGGAGCTATTCTTGAAAGCTTTAGAAAAGATCCCCGTTGGAAAAATGAAAAATTTTGATTTTGCACATTGTTATTAACAATCGAAGGCATTAAAAAAAGGAAAACGTAAATAAAGCAATGATAATTTTTTTTTTCAAATAATCCGATTAGTTCGTTTTCTTATTATTGAAATCTACAAAAAAATGATTTTTTATAATATTTTACTCCCACTGTTTAAATAATTGTTATAAACAAATGAATTGTTTATAAGGTAACCTATTTTTTTTATTCTAATCATCAATAAATATAAAGATTTTTAAGAGAAAAATTGTTTCTTAAAAAAATTTTTATTGCTTCAAAGCGCATTTGTTAATTAACAATTTTTTTTTGTTACTAAATAATAATATTAAGAAACCATTTTTTTAAATCATCATTTCTATTGCTCTTCTATATTCTGAAAAAATAAAAATGTTTTGTTTATATTTTATTTGTTTATTTAATAAACAATTTGCTATAAGCAAATTAATTTTTGCGTTATATATTTTTTTAATGCTACAAAAAATAATAAAAACAACCATGTGTCGTACGTAATGTGAAAATTTTTTTCTCTATTTTTTATATAATTTTAAGCATTTTTATGTTTTTATGTTTGTCATTTTCTTTCAATTTTTCGTCATTGTTATAAATAATTAAGTTATAAACTATTGGAGATGGGACAAAGACACTTTAAGTCTTTTTTTCCTCCGTTAAGCAATAAACAAATTGAGCTTTTAGCCGAAGCTCTAACTCAATTATTTATTAACTGTTTTGAAATTATTTATAAAAATATCTCGAAAATTTAATGAATAATTGAGTTAGAGCTTCGGTTAAATGCTCAATTTGTTTATTGTTTAACGGAGGATGAAAAAGTTTATAAGTTTATAAGTCTTTTAATTATTAAAACATCTAAAAATGGTAATTCATTTCTAGTTTCCTTTTCTAAAGTGAATTTAATAGAAGGTTTTTTACTTTAAGATCTATTCTGACAAAGACGAAACCGAAGAACCAGGAGCAAAATTCAAAGAATTGTATTTATATTCCGTGTGAGTGCAACAAACAATACGTGGGTGAGTCATCCAGACCTTTTAGTGTAAGATTGGTCGAACATCAAAATTATATAAGAAAAAATGAAATTCAGAGGTCCAAGATCTGCGAACACGTTTGGGAGAATTGACACAGAATAAACTGGGACTGGGCAAAATTTTAACAAAAGAGGCAAATAGCAAAAAAAGAAAAATTAAAGAATCCGCGATAATATTATTGAATGAGGATAGATGCGTGTCGAGTTGTTCCGTAGATGTCTGTACAACTTGGTTGCCAATGTTAAAAGAAGAACTTCACAAACTTAACATTGTATAAAAACTAAAAAAACTGTTAACTCTATCAACAGTCCTATGTAAATAGTTAGTATCTATGGATATTAAATACAACAAACATTCTTAGAGCTGTGTATTTATCATACACAGCAAAAAAGATTTTTCAAAAAAAGCCTTGAAAAAGGAAACAGAATAGATTTCCGAAACGTCGGCGAAATATTTAACTTCAAGTTTTTATACTTATTTTGACGTAAAAGTCATAGGCGTAGAGGTTATTTACCAGTAACATACTGGTTAATTGTGATATTTTGTAGATTCCCCGAGCACCGCTTAAAAAGAAAACATACATGTGGCAAGAAGTCCCAAAGAATTGAAGAAGGAAAAAAAAGGGTTAAATACATTTTAATGCATTCTTACAATATCTATACCTAATTATTAGTACTGTATAATAATATAATAAAATAAACCCTGCAAAAATAAATTTGTACGCAGGGTGTGAAACATAAAATGCATATAAGTATGTATTAAAACTATATAATACACAAGAATACAAAGTTGACACAGTTTCAATAAAATCCATGGAGCAGAATGGTTCAGTTTAGTAGTATCTTTTATTAAAATGGTAAATGTTTTTTATGTCCATGAACTGATGTACATTCAATCTACCCAGAGATAATATTCATTTTTTATGTTTTCATTTTTTTATGTTACTACAATGAGTTTCGTTGGTATGGACAAAATATTTACGATAACTTTGTTTCTATTGTTATCTCCATGAACAAGGTACAGCAACAACCACCAAAATGTTCCTGTGTGTTTCTTTGGTGTGGACATACCTTTAGACTCATAGTCTCAGGGTTGCAGTTTCAAAACACAACATGTACTTCTTTACTTTATTTTCCATTGAGGATTATTGGCATTATAAAATAAAAAAACCGCTGCCTAAGGTATCATTACTTCCACATCCAGATTTTTCATCTAAGTTACTTTAAAGAAAACATTTTTACTATATTTGCACTCTAGTATGTGAAAATTACTGGTCATAGATTTTCCTAATATTTGGGGCAGATGTCATAGAAAAATATTAGAAAGAAATCTGAGAACTTAGTTTCTTGTATATATACCAAATCCCAAGTTTCTGTACTCTTACAGCATGCCTTACTTATTTTTCCTTATTTACCTTTACTTACCTGCCCCGTAATGAAACATTTTCTTTATAGAATTTTGCAAATAGTGGAAAGAAAAGCTATCTATGAGAACTAAAGGAAAAACTATATATATATAAATATTAATGAAATCTTTGCATTCTTTCGATAACCTGACTTCTGGTTATGCTAGCAAGTAAAATTCTGATTTGCCATTCTCATTTTAACACTAGCATCCAACCTAGTCCCCTACGGCTAAGCAGGCTAAACTAGTATCTACATGATCCCCTACGATATGTAAATTCAGTTAAAAATGAGAACACCTGCCCCCACTCCTTCAACGGAATCGTGTCAAAATATAATCTAGTTTCAGATATCTTTATAATACATACGTGTACCAAACTTCAAGCGAAAATCTAGATTTAATTTTATTAACTCTATTAATAGGGGAGTGAGAGTGGTGGGGGCGTGGAAAATCTTCCTGAGGCCTTCACTTCTAGTATGTACACCAAATCCCAAATCCCTGTACTCTTACCAACTTGCTTTACTTATTTTCCCTTATTTACCCCTATTTAAGCCCCTACCCTTGAACGGAATCATCTCAAAATATAGTCTAGTTCCAGATGTCGTTATAATACAAACCTATACCAAATTTCAAGTGAATATCTCAATTTTATTATATCAACCTCGTTTAATAATGGAGTACAGGTGGTGGGGGTGTTGAAAAATATGACAAAAATCTGAGGTCTTGTCTTCTAGTACATACACCGAATTTCAAGTTTCTGTACTGTTACCAGCTTGCCTTGCTTATTTTCCCCTATTTAACCCCCAACCCTTCAACGGAATAATCCCAAAATATAATATAGTTCCTGATGTAATTATAATATATACGTATACCAAATTTCAAGTGAATATGTCAACTTTATTTTATCAACCCCTCTAATAGTAGAGTCGAGGGGGTGGAAAATATTTTTTTTAAATTTGCGGCCTTGGTTCCTAGTACATACACCAAATTTCAAGTTTCTGTAGTCTTACCAGCTCGTTTACTTATTTTCTCTTACTTACCCATATTTAACCCCCAACCCTTCAATAGAATCATCTTAAAATATAATCGAGTTCCAGATGTCGCTTTAATGCATACGTGTACCACATTTTAAGTGAGTATCTCAATTTTATTTTACCAACCCCTTTAAAATAGAAGTAGGGGTGGTGGGGGGTTGAAAAATATTATAAAAAAATATGAGGCCTTAGCTTCTAGTACATACATTGAATTTCAAGTTTCTGTACTCTCACCAACTTGTGTTACTTCGTTTCCCTTATTTACCCTTCAACGGAATAATGCCAAAATATAATCTAGTTCCTGATGTCATTATAATATATACGTATACCAAATTTCAAGTGAATATCTCTATTTTACTTTGTCAACCCCATTAATAATGGAGTGGGGGGTGGTGGGGGATGGAAAATAATATAAAAAACTTTGAGGTCTTAATTTCTAGTACACACACCAAATTTCGAGTTTCTGTACTCTTACCCGCTTGCCTTACTTATTTCCCCCCAATTACCCCTATTTACCCCCCCAACCCTTCACCGGATATGTTCAAAAGACAATCCAATTCCAGATCTCGTTATAATATATACGTGTACAAAATTTCAAGTCAATATTTTAAACCGTTCCGGAGAAAACCTGCGGACAAAAAAAGTTATAGACAGACCAACAGACAGACAGAATTTTTTTAAATTTCACTCAAATTTAAAATCTCGACGTTTCATGACATTCTAAATCTACTTAAAAAAAAATGGATTTTTTTTTTACGATTACTGTACTTTCAATCCACTACGTGGATGTGGAAGTAAATGTATAAAACTATAAATAACCAATTATAAGAAACTGCGAAGAGTATTCCATAGTGCAACAATTATATAAAGCGTTTAATAAATCGGCGAAGAGTATAATGTTTACTCTAGTGTTTAATATTATAGTTAACTTTCTGGAAATAAAAATATATATTCTAATAGCACGGCTTTAGAAGAGCTCATTCACTGTTTATTGCTTCATTGAGCTTTTTAAATTATCTCTACGATAATTTAAATGTGGAACATAAAATTATCGCAATATATGTTGACTCTTCAAAGGAATTTAACCTCTTGGATTATGATATTCCTTTATACGTTATAATTTTAATAGTCAATGTAATAATTTTCCTTTACGAACAGGAAAAAATTGTAAATTAATTGATCATAAAGTCTACTAAATTTCACATTAGCTTTCACAGGGCTATGTTATGGGGCCCTTGTCATAATATCTTTCCATTGTCCATTTACAAGTACAACAAGAGACAAAAGTACAGCTCTGGCAATGGATAACTCAAGTTTGCTATCAATTTGACATTATTTCATAAATAACCTTTTAATAATAATTGAGACAAAAAATTTTTATGCAATTTGATCCTACAAGTTCCTACAATAAAATTATTTATTAGGTGAAAGGTTTTAAATTATTTGAATATACACATATTAATTTATTCCTAGACCAGAAATATTATATTAATTATATTTATAATAATCGTGCAAATAGTTGTTTTGCTATTAAACCTCTATATCGAATAGCCAGCAGATATAATGCAGAAATATTTTATTTTACGAATCTTGAAAGTTTTATAGGTATGCAGTAATTTCTTGGATCTATTTCTAACTTTGTGAAGTGTGTGATTATACTGCAATAAATAATAGTTTAAAAAACTAGAAGAACACGCTTTAATAGCAAACCGAATTACAACGTAAAAAATAATTTTTAATTATTAAGATTTTGTTTAACAGCGATAGAAAGTCCACTCACTCAATACAGTTAAAAGATTTTTAATAAGTTTAAAATAAGAATAAAGTGATTAACAAAAAAATTAATTTCATTCTAAAAAATGAGTGGGGTGCTTATTACCATATTTTTTTATACTAACTCTACTTTCACAAATAGCTACCAATGAAATATTTATACCAGTTGATATCAAGCACCCCACGCTTTTTTTACAATGAAATTAAAAAAATTTAATAACTTTGTTCTTATTTTAAACTCATTAAAAATATTTTATTTGTATCGAGTGAGTGGACTTTCTATGGGTGTTTAACAAAATCTTAACCTTTCAGTGGTCGCGCACGGTGTGGGAGACCGGCGCAACGGTTAATTTGTGATATTTCAAATAATCGGATAAACTCATCCGTTTCCGTTGGTGTACCTTTCATAAAGTTTCTCGTCTATACATTGCTGTAGTTATTATTATGCCATGTGTCCATATAACTGCTTCAAACGTACACAGGGTGTCTTAGACCGGGTGCGACCACTAGTGAGATAAAATTTCTGTCATTTGTTTTGGGTTATTCATTGAAAAATATATATTTCGGTAAGAATTTACCTTCCATTTTCCTAACTTTATATAAATATTGACTCTAAAAAAGAGCAAGAAAGGATGTTGAGGCTGTGCGAAGAAGTACTCAGTGGAGAAGAATGATGATGAAGAAGAAACGGGGAGGAAGACAACATTTATGAAAGATCAGAAGATAGCGATACAGAACAGGAATTTTATGAAAATGAAGGTGGGGAAATGAATGGAAATGGACCATATTTTATGGGAAGAGATAAAAAAACGAAATGGAGCAAACATTGTCCACCCAAAAATGTAAGAACAAGGAAAGAAAATTATAAATATTTTTATGATTGTTATAACTTGCATGCTTTTTTTATAAGGAACCCAAAGACTTTTATGTACAAAAATAGATTCCCTTATGTTTCTAGAAGACAAATTTACTTTAACAAAGGTTTTATGAGAATTTTTATTTCTGTTATTCAAGTATATATAGGGTGAGCCAGTATTTTGTTTATTTTTTTGTACATTGAAAAATTAAGGTTTACTTAAATAAACATTTCGAAAATACCTAAGATTTATTAATTACATATACATAGCTTCGAGGTCCTTTCAAAATTATTTCTGAATTTTTACCTTTAAACGCATTTTTTTAAGCTATTATCTAAGACCGTGTGCGACCACTAAAGTAAAAAAAATTCGCGCGACCACTGAAAGGTTTTAATAATTAAAAATTATTTTTTACTTTTCAGTTCGGTTTGCTATTAAAGCGTGTTTTTTTAGTTTTTTTTTTACTGTTATTCATTTTTTTATCTTTTAGTATTAAAACGAACTTAAATATAATAGTAACCAGAAGACGGGGTTTTTTGGTGATTGATCCGCCATTTTGACGCCACCATTTTGAATTGTTAAACTTAGACCAGATAATTCTAATCTGCAACAATTAGAAGTCGGTGAAAATTACGTTGAAAGATTCCGTTGCATTGATAGGTACAAGTGAAGCTAATAAAAGCGTGTTAAAAAGGACGTTATACATGTGATTGCCAGAGTATTTTGTCGAAAAACTTTTATACATGAGAAAATCTTAACACATCCATGCTTAATATATTTTAGAACCAATAATGATGGTAAAGAGCAAATCAGATACACTTTTTACCTTTCATAATTTTCACTATAGATATATACTATACGCCATGAATTTAAATTACAATGTCCAAATAAAAAGCATTAGTGATTTTATTAGTTAAAGTAAAAAACTATATCAGATACAAGCTCATGTCTGTTGAATCCATAAATGAATAATTAAATTTCAACTGATATTTTATTATTTAATCCTACTCTTTTTTCCTGCTCTCTTGACTAAATGTGCGATTCATTTATATTTATGATCCTTTACTTGAATTGCCAATACTACAATGATATAGGCAATTCGAGTATATTTAAATTAATAAGTGGTTATTCTATTTTACTCTAGATGAATTCGACGTTAAATGTAAAACCTCATATTTTAGAAGTAGGGTGACCAATATTGATACAAGCAAGTACTTGTAATCATGTATACGGCATCAAATTAGATTTTAAATGGGGAGGTCATCAAATTCCGGTTCTCGTATGCATTGCTTTTTATTTTTATGCAATATACTCTGCATGGATTGACCCAATCCATTTGTTTTGCAAACTGTAAGGTATGACTCGACTCGAGGTGTAGTCATAGAGCTATGTCTAATATATTGTTATGAATTACACCCCCTTGGAACTGGAGATGTTACTCCTATGCCTACTAACAGTGACTGGAAAGACTCTAGAAAGAGCCATGGACTTTTCTAGAGTGTGGTTGGAGAAGATTCTGGTTTAATCTAGAGGTAATTTCGGAGTATATAAGGCGCGATTTCCAGCGTAGAAGAAGAAGTTTATTAAGAAGGCAGTTTATAAAAGTGAACAAGTTGAAAAGTGAGGTTAAATATCAAGTAAACAAAGTGTTATTTTGAATTTGAAGTATTGTATAGTCAGTAAATTGTTAAATAAAGTGTTAGTGGTGTTTATCTCTTGCTGAAATTATTTAGAACCCACGGATTCATACAGGGTGTTTCCTAAAAGGTGAAAAATACGCAACAATATAGTGAAGAAAAATCGAAAAAAGGTTGTCTCATTGAAAATTTGACGAAGACGCTAATGATAGCGGAAAAATGATTCATGCTAACATGTGTTCATGAACTATATGGTGTAGCTCAGCGATAGTTCCATTGTAGTGTCCATTGTAGTGTGTTTATAAAGCTGTGACGAGTTCACACCGGGATATCAACCATTTGAATAAATTCCAACATTTCAAAGTCATGCTTAAGCGACCAACATCATCATTCCTGCTCTAGTAAATTGATCTAAACAGGTCTCTCATTTGACGCCCTTTCCTTTGACAGCAACTAAACATTTTTCAACCAGTGCTACGCCATCTCATTCTTAGTTTAAGTTAATATTCCCCATTGGAAATTTACCTGCTTACTACCATTTTAATTCACCTTATGCGATAGGAGCCTGGTTATTTTCTCATTTTTTATTCTTAGTTGTGGCCCATTTTGACTACTCCTTGAATTGTCGCGGAGCTGTGAGTCGCGGTATTTTCATTTTAAAAATAGTTGCTAACTTATTAATTAAATCGGTATAATAAATGCTTCTTTAGCATCAGATATCCCTTGAAATTCATAATTTGTATATTTCCAGCCTCTCCAAAATATTGAAATATCTAATATCAAATAACCTAGTAGTTTACTTGGAATCATATCATAAACTATTTAAAAAAAATCCTTTGAAAATAAAAACCTATGCTTAGGAATATTTACAGACCTAGTAGCTGTTTTTGACAGCGTTGATCAAAATATTTAAAGGGTCGACTTCCAGCAATCAAATTTTGAAGAGCGGTGGGGGGGGGGGCGATATTCCTTAAAATTGAATATTTACCTTGGTGGAAATTTTTGAATAGCGGTGGGGGCGATATTCCTTCACATTCGATATTTGCCTCGTAAATTGGAAAACGAAATTTTTTTACTGTGCCAAACCTAGCGCAAAATGTTTTTTTTGGCGTATTCAACACAGTGCTATACTGTAATGCCAGGCATTCCTGTCGGGCGATGGTAAAGAGTTTATTTTTGACTTCGATTGTATTTTATCTTTCTACGCTTTCTGTCGGATTAAATATTTAGAAATTACTTTTGACTCCCTTTCTTTTGTTTTATTACATTTTCAGAAAGGTGTAACTCTTATGCATATTAATTCTTGTGATATTCCAGAGGCCTATGCCAATTTTTAGCGTTTTCCGTCAAGAACTTTCCATTTTATAGGTGCTTTGTAAAATTTTCAATTTTTGCTTAATTCTGAGTTTAAAATGGCCTTGTAACTTTTTCTTGGATCATAGGAAAATTGTAAATTGTTATACATGGTCTCAATACTTATAACTAATGGTTTGCCACAAAGGTATTCATTCGGATGGATCATGACGAATTTTTAAATTTGCCGCGCTTTTTCCTGTATCAGCAAAAAATTTTGATTCTTTTTTATCAACTCAGAAGTATACAGACTATCGTATACCGCAGTTGTTAGCAGGTATTCATTCGCTTCAAAAATATTTATTATTCCATGGCCCCAGGCCCAAAATCAAACCACTTTGACTCCCGACCTACGGTGATTAGTGTAATATATTCCTCAGTATACCACAATTGTTAGTGGGTATTCAAAGTTAGTCAATTTTGCACACTAGCTGTTTAGCTTATGTATGCAGATAAATGACTTTTATTACAATTATGTAGAAGGAAAGATTCAAGTTATACTTCAAAATGTTAATATTTTGCAACATGCTGAAGCTTGGTTTACACAAAATCAATTAGTGCTAAATGAGAGTAAAACAGTAACCTTAACATTTGAACCCAAGTCTACCACGAAGCTCGCACAGAATTATGAAACTAATATCAAGTTTTTAGGGGTACATACTGGCATCAAACTAACCTAAGTAGTTCACATTAATGTACTGTGTAAAAAATTATCTAAGAATGTGTATGCTATTAGGAAAATAAAAACTACGGTTAATGAACATGCTGCAGCCACTATTGTTCCTATCGTTACTTCTGTATGGTATACTGTCGTAGGAGATTGCAGCACATACTAATTTACAAAGAGTATTTTTCATTAATAAGTCTGCAATATAAAGCATATTCAATGTCAATTGGGATTATAGTTGCTAACCACTATTTATATCGCTTAGGATAATATTTTTGTTTATAGTGTATCGGAAGATCATATACAGGGTATCCCGTAAATAATGGATAATCCTGAAACTGGAAATAGGCCAGGCCATGACCTATCAGAATATCACAACTTGACCTGATTGAAAACTCTACGGTTTTCGAGATATGGACACTTTTTTGAAATTTTGAAAATTTCGACTTTACGATAGTGTTTTACATGCCGGTGCCACAAGGTAAAGATTTGTTCATTCTGTTTTTAGGTATTCTAGAATAGCTGTGATATCAAACGTGTATAGGAGTTTTTAGATAACGACTGTAGTATTTTTAAAAAAGAAGTATTTCGTAAACTTCTGTTCCACCAAGATTCCGTCTGCCGACTTTGACTTTTGGTGGTGTAAAGAAAAGTACCAAGCGATACCTGCCACTTATCTTAAAAACTTGCCCACTTATTGTTATATTACAAAATATATAAAAATTATGAGTGAGGAGGACGAAGAAAGATTGAAATAAAATAAAAAGTAATTTCTCCTGAATTTATTAAACATCATTATTATTAAAAAGAAAACGTCACTGTAATAAATGTTTGCTATCCTCCAGCACTGACGCAGGCTCTGCACGTTTTAACAAAGGAACATTTTAGTTGGCGTGACTATCCGGATCGGCTGATTTCTTCGGCGGTTACTCCGATACGCTCATGCAATTCATTTAAGGATTGAACAGGTCGAAAGTACACCTTTCCCTTCATATATCCTCAGTAAAAAATAAATAAAGAATTTAGGTCTGGTGACCTGGAATGCCACAGAATTGGAGCTAAGCCACCGATCCATCTGCCCGGATATTTCAAATTTTGGAATGCTTTCACCTCTATCCCATAATGTGCAGGGCATCCGTCGTTCTGTAGCCACATTGTCAGCCTCAGGGATAAAGGAAAGTCTTCTAGTAAGACCGGTAGGTTGTTTTGAAGGAATTCCAAATAATTCTCTGACGTTAATGTTGGTGGCAGTTCGAATGGGCCTACCACTTGACCATTTAGGATGCCTGTCCACAAATTTACTTTAAATTGGTATTGTGATCGAGATCTTTTCTCATCAAATGGGGATATTCCAACTGCCAGCTATGCAGATTATATAAATTTACAAAGCCATCTCTTCTGTACGATGATTCGTTAGATCACAAAATTTACAAAAAAAATCTGGATCATCTCCTATCATCCGCAGCATTCGCCGGCAAAATACCACCCTCGAGGGATAATCTCTGGGTAGAAGAGTTTGCACACGTTGTACATGGAAAGGATGAAGTTGGTACCGTTTTAAAATCCAATCACCGTTGTTTTATATACAACAGTGCGCCCTGATATGGTACGCACAGAAGTAGACGCATCGTTAATTTCATCAAGCACTTCGTCGTCAAAATTTTGACGAGGTCTTCCTTCACTGGCACCACCAATACCACGAAGACTAGAAATCCTTTCGGATGGCGTTGCGTTCGGGTCCCAACTAGCACCAAAGTGACAGTAACTGAGATAGGAACTTCGTATGAGTAACCATTACGTAATTGCGACTAAATTTACGACTTTGGTGTAAAAATAACTTCATTTGACAAGTCTACAGTCCCTGCCTCGTAGTTTCTACCACTAATGATTACTTTATAGTTATGCAACTTCTACGTAGCTTTCGTGGTACATGGGAACGTGGTAGTTACCGGTGGGACGACTTTCGGGTTTTCAGAACTTGAAGGTGGTAAACTATAGTAGCAGCGACTAACTCGCATCACTGAAATGTGACTTCAAAGTTGCAATCACCTTCAAGCAGCTTTAATAGTTGCCGCGACGTTCTGGGAACCTTCACTATTTCTTTAAAGTAGTGGAACTTGTAAGTAATATTCATAGGTGTTAATGACGTTACTGCTACCTACAGAACTGTGTACGGCTACTACAAAGTGCACATCACCTCTGAAATTTACCATGAAGTAAATTTCACCATCTAGTTAATGCAACAAACCTAACCTATAATATATTTGCCTAACCTAGACTAGAATTACATGCTGCTATATTATGCTATGCAACATTTTGTGTTCAAAATAAGGCAACAAAATTTAATATTTCAACGCAGTTTTATTACACCTACCTTTTCTTCTATGTTATCTATCACTGTAATAGTATATTATACCAACAAGGTTTATGTTTATTAAGTCGTTGATATATGGCTGCATACAAGTAAATTGCGACAGCTGATAGGTTTTTCAATGTGAAGTTAGGTAAATGATAAACAGCAAAAGCTAGGAACGCGTTCAGTCTAGACAACGTAAGGCTAACACGTACGTTCCGAATCAATATCGGGAAAAATGTAACCATGAAGTGGCAGCGGCAACTTTGAAGAGGTAATTTGTGGTAGTAACAACTTTGCTACGACTTTGAAGTGATGCTACAGTTCCATTGGCAGATTTGTGGTAAATATAACTTTAAAGTTGCTGCAAAAGTTTTCGTCACTATCGCCAAGTAGCAATTACTTTCAAGAAGCATTTCTTGGTGAAAACGACCTTAAAGTCACATTTTCTGAAATACGCCATGTTAATGGCCAAAATTATCGACGCCATTGTTATAACACATGAACCACAATTTCACAATTGACTAATAAATTTAATTTATCGCCATTTCTTCACCAAATACAACAAATTAATACATAAAAAGTAATGTTAAGTTCCGAAGAACAATAAAAAATAGGTTTCGGTATCTAGTGTGTCATATTTTCGCATGACATTACATATTTTAAAAACAGTATTTTCATTAAAAAATGCAAATTTTAAAGGCGCGTGGTTAGATTCGGACGTTTTATCATTATGTTTGTCAGTAAAATTGCATTCGTTTTAATTTTGACCCTTAGACCATTGGAAAATGGCACAAGTTTTGCTGTCTAATATTACCTTCTGATATTCTATTAAATTTCTGAGTTAGGGAAATGAACAAGAACAAGAATCATATGTAAGAAAGAAACATAAATATAATAAAATCGGTTGCAAGACAAAGAAGGGCAACATCGATTTGAAAGAGTAGGGTGTGGTAAAGTTTTCTGAAAGTTGCGGCGTCTACGCCGCCACGTCGCCGCTCCGGAGCAACAACGTCATTGGAACGTAGCCAGACAAGTTCCAGGAACGTGGCTGGAACGTTATCGTCACCAAAAAATATTCCCCATTTCGGTCATAAACACGTATTAGGAACGTTCCTATTACGTGCCTGTGGCTAGTACCAAAACACTTTAAAGTGCCTACAATAGTCATTGCTACGTTCCCGCGACTAATTGTGCTAGTTGGAGTACCTTTCTCGATAACGCACAGCGGATGCACTGGCGTTGCCTCGACATTCGCCGTAAATAGAATGCATATTAGCATACTCGCGTTGTGTATACTATATACGAGGCATTGTGGTTCTCAAGAAGTCTACAGAAATGCGCGTCTCAAAAAATTTAAATAATTTCAGAGGAATGACAGGTCGCTACTAACAGCAAACGTACAAAATGACATGTGTCACATAAGAGAATATCCACGAATACTTTGGCCAAGCAATACAATTAAAAGAGAGGCCTACTTGTTAAAAATTTTAATTGGATAAATTTAGCTCCTCCACCATTCAAACAACTATGTCTTTTTTCCTAACAGGAAAACTCATAATTTTTAAACATTTTATAATATCAAAATAAGTGGGCAAGTTTTTAAGACAAGTGTCAAGTTTCGCTTGGTATTTTTCTTTACATCATCAAAGGTCAAAGTCGGCAGACGGAATCTTGGTGGAACAGAAATTTACGAAATACTTCTTTTTTGAAAATACTGTAGCCGTTATCTAAAAACTCCTATACAAGTTTGATAGCACAACTATTCTAGAATACTCACCTAAAAACAGATTGAACAAATCTTTACTCTGTGGCACTGCTATTTAAAACACTATCATAGAGTCGAAATTTTCAAAATTTCAAAAATGTGTCCATATCTCGAAAACCGTAAGGTTTTCAATAAGGTCAAGTTGTGATATTCTGATAGGTCATGACCTGGCCTATTTCCAGTTTCAGGATTATCTATTATTTACGGGACACCCTGGTCGAGTTGCAAGGAGGAAAAACTTTTCTGTTTTTTATTTTACAAGAAAAATGCATTCTTGATCAAAGTTTTTGTAAATCCCAAAACGGCCGATTAAGTTTTAACCGTTTCAAGTTTTCTTTTAGTTTCAGAGAAAAATCGAAAATAGGTAGATTTAGTTGAAAAATGCTGAAAAATTTTCTTGTCGAAAGGTTGGATGATTTACCGATTAATTACCTAGCAATATGTTATTTTCAACAAGATGGTTTCAATTGTGCTCCGGATTGTTGTAGAATGGTTAAATCAGCAATTTGGACAAAATTGGATCGGACAAACTGATCCGTGTTATGGCCTCCAAGGAGCCCTGATTTGACTATGTCTGGTTTTTATCTTTGGGACAGTTTGAAGCAAATAGTTTATGCAAATAGTCTTCCTCCGAACGCAGATAAGTTAAAGGAGAGGATTAGAGATGCTGTGATGTCTTTAACTCTCGAAGCAATTCAAAAAAGTTATATGGAATTGCGTCGAAGGCTAGAATTGTACGTTGAAAAATGCGGTAAATGGATTGAGTAGAATAGTTATTGGTTATGTTATTTTTGTTGTTAAGTCTATGAAATTAAAATGTAGTAAACAAACGTCATGCTAAAGTCGCCAAGTCGGCGCACTTCCATAAGAATGTGTGGTCAAAGAGAGTCACTTTGTGTCACGTCACCCTCTTATCACCGACATCCGAAACTTTTTGTCTCGCGATGTCTCGTCACCATAGTGCGCACGTTACCTTAGGCTAGGCATGATTATCTTTTAAGGTCTTATTATATAAGGCTGACGTTTTTTCTATTTCCTCAATCAGTATTTCATTATCTATGTCTTCTTGCTGTATTGTTGAAGCCAACATTCACAAAAACCTAGTCCTTTTCAACACATTAAAAATTCACGTGTAGTATGTCACAAAAAGTTGCCAAGTGAGCGCGCTTCTATAAAAATGCGTGGTCAAAGAGACAGTCACTTTGTGCCTGTTTGACTAATATGTATCTCAGGACAAGAACCGCAAGTCAACTTATAGACTCTTGATTTATAGTTTCTCAATGGCTTTCTTTAGCTGGAAATGTTGTATGTGTATATGTATATATGTATGTTCAAATCTGGTGACCGAATTTTTGGCCACTTCCCGATATCCAATCATACTGAAATCTTGCACAGAAATTTGGTTCTGAAGACAATGCAATGTAGTATATTCAATATGGTGATAAATTCAATATGGCAGCCACCACAAAATGGCGGATTACCTTTCTCTCGCATCGACATAGGTATCAAATGAAAGTGTAATACGATAATTTGTGTGTCGTCATTCTGAATGCAATATGGCGGCCGGCACAAAATGGCAGATCACCTATTTTTTACAACCCCCTCGACATGAGTATTAAATGAAAGGGTATGACAAGTGGAATACATTAATCCAGTATGGCGACCGGCACAAAATGGCGGAATACCTATTTCTTTACAACCCCTTTTATATGGGTATCAAATGAAAGACTTTGACAAGAGTAAACGAAATGATGGCGTGTGAATAAAAAAAATGAGGCAGACGGAAAACAAAAAAATTTTTTTTTAAACAATGGTTTTCTTTTAAAACTGAATTGCACTAAAAAGTTGAATTTTAGCTAGTGAATAAATTACAAACTCAAAATGATGAAGGAAACCATTGGGCGTTCATAAAGTATTGCTGTTGCTGTTATATTACATACTATTCATAACGTTTTATCATAATGCTGATTGTTGATAAAGGAAATATACTATATTTTATGAGCGTCAAATGGTTTTCTTTTTCATCATCATTTTTGTAATTTAATTAGTGAATAAATGTTATCGTCTACTTTTTAGTACAATTCAGTTTTAAAGGAAAACCATTGTTTAATAAAAAATAATAATAATTTATTTATTGGGTTTTGTCTTTATTATTTCTAATATATTTTCCTAATGAATTATTTGTCTTATAATCTATATTCAAATTACGTTTTCTTAAATATGCCGAAACTTTTTTGTTATGCTAATTACTTTTATTATCAAATATTCAGGATTTAAGGAGATCGTTTATAGATTGTAAGTTAGTTATCAATTCACCATCCGATGAAGCCTATGTTAGGCGAAACGATCATCATGGTTAATAGTAAATTATTGTGATAATCTGAATCACAGTATGATCGTTAAATTTAAATTTAATATGGATTTTAATCAAGTAAAGGCCGAATCAATCAATTATTAATTAGTCTTGTTAAATTGAATTGAAATTGGCGACGATGAAACTATATTTCATAATTTGTAATAATCGTTTTTTTGAAGGCATTTAATTTTTTTTTCTGTTTGACGATATCACAAATATTAAATGTTCGTGAGGTATGGTACCTGGATCACCGTAAATCGAAATTACTATTTCTGGAAATTTGCAAATGAATTGATTAAGCTACAGGGAATTAAATTATTCCCTTATATTTCAAACTTACTCTGTATGATGTAGGACTCAAATATATTACCTTTGAATAATATAAATCATACATAAAACTTGAAGTCGTATTTTTCCAGCGTTATAAATTAGAAGAAAATATGCCATGGTACCTAGTTCGCTTTTATGTGAACTTACTTTTCATGCATAATTCATTATTGACAAATTTCCATTGTTTTCCCTAATGCATTTCAACATTGTAGTGATGATGTAATGAACGGTGTTCTCGAAACTAAAGTTTTATTTATCTTTCTTTCATAATTAGATGCAAAGTTTGTTGAAGTTGAAGTCAACAGGCAACGAGAATCGTGACTTCAAGTAGGATTTTATTATCCTCATACCAAACTTCATGCTCTCTTTACTTATACAGTGGAAATTAATAAAAGAGTTTCATATATTTCTTTTCTAGTGCTACTTTGAACAACTTTTCAGTATCTTGTAGATTTCACATATTCCTTTATGCGATTTATTTTCTCCTTTCTGATTTAATATCTCCATAAAATTGTGAAATACTTAATATATACAAGGTGCTCTATTTAAAATTCTTTAGACATAAACTTTTTATTTGCAATAAAATGAGTAAATGAAATTTTCAAATACTTGTAAGCTACAATGCTCTTTCTTTAGTGAAGGAGTACAATGTGTTTCAAATGGAGAGGTGCATAAATGTAAGACTTAAAATTTTTCGTATTACTAGTGTTTTGATTTCATCGGTAAATTTTTTTTGAAAGTGTATGTTTTGTTTGTTAATTTAGCTCGCGTAGCACTCCAGTCAAAACAGATATTCAATTTCTTAATAAGTCGCATAGACCTGAAAATTGGTACAGACCTTGAATACACTATTATAAATGAAATTTCAAAATTCCCCACCGATCCCATGTCGGCTAAAAATTTTATTCAAATTCAGAGGTCACGAATACCATTTTTTTGCGTATTTATCGTAAACGATAAGTATAAAAATAGGTCATACAATTATCTACAAAAACTGTTTCAATACTTTCTTTCCTACGAATCATCACTTAAGCGATATCGCGATTTCAGAAGTTGGAAACGTCGTATCGATTCTGATTAAGCAAGTCTGATCAGACAGTTTCCTGTTTATTAAAAAAATGGTGCTGTTGGTAATTATTAAAGTGGAACGGATTATTGTTGACTATTAACAATCGTCGTGTGATTAATCATCTTCGAATTCCACTTGAACAGTCATGTATTCTTCTTCGTTTTCTTCTTCTTCGCCTTCTTCTTCCTCTCCTGTTTGGATTTCTGTAAATTGTGGTAAGAAAAAAAATGGATCAGTTATCTCCTCAGCTGAATCTGTTGGGTGAACTATAACTAGGAGTGAGCCACGACAGACCTGATGGTCGCAGTGGAAGGTCTGACAGGAGCCCACTCACATATGAACCTAACCTATCTCCTCATTGATATCATAAGTATTATCTATTATAATTGGTTCAACATTGGAGCAAGACTGGCCTTGGCAATTGGTACATGCTGGTGGACAAAATAATTCGAATTTTTTACAGCCACAGTTATTACTACAACCCTTCTTATAATTAAAAAATCAAGATTAACAAGTATTTCTGGAGCAGGCGAGGGAAGAGTTTGAACTGGCTCAAAACTTATCATCACATTGGCGTTACAGCTCTTGATGGGCCTTGGCCTGCTCCAGGACTTCCTTCTATTCGTCACTATGCAGTGCTCTTCTTCTCCTCCATCCTCTTACATCAACGTTTCTTAAGTCCTCTTCCACATCATCTAGGTATCGTAGCCTAGGTCTTCCCCTACGTCGTTGCCGTAGTGGGCTTTGGAGCGTACTTATTCTCGCAGGTTCTCCCGAATCCATTCTGAGTACATATTCAACCCACGTCAAGCGTCCAAGTTTAATTGTTTTTACAATATGGGTGTCTTTATTTTCTGTAGAGTTAGAAGTTATAGCGCTTTCTCCAAACCACGTTATCATACATAGCACCTTATATTTAAAAATTTACGTTCAAAACATTCCAGCAGTTCCTCACTGTTTCCTGTTAGTGTCCATCTCTCAGACCCATACGTCGGTACCGGACGTATAAGTGTTTTATATAGTTTGCATTTTGCTTGGCGAGATATATTTCTTGATCGAAGTTGTGGGGTCAGCCCAGAGTAACACCTATTTGCTAGGAGTGTATGGAGATTTATTTCTGCTGTTATATCATTTTGGGTGTTTATAATTGATCCTAAGTAATTGAATTCGTCTACAGACTCTATTTGCACTTGATCAACTTGTAATACTATATTTTGTACCGGCCGCAGTGTACGCATAAATATAGGTTTATTGGTGTTCACCACCAAACCAATTTCTCTTGCTGCTGCTGTCAGTGCCCCGTCTTTGACGGCCGCTTCGGCGAAGATGAGAATTTGAATGCTTTTGTTAAATGAATTGTTCCAGTTGTGTTGATTTCAGCAGATCTTATCACTTTTTCTAGGGCTAGGTTGAACAATATGCATGAAGGAGCATCACCCTGTCGCAGTCTAAACTAGTTTCAAATAACGGGGATAGATTACTCTGAATACCTACTCTACATTCCACTTTCTTCATTGTTAGCTTTGTAAGTATTATTAGGTAGCGTGTTATTAGGTAGTTCTTCCATTGCTTCAAAAAGCTTTCCTCGACAAATATTTTATTTTATTTATCTTATTTTATTTATTTTTTATTTAATCGTCTTATTTATATTAACGTCCTGGCGGAGTTTAGCTAATGCTATTACATCACTCAACCAGACACGTACACATGGACATCTACACAACAACCCTTCCCTGCGATATTGCCATCTAACGCAGCTGAGACTCGAACTCAGGATAGTTAACATCGACTAGACATGTTGTGCCACCCAACAGCGGTCTAGTTCACTGATACAATCTCGGTAACACAATAAAAATGCCACTGAACATCCATACCCTGGCCAGGATTCGACCCGGGACTCCGTGGTCGCAAGCCAAACGCATACATACATACATACATACATAACAAATTTATTCAATATTAAAATCGTATAAAACATTGCCTCCCCGGATCGTGATCCGGAGTCAACCGTACAACCACGTCGCACAGCGCCGTGGTGTTAGTGCGGTTGGGCGGATCGCGACCGGTTCGGCTCAATAAAATTAATTAAAATAGACAAAACTCCTGCCGCCTGTGGCAGCTTAAAATCGCCATTAAAATTTTACATATTTAAAATTTAAATTTAAGAACACTGAAACTAAGAAAACACTGAAAAATTTGGATAAAAACACTGATTTAATTTTAGTTGCTGAGACGGGAATAAACTCAAAGGTAAAGACCCGTTCGAGGCTATTGTGCCCCAACAGTCTATTCGCCGTTGGGAAGTTGTGATTAGTAGAAAGGAAAATTGAGTTTTAAAAGTAGTTTGAATTTTTATAGTTTCTTGGCCAAAAGGGAATTTTACAATAAAAGGACAAAATAAAAATTTACAAAAATACAAACAGGTGGCAAACAATAAGAAAGAGAAAGAGGATAGGTACGGAATAAAAATATGGTGGTGAAAAGTATGTGATAGAAAGAAGTTTTGGTTAGAAGAAGTTTGGCTAGAGAGGTTGCCGAAAGACAGGCAACGCCTGGTATGGTAAGGGGTGTTTTATTTGGAATGGGGCATTATGCATTCTGATTTGGGTAATGTTGCGCGTAAGCGGACTGTCGCCCAGTCGAAAAGTATAGAATTTTTGCGATGTGTCCCGGACGAAGTCCGCTAGTGGCGTTATGTCGTTACAACGATCATATAAATCTCTGAGGGAGGTGTATCTGCCCGAATCAGAGATGAGGCGCATAAATTTATGCTCAAGAACTTGGAGCTTTTTCATTGTCGTGGCCGGGATGCTGCACCACACCGGCGCCGCGTATGTGATGGCCGGCCTTATCACCATCGTGTACAGTAATTTTTTGTTGTTTCGATGTAGTCCGCTACCCCTTGCCAGGAGCGGATACAGACTCCTGGACATGAAGTAGATCTTGCGTATCGTCTCGTTTATATGTATGTTGAATGTCAGCCGTCTGTCTAAATGTATCCCCAGCAAGCCAAACGCCTTAGCATTGCGCCACCGAGCTGGCTATGTGATGTGTTTCTATGTTTTGTTCTCGAGTCTTTTCCAATCTTTGTCTGAGGGTTGAAATTTGGTTTATGGTTAATTTACCAGCTCTACAACCTCTTTGATATGTTCCAATTGCCCTCTCTGCATAAGGTTTTAAGCGTGAGCAGAGTACTGTGAAAAAACTTTATATGCGGTGTTTAATAACGTAATCCCTCTATAATATGAGCATTCAAGTACATCGCTCTTCTTATGAAGGGTGAATTTTTTTTTATGCCAGCGTTCCAGTAATTAGGGAGAGATCTTTGTGTCCAGATTTCTGCGATCAGTATTGGCCCACCGAAAAGGGGGTTGGGCCTTGGGCCAACAACCCATTCCTGGAAAAAATCAGTGTTACGAAAGCTCAAGGAAGAGAATCCGGATAAACATTGACTCCAAACTATTGTCTATTAATTTCCATCCCCATTCTTCTGGATCCAATTCGTTGTTGAGCCATACTTGAATTTGATAGTAGACACGATACATATGTTGATAAGCAGCAGCAGATGTTGGAGGAAGACAGGATAACTGTACTCTTTTATTGTTCCGTGTATTCTTTACAAAATATAAATATCTCTACTTGTGTATATAATCAATACTTTGGTGCTCCAGATTTAGGAACCAATAGCATATTCAAAATCGTATAATTTTTATGCATTTTAGTGTGTGAGTCACAGACAAACCAATATTTCTATATTTTTACTTATATTGAACGTCCGATGACGTATACAGTATTTTTTCAAGAGACGTGACCTTTTTCTCATCATAAGAAAAAAGTGTGAAAAAAAATGTTCCTTTTTTATTTTTGGTCTTTTTTTGACAGGCACCCCCCTCAAATGAAGTAAAACAAGCCTTCTCTTCCACAAAAAGTAGTAAAAAAACCAAAAACTACCGACAAACCCTCGTTGGACAAGAACAATCATATGCTTGTTGTAAAATAGCCATTTACTTAATGAAATTTGCAAACAAAATTATTTACGTTTTTAAAAATTTCTCAGAAAATAAAGACATTTATTATCATAAAAATTACTTGGTTACATGAAAAAAAAAAAAGCAAATTTGAAGAAAGAGAAATTTGCCCACATCGAGGATCGAAGCCGCCACCCCATTGCGCGTCAAATATTACTATTTTCACGTTGCGGAAGAGATTCGCGTATAACTCTTCATGGATTGAATGTTTTTGTAAAACTGTTTGTGGTTGATGGAAAAACTTGTTAGCTTTCATTTGCTCCTGTCCAAAAAGTTGTTAATACACTTATATAATTAGAGCCTCTCACGCAATGTCACTTTTATTTTCGGTTCCGGTTATCCGATCAAGGTCTTTCTGGTCTAAAAATTTTCCGTTTTGCAAGCACTTTCATATGCACAGAACCCCATTTCAATATGCTTACCCAGAGCCGAGATATTCCATTTGGTAATTTGCAAAATTAATTTAAACTTTAAATAAATAAAAGCAAAAAATTGCATTCATGCAGACTTCTATGGGGATTATGCCCCACATCAATATTTATTATTTAAAGTTGGTTTGAAGTCGATCAAACTTTCGAAAAAAAGTTATTTGCTAATTAACAAATTATGCCAATTGTTTAAACAATCAAAAATTATTGAAAATATCGGGCCAAAGAAAATGCGGTATATTCTTTGGTATAAAAGGCATGTTTTTTGAAAAAACAATATCCTGACCTCATTAGTTTCGGAGTAATCAATTTGTTAATTAAGACATTCATTTTGTCTATAACAAATGAGCGGGTTGACAAAATGAGTTGTGCTTTGCGCCAAACGCCGCGTATTGAAAATATCTATCGATTGAATCGATATTTGTTTTGGATCCGTCAAACGATTTTCATTTTATTGAATAAAAACGAAAAAAAAAATGTTTGAACAATTATTTGACCATGAATCTCGCGGTTTAGGAACATTTTTCATAAGAAAATCTTGTTCAGAGGAATTTTTCCTATAAGAATCCGTTGCTAACTCAAATGGTATACAAAATTTTTAATATCACCTCTTTTTTACAAAAGGCAGACTCGCCTATTTGTTTAGTCTTAAACCATATTCGAATACCTGTTTCAATCGCTACATTATTTCATTTAAATCTCTACCCTAGATCATGACATCGTCAAAAAAATAAGTTGTTGCATCTAAATGGATCGGATCGGATTAATCAATCGGATTAATAAATCATCGATTAATAAATCATCCCCAAATGCTAGGTGCTGTCTTTACTCCAAACATTAACCTGGCCAGTAAAATTAGACGCAAAAAAATTGAAACTTCATAATAATGAATTTTCAGGTCTTTGTGAACACAGACCTGAAAATTGGTAGACATCTATTACAAATAAAATGTCAAAAGTTCCCACCGATCCCATGTCAGTTAGAAATTTGATTCAAGGTCAAAGGCAACAGATATCAATTTCTCGCGCATGTCTCGTAAACGATAAGTGTTATCGTAAAAATAGGTCATACAAAGTTTGTAGAACATGCAATTATCTACAAAAACTGTTCCAATACTTTTTTCCTACGAATCATCATTCATGAGATATCGCGATTTAAAAAGTTGGAAACGTCGTATTTTGCTTAATATGCACACATTTCCGCACCATCCATGAGGCAATGTCATGGATCAATAAAGGTCAGGGGCTGAAAGTTTGCCAATCATGTTTTTATGACTTGCCAACATTATTTCATAAGTTACTTCAAAGATCGCTTTCAGTGGCCGTTTGTCCAGGCTTATCAGGCTAGACTCTGTAGAAATTGCATATCTTTAAAATACAATTATTTTAATTTAATAATATACAGGGTGACTAGTACCGCGCCAAATTCTTTTGAAGAGGTGTTGGTAGAGGCGATTTGCAGTTGATTGAACCATAATATCCATAATACAAGAGTTGATAGTTTTCGAGACATTTTAATTTTTGTGTTTTCTTAGAAATTCACTATCTATTGCTACAAATTGTAAAATAAAAAAAAGGATCATTTCAAACATTTGTGGATACGTTAAACGTACAAGTTATTTTAAAAACTTCTCTGCTTCATCACCTTTCGAATGAGGTATAAAGTTTTAAGAAAGTTCCTGTTACTTCCAGGAATAATACAAAATTACCAGCAGCATGTTCTCTAAGTTAGAAGAAAAGGATTAGGAAAGTTTCTAACTAATGTTAGGCGCTATTATTTATTCGGCATAATTCAGTTGTCCTTTGGGAAACTTGGTAACTACCTCGATTTATCACCATTGCCCATTAGCCGTAATGTATTAGCAACACCACCTCTTAATCTAGGTGGTGTTGGTACTAGCAGTACCTGTCTGTCATCGTCATCGATTGCACGTGTGTTGTTACGTGATATATTTGACTAACACAAAGTTCGTAAAATAAGTTACATTTATGTGATAACTAAATCACAATGTATTCTAAAATAGCTCACACATTACTTTTTAAAGTAGTCTTCTTGATATGAAGTCTCTATAATCTTGTGTTAGTCTCCATTGTTGTTGGTAGATGGCTATTCCAGTCAATAAATGTCGAAGCAAATCAAATATTATTTCTAATAGTTTTTGTGGGAAGATCTTTTTGTGGTAAGGCGATAAGGAGTGTCGCGAATTTTAGATTGTACACGTGGGTGTTTTTAAAAAGGTGGTTTTAACGTTGGTGTTGGTTTATTAATAATTAAAATGAGTATTAGCACTCATCCTTTTTGAAAAGGGAGAATTAGCCACGCTATACGCAAATTGGAAGTTCCATTGGTAGTATTTTTGGTGACTGAAAAAGTTGAATACTTGCTCAGTTTTGTGGAATTCCAAGCCGTTTTAACGGGATTATTTGCTGCCTTTTGTGCACCACATTCACACTAGAATCCACAAAAACATCTGGAGTAAACCTGTTGTAGGAAAAATTCGAAAGAAAACCCTCTAGCTGTTAGGAGGTAATGCTTTATTTTACTTTAATTTTGGTTAAAACAGCTCATACAATTTACACATTTTATATTTGACAATTTGTGGTGATCAATGTATCTCGTGAAAATCATGTTATTAATAATTTTTCGAGTATACACTGCTCGACAAAATTAAGGTAACCGATTTATTTGCTACAGTTACTATTGCTTTAGTGGCTAAACTTCTATGATTTGGTTTCTGTATTTTATTAGAATAATAATAATAATAATAAGCAATTAATATCATATACTTACTCGAATAAAAATCAATCTGTACTCATCTTTTTGTTAGTAAATATAATTTCTTTTGAAAGCAAATTGCATGAGAGCTTGCTATATCATTTTTTTGTTTGCTATAGATCTATGAAAAATCATTTAAGCGTATACTTACGTAGTTTAAAGTATAATTCTATATCTTTTCCTTGAATGGGGGTACTCATACTTGTTTATCCTATTTTAGGGTTTTTTTTTATCGCTGTTGTTTTGGTTTTTCCTTTATTTTCTGGCAAGGAAGAGAAGCTGTCATATTGGTCCAGACTGGTTACATATAGAGTTTGGAATGTTATTGGTTAAGGATTCTCTTGCTTTTGCTTTGCTGTAGGAATCTGCGGCTTTTACTCGCTTTGCTGCATGTATGCCGCCATTTGCAGGATTTTTTCACCAGCTATACCTACTGATTGACCTTGGAACCAGCTAAGTTTGCATGCTTATTGATCATATGTTTTGCTTATTGAATTGATTGATTGCATATCAGCTCGCCCTATATTTTTTTTGTTTAAACATAATATTTTATTTTATATTAGAGCTCATAATTGTATATATACATTTTTTTTTATAGTCCATGATTACGTATTAATGTGAAGAGCTCTCTACTTCTAGCTGCTCATGCATACGAAAAACAATAATTAAGTAACTTTAATTATTTTGATATTTAGTATAGCTGATAATTTTTTTTTAATATTTCCTTATTATTACTGTTTCTAGTAGAGCTCAGTGGACTTTGCTTATTTTTTAAATTCAGTATATCAGAGCAAAAGTTTTGCTCCCTATTAATTTATGTGTCTAATTTTTTTTTAGTAGATAAGTTTTCTTTAGATAATACTTTCATTATTTTACACTTTTTTGCGACTGTACGCTGCGCGTGTATACACGTTCGGTAAAGCTTGCGCTAAAGTTACGCTTGGAATGTTTATTTTAGCTTAATGTATCATCAGCTCCGCAATATACTTACTTGAATTATTGAACTGAATTTCTTGTAAAATTTGAAACGTATTACTTCTAATAAACGACTGCATATTTGTATAGCAAAATTTAGCCTTTAACTTATTTAATTCATACAAGTACTTACCTCATAGCATTGAAAACAAACTTACCTGGGTTTTTCTTGGTTATATTTGATATTGAAGTAGTGGTAGCGTTAAACCAAGTGGCGCCCCAATTTTAGTATTACTTTTATGTTTTACCCGGCCCGTCTCCACTGCAGCTGGCAGGCCGCTGCCTCTACTTTAGCAATTCAGGGTAAGTGTTGAAGGTAAGATTGTCTCGGGGAGAACGTCACAGTGTTAGTTTAGTATTGTTCCGAGTTGGGTGATTTTGTTTGTCTGTCCTTCTACGAAGATGGCAACGTTTACAAATGCTGAGGATGCTGATATTGTGTTTATTTACAGTTTCTGCAATGGCAATGCAGCCGAATCTCAGCGGGAATATGTACGTCGCTTTCCAAATAGGCGTATTCCCCATGTGACTGTATTTAGT
The DNA here is from genome assembly GCA_963583905.1 of Stenurella melanura. NCBI lineage: Eukaryota > Metazoa > Arthropoda > Insecta > Coleoptera > Cerambycidae > Stenurella > Stenurella melanura. The sequence continues at coordinate 76,596,061 of OY757316.1, read as the reverse complement.
ACAACGTTTCGACGCCTCTCTGAAACTGTCAATGTTGAAAGAGTTGAACATAGAGTTGGATGTCATGGCTATAATCCTGATGTCGATGAAGAAATTTTATGATGAATCGATGAAGATCCAACAAGCACTCGGCAAATAGCCGCTGATCTTCGTGTATCGCAGTGGAAGATTTGGTCAGTGATTAACAGAAATTATCTACATCCGTACCATAATGTCTAAATGTTATTTGTGGCATTTTCTTAATTTTTTTCCTTCTTCAATTCTTTGGGACTTCCCGCCACATGTATGTTTTCTTTTTAAGCGGTGCTAGGGAAATCTACAAAATATCACAATTAACCAGTATGTTACTGGTAAATAACCTCTACGCCTGCGACTTTTACGTCAAATGATCAGTTAAAGGTTGCTTTTTTTAAATAAACAACACAAATAAGTATAAAAATTTGAAATTAAATATTTCGCCGACGTTTCGGAAATCTATTCTGTTTCCTTTTTCAAGGCTTTTTTTGACAATTCTTTTTTTGCTGTGTGTATGATAAATACACAGCTCTAAGAATGTTTGTTATATTCAATATCCATAGATACTTACTATTTACATAGAACTGTTGATATAGTTAACAGTTTTTTTTAGTTTTTATGCACAAACTTAACATTGCATAAAAACGAAATATTTAATTTCAAGTTTTTATACTTATTTGTGTTATTTATTTAAAAAACGCAACCTTCAACTGGTCCTTTGACGTAAAAGTCACAGGCGTAGAGGTTATTTACCAGCAACATACTGGTTAAATTGTGATATTTTGTAGATTTCCCGAGCACCGCGTAAAAAGAAAACATACATGTAACAGGAAGTCCCAAAGAATTGAAGAAGGAAAAAAAACCGTACCATTACACACCAGTCCAAGGACTAGAGGAGGGCGATCCTGCAAGAAAACTTCAATTTTGTCGATTCCTATTAAACACCGATGCCCAGGACGCAAATTTTTTGAGTAGAATTTTGTGGACCGACGAATCTAAATTCAGCACAGAAGGTATCACAAATTTACACAATCTGCATTATTGGGCGGAAAAATATTCACGGTTACCACGCCAACCATTTCCAAAGGAAATTTAGTATCAATGTGTGAATGGGAGTTATTGGAAATAATTTAATCGGGCCGCATTTTCTACCCGATGGCTTGAGCGGGGCAGCTTATGCTGATTTTTTAAATAATCATTTGGCTCCTTTGTTAGAGGATGTACCTCTAGTAAGCAGACGTTGGATGATATTCCAGTACGATGGATGTAGTGCGCATTATTAACATCGGATAAGACAATGATTAGATCAATGGTTCCCAAACAGGTGGATTGGGAGAGGAGGGCTTATTCCATGGCCTGCTAGGAGGCCCGATCTTACCCCTCTGGATTTTCATGTATGGGGGAACATGAAAGAACTCGTGTATGCGACCGAAATTACAACTCGGGAACAATTAATACGTAGGATACAAGAAGCAGCAATAATTCTAAGAAATAATTTTTCCAACAGGATTACTAGAACCGAAAAGAGAAAACGGGCTCGTATTTGCATAAAGAGCAGAGGTAGTCACTTCGAACATCTATAAAAACGTCAAATAAAATGTAAAATAAATGTATGGACTTTATTTACTTTCCCAAATTTGTATGACTAAATTGTGTGTGCCTACTAATTTTTTTTTATTCCTGGAAGTAACAGGAACTTTCTTAAAACTTTATACCTCATTCGAAAGGTGATGAAGCAGAGAAGTTTTTAAAATAATTTGTACATCTAATGTATTCATAAATTTTTGAAATAAATCCTGGTGAATGAACAATTGAGTTAAAGTTTCTAATAACCCTTGCAGGTTTTAGCTCCTGTATTTTTGTCATGTCAAACTATTTAACATAATTTTTATTACATAATATGAACTACTACGTGTATTAACGGTAGAATAAAAAAAATTACAAAAAAATTATCGTTTTTTTTATTTTACAATTTGTAGCAATAGATTGTACATTTCTAAGAAAATACAAATATTAAAATATCTCGAAAATGATCAACTTTTGTATTATGCATATTATGGTTCAATCAACTGCAAATCGTTTCTACTAACACCTCTTCAAAGGAATACGGCGCGCTACCAGTCACCCTGTATATATTATCATCTTTTGTTCCGAATTACTAGACATATTTTTCATTATCACCAGCTATAAAATTACACCTTGGACAATAAAAAGCTAACTGTTACTCGTAGACGTTCCAAGTCACATTGAATATATAAATTTTTCATTACAAACTGGCACAGCCTACCCTGATAAAAATGAGTAAAAGAAAGCGTGTAAATTTAAAGTAAATGTCAACATCTGTTCCAAATGAAACTATAAACTATATGATTTAACGAAAGCACCAATGCAAAAGCTCAGATAATGTTGCAAAGGATCGATAAATTTTAAATTTCATGACCTGTATTTAACAGGCAAAGACATTTAAATTTGTTCGCTTTACATTTGTAACGAAGTTTCAAACTTAGTCATAATATTTATACTTGTCTCCGACTCTTGTCGGTAATATTAAACTTTCTTATTCTAAATCCACATTTCTACTTCATTTTCCCGAGTACTTTAGATGAATTCTCCTCAATTCGAGCGCCATCTGTTGATGAAGCGTGGACAAAATGACGAAAGTGATTTACTTTGATAGACCTGAGTAAAAACTTTTGTAATTTAAATAATTTTCAGGAAACATCGCATCCATGAATTTGATAAAAAAATCAAGTTTATGCTGTTATCCTCCTATTTCGAACAGACGGTATGAAATTAATTTTTAGTTTCAATTAGGATACAACCTGTTGAATTTTTTAAATCTGACTTGTTATCTTAAATAAGTAATACATTATTTGAAATTATTATACCTATTTAATTTGCTCAAGTACTTACAACTGAATAAAGTTTTTTAGCAATCCTCGCCATACCCATCATACAGAGTGATCGTCAGAGACGTGCGAACTACGATATTTTGATTGAAAAATGGCTACTAAGATTTTTAATTAATCACAGAAAAATACCAAGATCTAGATATCGTAAAGTTTAATATACAGTGTGTCCAGATTCGAACGAATTTTACCCAGGTTAGGTGATAATACCAATTTTACTTTAAAATGTTATTAAGACATATCTTTTTTTATGATGCCAGATATCATAAAAATATTGAGACCTTGTTTTTTAATATATACACCAAATACGAAGTTTCCCAAAGTATAATCTAGTTCCAGATCTCGGTATAATACAGACGTGTATCAAATTTCAAGTGAATATCTATAACTTTATTTTATTAACCACTTTAATAATGGTGTAGGGGTGGTGTTTGGTTTGGCAGATGTAGTAAAAAAATTTGTGGTCCTAACTTCCAGGATATACCCTAAATCCCAAGTTCCTGGACTCTTACTAAGTTACTTTATTTATTTTCCCGTATGTATCCCCCAACCCTTTAACAGAATTGGTTCAAAATATAATCCAGTTCCAGATCAAGTCATAATACATAAGTGTACCGAATCTCAAGTCATTATCTTAAACCGCCACGGAGTAATCGTGCGCTTAAAAGAAATAAAGACCGACAAACAGATCGACTAATATTTATCAGAGAGGCCAGGGCCGAGGGGTTCGTTTTAGGGTGGATCTCTATTAGATTTAGGAGACACATTGGTAAACAAAATATAATCACATAAATAACAAAGTAACATGAGTTGTGATCTATCCAAACAGGTAAATGTCAAAAATAATCCTATTGTTGAAAATGCAAACAATACTACAAAATACTGGAGCTAGCAGTCCTTCACCACCAGACCCGCGATCCCACATTATATCTACCCAAGTTGTCTCTACAATACTTATCTCCGGGATTCTCAACGACTTCGTTCTGCACACCGGGAGGAGGATGGTATCTCCGAGGGTACTCCAGGCGTCCTTTGCTTCACATGACCATATTCTTCAATGCAATTGGTACTTGTTGATGGGATTACTTGTACCTAACTTTTTATACCACTAATTATGAAAATGTAAATAATATTCCTTCTCCTTGTCCTTTGGCACAACGCAAGCATAGCATGGCCGCAGGGGCTTAAATAGGATTTGTTTACATGTGTTCTTAATTTGGAACTAAGTTATTGTAGCTTTTATTGTCGTTTATAAGAATTTATAAAATTTAAAAGTGGTTTATCAACATTTGTAACATTGTGTAAAAAGCTTAAAAAACTAGTAATTATTTTATGAAATTGGAAAACCAACAGTTAGACGTCCGAGATACGATAACAGAAAATAGTCATGTATTTTAAGTTAGGAAGAAAACTGATTTTTTTAACGAATTTAGCGCATAATTTTTCCCAATCAGGTATCGAAAACTAAAAATCGAGTATTTGGTCTCTATGAAAATCAATGTAAACATCATAATCATACCTTTAATGCCCAATAGGTAACATCCAATAACTGAACAATTCTTTTGAATATTTTACAAAAATTGTTCGAAATGACCTTCATCTCCAAGTATACACTGCAAGTTGAACTAAGGACATACGCACTCCATTCAACACATTTGATAAATTAGGATCATTTTTATGGTTCTATGCACATTAAAATACGTTGTTGCAATTGTTCTAAATTATGGTAAACCAAAGATTTAAAATGCCTCCAAAAACAAAAGTCCATCTGATTTAAGTCGGGCGATCTAGCAAGCCATGATACTGGTCCGCCACGTCCAATCCATCGTCGAGGAAACTTTCTGTTCAAAAAATTTCGAACAGCCAGACTAAAATGGACTGGCGCGCCATCGTGCAAATACCACATTCTTCTGCGCGTAGCCAAGGGTACATCTTCCAGCAAATTTGGCAATGTTTGTTGCAAAAAATTTAAAGGTATACTTAAATTGAATTTAATCTAGCGGGTAATTGTAAAGGTCCAATTATTTCATTACCGCAAATTCCTGCCCACAAATTAACGCTGAACCGTGGTTGAAAATGTGCCCTTCTTATTACACGTGAATTTTCGTCTGCCCAATAGTGCATATTTTTAAAATTAAACACTCCATTTCTGGTAAAACACGACTCATCGGAGAAACACAGAACGTTTAAAGAATCCTCATTTGCCCCGTGTTTTCTTAAAATCCACTTACAGAATTGCATTCTCTCTGCAAAATCTTGAGGTTCTAGTGCTTGAACACGTTGATAGTAATAGAGATGTAAGTTAGTATCTCTCAATGTCCTCCATACCACAAAATGGGATACTCCCACGCGGTTCGCGATATCGCGGGTGCTTAAAGTTGGATCCTCTTCTATAAGTTCCGAAATTTGAACCTCTGTGTCAATTACCCTTTCTTCGCGTTGTGGACCTCGTTTTCCTCCATGTCCATCGAGACGACCTGTTTCTCGAAGACGCTGGTCAACACTAACAAATGTGCAAGCCCAAAGATGACGTCGATTAGGGAACCTTAAACGATAAAGCTCTTCCGCACCAGCTGCATTTCCACCACTTTCTCCATACACCAAGTGCATATCCTGGAGCTCTGGATAAGTGTAATCTCCCATAATGTCCAAAATCTGCGCTTTAAAACACCGCACTAAACTGTGAATTAACGTTCTCAATAAGGAAAACAAAAAGAGAAACTTCCAAAATTCAAAAAGTAACACAAAGAGCAGTACAAGAAGTAGTGTCTTACGTAACCAAGTACTAACGACTTGAATGATAAGTCAATAAAATAAATTTTAACATAAGTGGCACAAAATTCAAAAAGAACAAAGGCAACAGACAAAACCAAGGAACGGGTAGGTCGCGTCGTGTGTACGTTGTTTACGAAGTAGGGACACAAACTGAAATTATTACTTGAGAATATTACAAGGGAGAGTATAGCACACGTAATAAGATAATTTGGCCGCGAAGAAGCAAATAATATGACGGTGTCCTCTGTCGATCGCTATTAAGTGCTCTGTCGGCATGCTTTTGCAGGAATGTCATCCTATCATGTGCGACAAAACGCGAGGCAATAAATCCTACCCCACTATGCCAGCAGTTCTCAAACTATGTTATTAAGTTTTTTAAAAAATGTTGTTTATTTTTTTTCTCCAAAACTATGAGCTTAATGACATGAAACTAATTACACCCTGTATATCTAATATGACATGATTTCCTTAAATTAGGACATCTCGGAGTAGCCATTTTATTTTCATAAATATGCATAAATTTTCCTTTCGCTCATATTTAAAATATCGACATTACATGGTCATGACATTTTAAACCTATTTCAACCAAGCCGATTTGAGTTCAGCATTATGAAACAGATTTCTGTACAAAAACTGTCTTTATACGATGAATATTAAAAATATATGCCCAGTTATAATTTGATTTGATCAAATAGGTATAATAAACAAGGGAGAGGCAGATGTGCTCTACAAATAAGTCTAAAGATTTAAAGTTACAGTTATCATCAAGTAAATATGGCATCGGCGTGAAGTTGTTACTGGGCTGAAGGAAATTGATGACCAATAGAGACAGCAAGGTTGTATAATAAATTTACACGTTTTATAGCAAAATATACGGTTCTTTCCTCTTTTAAATGGATAGATCCTCACATAAGTTACCAAAAGTATGCCTTCTTGTCGATATATATTTTTATTTTATTTATTTCACGAATTTATAAACGATTTCTTCTGTGTCCTGTGTGTATTTATATAACTTTAACAGGCTTACCATTATACTTTTCGTCGATTTACTCCACTTTGTCTATAACTGTGCATATTCTATAGAATACTCCTCGCAGTTTTTTTCAAAATAATAATAGTTTTAGCCATTTTTTGTTTAATTACAAAACATTAAAAATAGCTTCTAAATTTGCTTTAATAATTTTGTTGAAAACAATAGAAGAAACGTGTCTAGATAGAAGGACAGACAGACCGAAGAACGGACGGACGGACGGACGGGCAGACGGACAGATATTTTGAAAGTCGTTCAGAATTCGATTATCAACACAGTGATATGAAATTTCTTTCTCTATAAGCGCTATTATCGGTTTTAGAAATGTGCCGATCAAATGCAATATACTTTTAATTTTGTACTTGCGAAGAGTATAATAATTAACTCATGATTCACTTAATAACTTATCATTAATAGAGAAAGCATACTTATATTAGAACAGGAGCTCTTTCGGCTTGTCATCGTTTTATGCTTTATCGGATATTTCTCTCATGAATGATAACGATACAGACAATCCACTTCTGGCCGGGCACCTCCCGCCAGGAACGTCATGAGTTGTAAAATTTGTACAAAAATGGAGTTATAGCACGTCATCATTATAAGATTTCTTTTAGATTGAGATTATTTATTTAAACATTTTGTGTACATATTCCCAGAAAGATACTCCGGACAGTTATTTATGCAGAAAGCAAAATGATCAAATCTGAACATCTTCTGAATATGGAAAATTCATAAGGCAGAAGTCACACCAAAGCGATAGGCAACTAGCAACCAGCAACTAGAAACACGCAACATGCGATGTAGTCTCGGTTCTGAATTCACATCAAAACGACGAACGATTTGCCAGCATCAACTAGAAATACGTGAATGCGTTCACACACTCCAAAGATGTCCGTCGATAAAGTTTTAATTGCATATTATATGCTTCGGTGGATGGGCAGAAGAAGGTGCATAAATAAGAAACAGAAACGGACAGTAAAAAATTTAAATGGTCCTATAGAATGAATCAAGATTTTTTTTACCTTACTTGCACTACTTTCCCCATCAATCACGAAAAAAGATACACATTACTTAGAGGCAGTCAGTGCCGAATACTGAAATCTTTGCTTCATTAGCTACTAAATTCCATGTCTTTTCAGTAATTTGCCGCTGGGAATATTCAGGTTTTGTATAGTCATACAAAGATGGGTATTTTTCTACAATTTGCACAAAAACTATATTTTCTTTCTCAACCATTTCAAGAAAATTGCAAGAAAACTTCGATCGAACAAGCAACATGTGTCTCTAGCAATTGATACTCGATGTTTCTAGCGATACAAATCACATGTTGCCGACAGATATCCTTTCATGCGATATCGCCATCGTCTCGACCTGAATGGAGATACATGAAACAGTGTGTACCTTTTGAAAACGATATGTGTTGCATATCGCGTGTTGCTAGTTGCTACTTTCCTATAGCTTTGGTGTGACTTCTGCCTTAGAGGTTCAGATTTGTATTGTATATTTTGTCTCTGAACTTTAAGCTCTTCGTTGTACGTTTCTACTCTTTTTTTGAAAAGTAAATATATGCTCCCTTAAAAACAAAACAATCTATTCAGAAAGTTATGATTGTAACCAAAAATACTACACAACCTAAACTACTCAGAGATTTAACATTTTCCACTAATTTGAGTTTCTACCGCATTTCAGATGTATTGTACCATTATTTAAAGGTCATTCTTATGTTTAATATATTTTTAAGTTTCCTGAATAAAAAGTTTCCATCTCAAGATTAAATTCTCGTCAGCATAGTTTCCACGTGTGTTTAATAACGACAAAACATACCATTTTACGCGAAGAAACGCACATCTTGAACTATGACTGTACAGCTCCGTCATTAGAGATATTTACCTTTAAACAAATCGGAGGAAGATGATTTTTTTTATGAGTTCTTTGGATGGTAAGCAATAGCATCATGCAAAGTTTGCAAAAATTTTCCGGTATTTTCCCAAAATTTCGAAAATGAGTCGTGGTAGGAGAAGATAAAATATATTTTTAGAAAGAGCATACATTTTCACACAAAAAATGTATCTATAAAAATTTCGTCTAATGCCACGGGTTTTTCATAAAAAAATGTGAAGTGGAGATATTGGAGGAAGCGCGACGCAAGGTTGCCCATCCGCATCCGAACGCGCATCCGAACGCGCGTTTTGCAGTGCTTGACGCATGAAGAACCCTTTGCTTAGACAAACAAAATTTGCACAAATTAAAAACCACTGCCAAAGGAATCACTACTTCCACATCAAGATTTTTATCCAAGTCACTTTAAAGCAATCATCTTGACTAGATTTGCACTCTAGTATGTGGAAATTATTGGTCATATAATGTTAATAATAATTGGGGCAGATGTCATAGAAAATCTTGAGGCATTGGTTTCTACCATATACGTTAAAAATGAAATTTATAGTTTACCCTACTTATTTCCCCCTCTTCACAACCTACCACCTCCCACCCCTTCAATGGAATCATCTCAATCAGATGGCATTACAATGCATACATATACTAACTTTCTAGTGAATATTTCAATTTTATATTATTAACCCCATTAATAATGGAGCGGAGGTGGTGGGGTTTGAAAAAATTAAAAAGAAATCTGAGGCCTTGGTTTCTAGTATATACACCAAATTTCTGTACTCTTACCAGCTTGATTTATTTCCCCCTATTTACTCCTATTTAACACCCAACCCTTAAATCGACTCATCTCAAAATATAATCTAGTTCCAGATGTCGTTATGTGCGTATATACATACGCGTACCAAATTTCAAGTGAATATCTCAATTTTATTTTATCATCCCGTTTAATAATGGAGTAGACGTGTTGGGGGGTTGAAAAATATTATTAAAAAATCTGTGACGTTGGCTCTGGTACATGCACCGAATTTCAAGTTACTGTACTCATGCCAGCTTGTTTTACTTATTTCCCCTATTTAACCCTATTTAACCCCAATCCTTGAACGGAATCATCTCAAAATATAATCTAGTTCCAGATGTCGTATATATTATATACGTGTACCAAATATCAAGTGAATATCTCAATTTAATTTTATCAAACCCTTTAATGATGGAGAAGGGGCGGGAGAAGGGGCGGGAGGAGGGGATTTGAAAAATATTCTAAATAGTCTGAGGCCTTAGCTTGTAGTACATACATCAAATTTCAAGTTTACAAAAACTTAAATTTTGATGTACGTACTACAGCTTGCTTCATATATTTCCCCCCATTTATTCCCCAACCCTTCACCGTATATCTTTAAAAAATCCAGTTCCAGATCTCGTTCTAATATATACGTGTACAAAATTTCAAGTCAATATCTTAAACGTTCCAGAGAAAACGTGCGAACAAAAAAAAGTTACAGAGTCCGACAGACAGACAGAGAGAATTATTTTTTTTCGCTCAAATTTAAAATCTCGACGTTTCATGACATTCTAAACCTATTTCAAGAACGAAAAATTTTGAAATTTTTTTTACGATTACTATTATACTTCCAATCCACTACCTGGATGTGGAAGTAAAACTAAGGAACAATTTTAAACTTTGAAGTCTCATCTTTCTAATGTATATAATTGTATATTATAAAACTAATATATACTATATTAGAAATAGTGACTAGTAAGGGCCAACATTTTAAATATAAATTAATTGATGAATTCACTACTCGTGCGAGTGGAGCAGAGTGGAAGTATAATAATATTCTATTTTTGTTGTTGAAATAGATTTAGAATGACTTATGACGTGAAGATTTTACATACGAACGACCAAAATATTTCAGTCTGTCTGTAATTTTTTTTGAGAGCACATTTCTCCGGGATGGTTTAAAATATTGACTTCAAATTTGGTACACGTAAGTAGTATAACAAGGTCTAGTAATATATTACATTTTGAGCTTATGCTGGTGAGTAGTAAGAGTCCAAAAACTTGGGATTTGGTGTGGTGGGATTTGATGTATACTAGAAGCCAATATCTCACATTTCTTAGACACTCCATTATTAAAGGGGTTAACAAAATTAAGTTAAGATATTGACTTGAAATTTGGCAAACGGATGTATTAGAACGAGATCTGGAATTAAATTATTATTTTGGATTGAGGGACAAATAGAGGTGAAGGGAGTGAAATAAAGCAAGCTAGTAGCGGTCCAGAAACCTAGGATTTGGTGTATATACCACAAACCAAGAGTCTCAATGTTTTATTTTTTCAAAAGAAAACAGCAATTAATATTCAAACATTAATTAGGTTTTAATATTCTGAATGGTAAATAATAATAAAACTAAGTGTGGCCTTTTATTTAATTTATATGGTTACAACCAATACCCAATAGAAAGTTTTACGATTATACCTTTTATTAAATAAAGAACATAGAATCTTTAGTTACATCTATGAGCTCAACGCCGCGCACAGTGTCGTTGATATAGCTATATCCAGGTAGTCGATAAAGTAAATGTTGCAACGCCACTGATATTCCCCAAATGGTGGTTATTGTTATTGTCCTTGGAAGTAGAAGATCTTGGCGAAGATTGATGGTTGAATTCTTTGTTTTATTTGCACTTATCGTTGTACTTGGATTAATTATGATATTTAAGGTAAGTACCGTTTAAGACGACAGTCGGAGTAATTAACTCAAGGTTACTACTACTTGGGAGCAAAGGTCTCAAATATTTTTATGACATCTACTACACCCCAATACCATTCCTCACCCCACTCTATTATTAAAGTGGTTAACAACGTAAAATTATGATTTAGTGTGCGTACGAGAACAAAAATTTTCAGAAAATTTGTTGGCTCAGCCATCTATAAACAATTATTTCCACATATTGAGGTGCAAACACAATATCAACATGTCTTCGTTGAAACTGACTTGTGTAGGAAATCTGGATGTGGAAGTAGTGGTTTCTTAGGCAACGGTTTTTAGACTTGATGCCTACTACGAAAATAAAACCTAAATAATGCGTGAATTATAATTTACATCACAACAATTTAAAATATATGCGTGCGTATATTTTAAATTGTCGAAAAGATTTCGATTTATTGTTACAGAAGAAATATAGCTCCAAGAGCCTGATCCAAAAAGATTTAAACTGCACTTTAGAATACATTAACAAGCTAAGGGCAGTGCCGAGCCCCATAAATTTAAAAACAACTTCCCTTGCTAAAAAGAATTAAACCGATAAAAGACTAAGAAAAAATGAAAAATACAGGATAGGACAGATCGTAATATCTTCTTATTCATGCATATTTTGCTTTATTTCGTTTCATCAATGATTAAAAGTCGGTTATTATAATGAAATATTTTGTATGAATGAATTTGTATTTATCTTCATCAAGTAATATTATTTATTACTGATCGGTGAGTACCAGAAATTTTGCATTAATCCTACAAGGTTTCGGGAAGTTAAGCGATTTAAGGAAAATATGCTTGCAAAATTATATAAAGCGTGTTTCAACCTTGCGTTGTCCAAATATCCTGGCTCTTTCATAGGAGGTATAGGAAAATTTCAAAAACGGGGGTGGTAGGAAACGGAAAATCTACATTTTCTTATTTTCTTCAAATAAAACACCCTATATGTTCTAATGCAAAGTATAGGCCGTTGGAAGTGCTTTCCACTGGCATAAAGTATCATGAATCCATCTGTCTTCAGTGATTAGATATTTGACACAATTCAAAATTTATTAAAAAATCACAATCTATATTCAATTATGTTATAAAACTTTATTCAGATTTATCAAATTGGAGAACATGGAATATATTTTTAACTTTACTCTAAGTATTATTTATGCACAATCCACCATTTTCGTCAAAACCGTAACAACGTGAAAATCGAGTGTTTGAAAGAGGAGTCTAAAATGTCAAAACTTCCAATCTTCATAACTCAGTCAATTTCTATCATACAAAAGTCAAATTACAAGGAATTTTATAAATTTTTTTGCAGATAAATACAAACGTCTTTGTTAGTCATCATTTTTGAGATATTTCAAAATACCGGAATTTTAATCCCTTTTGACCCCAAGAAGTTCCCTAATTTTAACTACAGATAAATATTCATGGATTTCCCATTTTGGTTTTCATAGAAAATTTACTAAGAATTTTGTTGTACTGAAAACTACTTACCATTAGCAAAAGTTACTCATTTAAAAAACACTGTGTATTAGGGGTTGACTTTAAGCATTTTATGCTTAATTACCTTCCTTTACTAAAGTTGCCACGCTATCGTATCTAGAAATAACAAAAAATTAATACGTGGTGGCATAAATGATGCCCAGGCTAGCTCCAAAAGTTTCCTGTTTCCCTTTATTTTGCTACTAGCTCAAAACTCCTATATGCTAAACCCTTTGCCAGTACAACGTTTGGCACAATTAATCTGATTTTTAATTTAGTTTGGACGCCACGTGATTTAATTTGTTTTAGCTGCCCTGCATATAATTCTCAACTTGAAATAAGTATACCAGAATCACGAAAAGTAAAACTTATTAGTAATCATGCAAAATAATATTTACAAGGGCAAACCTTAATTTAGATGATTTTGTTATTCTGCTTCCTAAATTTCTGTAGCCTTAATTGATGATACAAAATAATAAAACAGGGGGTTATAAAAATGATATATTGTCACATATCAAAATTAAGAACTACTTTTCTATGCAAATTTGGCAAAGTATGTTATTAGCATATTCCCTATAAGTAAATACAAAAATGGAAAACCTAAATTAAAGAATTTCCAAATTTAAATCTATAATAAATAAATTAAATTCAATATCATTTATTTTCTAATCTATAAAATATAAAGTATTAAAGCATTCATAACATATTAAAGGACGTAGAGTATCAGATTACAGTTACTAATTAATAACATCAGGTCATTAGTTTCCGAGCGCTTTACGTATGTAGGGAATATGACGATCAAGCATTTATCAATCATATAAATAGCCCAAAATGAATGGGCAGTGACAGTCCACTCTGGGAGTCCATCTGGGGACCCATCTCTCCCAACATGTGCCTTTGGTAAGAAAAACATTATTTGCTGTTTATTTTATATTTGTGTATTTCTGACTTTGTTGTTTGACTGCAACCAATTTTATTGTTTAATTAATTAATATTATTTACAATTTATTTTGTGTCTGATAATTTCCAACTAGGAAAACCTCTCGCAGGCCAAGAGGCCCCCTTATTGTAACAGTCATAGACCAGAGGTCGTGACACTTGGTGGGGGCTCGGTTGAGCCCCTTCGTGACACAGTTCATTCTGGGCTATTTATATGATTGATAAATGCTTGATCGGCATATTCCCTACATACGTAAAGCGCTCGGAAACTAATGACCTGATGTTATTAATTAGTAACTGTAATCTGATACTCTACGTCCTTTAATATGTTATGAATGCTTTAATACTTTATATTTTATAGATTAGAAAATAAATGATATTGAATTTAGTTTATTTATTATAGATTTAAATTTGGAATATGCTAATAACATACTTTGCCAAATTTGCATAGAAAAGTAGTTCTTAATTTTGATATGTGACAATATTTCAGTACTTTTCTTTCTCATAGCAACGACGTAATTTTCAGTTAAAGCAGACATGTAACAAATCTATTTTAGTATGGCCCAAGTTTATAGATCCATATCTTTGGTTCGCAGATAATAAGATTTTGACCGATAATACACCGCTGATTGTTACTAACAATTTTTCAGTATCCAAAATATTATATTTACTACTATTAAACATATAAAGGAATTAAATTAAATGAACTAAATAAATATTTGAAAAGAACTTATCACTAATACTAATACCAACATATACTGTATGATATTCTGCACAAAAGGCAACTATCCCTTGCTCCTTAAAATATAACATGATTTTTTTAAAACAAGCAGTGTAATTACCTAATAGTATTGATGGTTCGTGATTAAAATAATTAGAAACAATAAAACTTATCTAAAATCTCTCTAATCTTATCGGCAAACGCAGGGTAACTGGTAGATATAATCTCCAACGGCCAAGTAACGTCAAATGTTGAAGGTGGATTTGTCACGTTCCAACAGGGTAGTTGAAGGCGTCTTTTCCTATGATAATCTCTGGACAGGGTGAAATTCAAGCTGTCCGTCCTCCAATGAAAAATTCCTTAGACAAAGCAACAACATACAAACGGTTTCCTACCAAAGATTCCAAGAGGCAAAGGAAAAAAAACACTAGAAATATATCACCTGCCCTGGCTATGTAATAGGAAATGAACACACAAGAGAGAATTGTAAAAGGTATATATACCTCTACCACAGAGGGTTTCTTCCAAATTGTCTGCTACAGTAGATGCTTCAAAGGTAATAAAAAACGTTCGTGGAGACGGTGTAATAGCAAAAAGGTCCGACTTTTTAACAAATCTTGATTACAAATCGACTAGTAACTCGCCATAGAAAAGTCAAAATATAACTATGCGAAAAGCAATTAAATCCTAAAACGGTTAGGTAAATTTTCAAAAAAGCACTTTCCACAAAGATGTCTTTACGATTAGAACGTCTTAGTACTTTTTCTAATCAACGAATTGGAGGGAAGAAATAGATATGCCAAATAGTTAGACTTAAAAGTCATCAAGAAATCAATGTCGATGGCTTATATAGAAATCTCTAGCAGGAAATTATCGGAACATCGGGCTGGAAATAGGGGGTTTGCAAAATAAAAGGTCGATTACCAGAGAGTCATTACTGCGGACTGCAGGAAATGCTTATTTCTAATAAGGGGCATTTATACATTTTACTGCGGTGCTCAGAATGGCGCAGTGATTCAAAAATGAGTTTCTGTGGACAAAATTCAATCTACACCTGAGTTTTGCTTAAAATGACTACATTTTTTTCAAATATTCTCAAAACAATACTATAGAACGCCTAACTGCCCAAGTTGAAGCAAATTGGTTAAAAGCCTTAATTTTGATTTAGTGTGTAAGAGATAAAATACTCGTATTTTTTTTGAAAATAGATTTTTTCGGTTTTTAAGCACAAAAATTAATGCAGTTTTCACAAAAATACTTTCATGGCATTATGTGAGTCCTATAACCTCCCAGATTTTTGTCGCAATATTTTCTGAAAATTTGAGCTGAATCGGTCAAGCAGTTTTTAAGTTATAATCAAACAACAAACATATACTGAATTTCCTATATTAGTAGGATTAGTGAGATAATGGTTTTATTAAATTGATATTCAAAAAATCAATATTTCATTATTTATCAATCCAAAAAGCTTAGAATACCGATCATATTATAGTTTAATAAATTATGTAATAAAAACCGCGAAAAATTTTCAATACCCCCCGAAAAATGGCCAATTTCCCAAAATTGGACCACTTTTGGGTAAAACGAATATCATGCTCGTAATCAACGACCCAAAAACATAATGTACAACCATTAAAAAAACAGAGATCTTAAATGTAGAAAGGTCAATTCTCGCCATTTCGCTGTAAATACTCTATTTCTCAAAAAATGAGTCAAAAAACTAAAAATTTAAGGTCTTTATCCAATTTGCCTCAATTTGGACAGTTAAGCGTTGTAAAGTATTGTTTTGAGAATAATTTTTTTTTTAATTATTCACTTCAAGCAAGACTCAGTTGTAGATCGAATTTTGTCCACAAAAATTCATTTTTGAATCACTGTGCGGCGCCTATGGAGGTGTGCCGTGCCTCGGATTTAAGTAAAGGTGGATATATTTATTAGAGAATTTCACAGGTTCGACTATCTGCTGAGTAAATAATCGATATTCCTCTGTTTCTCATTCAATCGATTTATTTCTCTGTTGTTTATTGGAAATAAATCCAACTACTTATTAAAATAAATAAGTAGTCATTATGTTGTTAATATTAATATTATTTATTGAAATTAGTTTGACTAGGAAACCCCCAAAATATCTCTCAGTCTAATTATGACTTTATATTTCAATTCTTGCCCACTAAAATATGTAATTTTGCTTGTTCAAAATGGTACTGTTACAAAGTACATTATTCTTGTCCGATTGTAAGTATCGTTATTTTCAAAATTTTCTCACTAACGCTCTTTCAAAAAATATTCCTTTTGTATTATAGCGTACGGGTGTTTCATTTGAAAAAACGAGAAAAGGTAGATTCAGCGTTTCCTAACTGACCCTGCAGAAAACAATCAATTTCTTTCAATTTAATAGCTGTATCATAAACTAGAAGTTCTCGGACAACTTTTAGCATAAACTATGTCTCAAACGCAGCTCTGTTATAACGCAGTGACCTTACAAAATTGACATGTTTTTGGTACAAGCTCACCCATATGATGGTACCTACCCATCACAGACTTGTCTAACTGACAAATCAGTTGCACCGTCTTTAAAATGAGAATTCGAATATATAATGATACACTGAGTGTTCCATTCAGAAACATAAATTTATGACATCACGCCGATATAGATCACCATGTATATTTTAAAATAATTTAAAACTATATTATACCCTCTACTACTCTCTTTTTGAAAATGTTTAATTTATTTTATAAGACAGCCAGGGTATTTGGACGGAATAAGTCATGCATTGTTAAACAAAAGCCGATAATTTTCAGTCAACTTATAAAAGTTGAGTAATGAAACTAGTGTTCAGAATTAAACGTAGAGTTAATTAGAATAATTAATTAGACAATAATTCAGATTTGACCGATTTAACAAGACGGGGTTCAGCACCTGATATGACACATTTACAATAAATCGCCATGAAGAAATTAATCGTCTACCGTTTGTCATTGAACTTCAGATTTGATTATAATTAATATGTTTTCAAATAAACAATGCCTTTATAAATAATAGTAAAACAATGTATTAGAAGTTGGTCAATGTCAAAACTCGACGAATATTTTTGTCGAGATGGTCAAAAGTCTTGAAATATTCCATTGTAATAATAGGGTACCAAGTACGGAACCTTGAGGTACTCCAAATGATTTTATGAAATCTATAGCTGTAGAGTTTATCAATCAGGATATCATGCTGCAATTAAGTGCATAATAATATTCTAAAGATGTAAGAGAAAATATTTACATGAAAATTACATTATGTTCACAACTTGAGAAATCCACCGCATATATTCTAAAGAACCTTTAAAACCATTAAAATACTTGACACAGCAGTGATATAACAAGTAGTTTACTTTTTCACTTAAAGCACTTCCACCATATTCTTTCAGTAGAAAATATTCAACCCTAAAATAAAGCTCGAATATCTTTTTAAACTCAGCCCTCGGTAAAATTAAAATGAGCCGGCCTCAGTGGTTATTATATCCAAGCACTGTACGGTCGATGGACTTCCATCCCTCTTGCATTACTTATACATGCATGCACTCAGTTGGACTCTGAAACCCGAGAATTAATAGCTAACCACCGGCTTCACTCATTTATATGCGCAGACTATTAGACATATTAACTGATATAACTTTTTAATGTCCGCTTATTAACCTTATGCGGATCCCATTAAATTCATCTCCTTTTTCACAACGAAACACTCATTTTTCCATAAAGCCTCTCGAAATAATTCATCATGATGGTTTAAACCTGGTTATTATTTAATGAAGTCACGCTCGGAGAATTTAATGACGATGGAATAAATTCAGTAAACAATCGACTAAAAGTCAGGATATAAAAAAAAGAATTAAATTCATCGAAACTTGAATTAATAAGCTAATCAAATTATTTTTTATGTTCAACTAATATTTATGGTATGCAATAAACTTTAAAAAATTTGCCGCCATAGAGATACTGCTGCAACTTGAAGTCATCGTAATAATGGGGCAATGAGGAGAAAATTACAACTTTCGTAAATATCTCTTAGAAATTTGTATTTTGGGAAATAATTGTAACCAATCATTAAAAGTAATAACAAAGATTGTAAACTTCTAATATCTGTATGTTGTAATAAAAAGAAACTGCTGAAAAATATTATAAAGAAATCTGAGTCCTTGGTTTCTAGTATATACACCAAATCTCAAGTTTCTGTACTCTTACCAGCTTGCCTTACTCATTTTAACCTGTTTACCTCTACTCATCCCAAACCCTTCCAACGGAATCATCTTAGAATATATTCTAGTTCCAGATGACGTTATAATACAGACGTGTTCCAAAGAAGGACAGTCCTTAAGGTCGGTTTTCGATCCCCATTAATTTTTGACGAACAGAGATGAATTCGATTTTTTTAGGCTTTGTGAATAAAAATGGGCCATTTCCAGGTGAAACGAAAAGTTTTTGCCCTCTCACCCCTTTTTTCAGAAAGAGAGGTACAGGATACTAATGAGCCTAAATCGGGTTAAAATATGTATTAAAATGTTAAAGACAAGAGCTGCTCTTATCAGAAACAGTTCTTTACTTGATAGAGGAACACACTAACAGATAACTACTGCGTCTATGCCGTTATTCCTGATTGAAGCTGAGAGTAGGATTACTATCATATTTACTTGCTTCAAATGTTCATTTTTCTATAGCATATATTAGTTAACGCATATTATATAAGTATACACATTGAATGGATTTCTCTTAATTAAAATACAGTGTAAAGGTTTATGGAGAAGGCGTAGGAGAAGGCGTAGGAGAAGGGTGGGGCTAATTTCATTAATATGTATATGAAGCAGTGTCCTAGAATAATTAACCAACCTGAAAATAGTACAGTTTTAATTATTCAACATATTTAACGCATATTTTTACATTGTATTAAAGCAGAGGGGGGGGGGGTTGAAAAAGAGGGGGTATTCGGAAAAAGAGGGGGGGATAGTAATTATATCAATATATAGGTATGGTACAATATTCTATAATATTTCATTAGCCAGATAAGTATAGACACGATATTGAGTTGACATATTTCTTTAAATAACATGTTTATGGTATTTATGGAAACAGGAGACAGTAAAATCAAGAAGGAAGGCGTACTTTTTATTTTTTGTCAGTAAACTTTATAAATCTATTGCATCATATTTTCATACATATGCGCCTAGTATTTACTACCTAATTGCGATAATAATATAGGTCAGGAAAAGAAAAGGTGCGGGGGAGGTAAAACGTTTTCGTTTCACCTAGAAATGTCCTATTTTTGTTCAAAAAGCCTAAAGAAATCAAATTTATTTACTTTTGTCAAAAATTGAATGAGGCCGAAAACTGGCCCTAGGGACACTCCTCCTTTCAAGTGAATATCTCAATTTAATTTTATCAGCGTCAATACATTTTTGTTGACGTTTACTTAAATTGCCAACATATTTTCTAATTTGCGCGGGATTGTTTCTAATTTGGTCACTACAGAGGAAAATTCGTTGAAGTAATTGATCTCTAGTATTTATCGGGACTTCAGTTTTGAGAGATCCTCATAGAAAATAATCGACGGGGTTGAAATCTGGTAATCTAGCCGGCCAAGAATGAGGCTCCCCACGTCCAATCTATCTGTTTGGATACTCATTATCCAAGTGCCGTCTAACCTCAATGCCAAAATGAGGAGGAACGCCATTATGCTGAATGTAGTGTCCTCTTACATTAATACCTTGCATTAAACCAGGTAAAATATTTTGTAAGAAGTCTAAATAAATCTCTGTAGTTAGTCTTGTCGGAAGACTATGTGGGCTAATTAGGTTGTTGTTAATCATACCACACCAAACATTTACCGAGAACGTATGTTGAGAATGGGCTTCTCTTATAGCATGAGGATTGTTGTCGGCCCAGTTATGCAAATTTCTTAAATTAAATAAGCCGTCCCGTGAAATTAGGCCTTGTCTGTGAATAGAGTTCGATATGTAGTCGGTCTGTGATCAATAATCCACCGGCAAAATTTTAACCTATTTAAATTGTTACCCTGTTGAAGCTTTTGCACTTGCTGAATATGATACGGATGTAATCTTTCTTTATTTAGATCCTCCAAACCCGCACATGAGGAACTCCTAATTTGGCACTTATTCGTCGGGTACTTACTTCAGGGTGTTCTTGAACAATATCAATGATATTTTCTTGATCCTCAATGTTTTGAACAATGTTTTGTTCCACTTTTGACGGTAGAAAACTGCCGTGCGATACGCAGTTGAAAATTTCTGATGATTTGGTGTTTTTCTGTTAGGAAAGCAAATATTGCATTCCTCTGCGGCTTGTCACCCAGAATAAATGAACAAAATGGAATAAAATAAAATTAAAAAAGGACCGCACTTAGTTACAAATGCCACCTTTTATTTTTTTCGTTTTAGGGGAGGCGCTGACGCTTGCCGATTCCTTGATTGACGAGCCAGCGCGCCTCCCACGCTCCCGAATTTCACCCCTAGGACTTCCAAACCGATTAGCTTGTTTTATGTTTTGTAATTAAACAAAAATTGTCTAAAACTAATATTATTTACAAGAGAGCTGCAAAGAGTGTCTTATAGAATGTGCAACAATTATATAAAAAATGTAGTGAATCCGTGAAGAATATAAATAATGATTAGCATGTTTTTAATCTGTTTAATATTGTTTTCACCTTCCTGATTGCATAATATTACTTTTCATATGTAAGGTTGTCAATTTTTGTAAAACACTTTATGTTCGCATATAATTTAAATATATTCTATGAAAAAGTTGGTTCAAACAAAATATTAAATATCTAATTCAAGTTTAGTTTGCAATCATCTAATAAATGAAATTATCACACTAACCCTAGAATTAAAAAATGAAAACAAAAACATCAAATTAATATGGTCCAAAGCTTTTTGCGGTATAACAAATAATGAAAAAGTTGACAAATAAGCGAAAGAAGCATCAGAAGATGGAGAATTGTTACATTATTATTGCCATCATACAGATATAATTCCGGAAATTAAATATAAAATTATTAATAATTGGAAAAACCAGTATATTCAACAACAGAGAGGCCAATATTATAAAAATTTGCAACCGAGCCCACCACATAAACCATGGTTCCACCAACAAAAATAAAAAAAAAATACAATAAAAAATATTTGCAGACTTAGATTTAATCACACCTTAGCTCCTAATCATTTACATAAAATCAATATTAAGGACAATCCTAATTGTGATTTTGGTGAATTTGGGGACACCGAACACATTCTATTAAATTGCCCGTTAAACAGAGAGAAAATAAATAACTTCTTAAATATTTTATATCACATGAATATATTAATACCTTTAAATTTACCACAACTTTTACAATCAAACAATTTAGAAATATATAAATTAATTGACAGTCATATAAAAAATTTAAATATAAAAATATAACTGATGTAAAAATACAAGAATTAATAATTATGTTACTAGTTTGTAAGTTGTCCTAATGTTTTTTCCCAGTGTATTTAACCATTCTTTCCGAGGTTCAGTCAGTATGTGCTTGAGACTAGATGAACCCCTAGTCGTTCAGTATTCCAATCACTCCTAATTCTCAGACAAAAAAAAAACAGTAAAAAAATAAATTAAAAAAATAATAAAGTTAAAAAAAAACAATAAAGAACAAAAAAGATAGAAAAAAATAGAAATACAAAAAAAACAACAAAAAACAAAAGAAAAGATATTTATGTAAAATAAAATTAAAAAAATAAAAAAATTAAAATTAAAAAAGAACAATAAAAAATAAAAAAAATTTACAATTAAAATACATTGGTGTGTATATATGCACATACATTTTTTACAATTAAGCAATTAATTAAGAAAAATAATGTAATATTTACTAAGTTCTAAATATAAATATAATTTTTTTAATCACTTACCTCCCAGCCAAGTAAAAAAGTCGGTATTCACTGTGCTAATAGCTACAATCGCTCTAGCCATTCGTTTAATGAAAAAAAAAAGTTTAGTTTGCTCACGTAACTCATGAGGATTATTATTGTGGCTATTATTCTTATTTCAAAATATCAGGGAGTAGCTATGTGGAGCAGGGTTAGCAATATCCTAATAATTTAAACATACAGGAAAAATTATGCTTTTTAATGTTTCAAAAAGTTTTATTAAAACTCTACACGTGTTTCGGCTTATTAGGTCTTTATCAAGAGTACAAGATAATACTGAGTATTATCTTGTACTCTTGATAAAGGCCTAATAAGCCGAAACACGGCCTAATAAGCCGAAACACGTGTAGAGTTTTAATAAAACTTTTTGAAACATTAAAAAGCATAATTTTTCCTGTATGTTTAAATTATTGAAGAATGTTTCACAAGGAACCAACCGTAGAATCAACCCAATGTAATATCCTAATATATTTTTTTAAAGTACCGTCCCAAAAAGAGGTCACTAAAAATTATAAAATAAAATTTCACCCAGATGTAGGATTAATTGGACTTATTACTTAATTAATAACGAAATTGGTTAATGTTACATTTTTGCTTTGACACCGACCTCAATATGAATATCGGATAATAAGGTCCAATAAACAGATTGACAACTCACCTGACGAGAGGTGCCCCGTTAGAAGTCGATTTTTTGAATTGTGATCAATATCATTCATTAAACGATAAAATATCAGATAGAGCACATAACGATGACGTGACGTGCCGAACAAATAACAATTGGAAAGATGTGTATTCTAAATATATTATTTTGAAATATTTGAAGGTAGTGATTTTTTAAAATATATACTAGCGATATTACCTGTCTTAGAAGTGTGCCAATCAAATGCAATATACTCATCGCCTTGTATTTGCGAAGAATATAATAATTACTACTTTTTTATTATGAGGACGTTTAAGATTGTATGCGATTATTTAGATATTTCATTTGACATTTTTTCCAAAAATAAGAATAATTTCTGTCATTATTTTAAGTTGTGAATATACACAGAGCGACAGACAGACATTGTCAGGGAAATAATCGTATTAGATTTAACGAAGGACACAACAAATCATTATCATTATCATTACCATCACAAAATCCATAAACAAAAATAATATCGGCATGTTCCTCATTTGTAAGTTTATAAAGCATGATTATTTGCAGACTAAGTTAACCAAGAACACCAGTTTTACTGTTTATGACAACAAACAAGAAATGTCAAACTATCTAGGCCTACTAATAATTATGTAATAATAAAAAGAAAGCTATTTAATGATTCCTATTATAAAATGTACCTAGCTACCTTTTTTTGCACAGAGGACATTCATTGGACGTCCAATGGATGTCCAGATGTCACAAAAATCTGTATCCGGTGAACGTCCATAACACGTCCATCACAGGACATACTCGGCATAACATGGACGTCCGATGGATGTCCAGAAGCCACAAAAAATCTGCATCCAATGGACGTCCATAACATGCCCATAGAGGATCCGGAAATATATGGGCTATATATTAATAGTTGTAGTTGGTAAGATTTAGATTACCACATCTTACTATGTAGGAACACTGGACGCAATCGATACTTTAAGGCATAATTATCGAGTCTAAATAAACAAGTTTCACATAGAAAAAAATAATGGAAATTTGTGAAAATTGCAATTTAAAATTTTGGTCAAGGAATAAAACTACAAAGGTGTAAAATGTAAACAGTCTAAATTTCAATGGAATGTCAAATCTGTCAAGAACTATTCCTTCAGAACGAGGAAAAAAATATTTTGAATATGCACCATCTTTTCACAAATTTAAATCACAATTTTAGTTTAGCAAAGCTCCTTCATTTAGCATTGGTAGTTATGTTTTAAAATATCGGCTTGGGTCCAATACTACAACTAGATTGTACATCTGAAATATACACAGTATACCATCAATAAAATATGGCCCATATTTTATTTCCAGTAAGTGCAAAAATTTAAAGATATGCTGTTGTCTATATGGACTGTTCTTTACGATTAATAATGTCGCAAATATAATACGAAATTGACTTTATTTACAAAATCTTTACATTTTAAGCAAAATTCCTTTTGACACATTATTATTACCACGCTGTTAATACTAGATTGTAACGTAAATACAAAATTCTTTATTCTTAAAGACAAATATTTGTATAAGAAAGTCACAGTTTTAAACTTAAACATAGGTAGATTCGGAATAAACATACACATAAGGTAAATGAAACGAACTATAAATAGAAAAGTAATTTATTAAATATTATCATCTTGGGAACTTCTTCCTTGATCTACATTTTTTCCTTATTGGATTCTGTACAGAAACGTTCTACTGTATTATACTACATTTTCCTCTACTTATTACTTATTTTGAGATTTGTTTCACTTTTCCAAAGGGTATGATTCATAAACAATAAACTAAAACTATAATAGAAATGTAGGGTTAGGTTTTACTTTTGCCACCGGGATTGGCGTCAGCATGCAATCGTTTGCGACATGGCCAAACTTAAGAAAATACGTGGCCTTCAATTTATTACCATAACTTAATATATTGTAATAACGTTTATTTATCTATTCGACAAAATATTAAATTAAAGAATATTTTGTGAATAGATATTATTAAGATGCTCAATTTATTTATGTTATAAAAAACTTGAAGTGGGCACTTAAAACAGAACTGGCTACCTCGCACTCATGCACATTTAGGCGGGAAACACGAACTTGAAAACAATTAGCCTACAGCACATTTTATTTATATATTATAATTCAGGATTTACAAATGTTTTTAATATAATTGTAGTAATGGAATGGGTAAAAAAATGTATTTATTTTAGGAGTCAATTAATAATAATTAAGGTGTGTGACTAGCTGTAATTTAAAAGGACAAAAAAATTGTTTCAAATGTTGTGTTTTTAACTTGGCTTTTTTTAGTTTCTTGCCTACATATATTTTCGATAATCTCGGTTTACAAAATATTTACGAAAAAAGCGCATATTCTAGGCTGAGAATCCCGTCGATATGTCGAAAAATTATATTTCCTTTTTCGATAAACGGGTGGATATGAATCAACAAACATTACCCTATATGGATCTCTGAACGCTTATGGACATAGCATGGACGTTCAGTGGATGCATTCTTCTCGTACATCCAATGGACATCCAAAGTGTATCCTTACATCTTTGAACAAATTATGGACATAGAATGGACGTCCCGTGGACGATCCTTTTCTGTACATCCAATGGATATCTTGGTATGGATGTCATTGGACGTACAAGATATGTCCATGGAGATTCGGACTGGTTCTGGACATAAAATGGACATCTACTGTATGTTGTGTGCTGTTTGTTTTATTAAGTACTGAAAATATACTGTACATTTTGTGAATAAAATTTTTGTACAGTTTTTACCAGATACTGAAATAAAACGGTTGGAAAAATATGGCGGTATCAATATTTTGCAAACATCTGAAAATCCTCTGTGTATCTCTAACGATGAATTCCAGTTGAAGGTGTTTGAGAATCAGATCTTCCATCACACAGTGTAGAGTTAGTCATGAATCACCCTGTATATCATATTATATTTCTGCTTAATTATCAAAAAAGTAATATACTATCTTGAAAGCTTCATTTTCCTTTTACGTCAGTCCCAGAATTGTATACTTTGAACTAACGTAATATGCATGCAATGTTATTTTTCTTCAAATAAATATTTTGTTTCAGTTTCCGAGAAAAACCTAGTTCTGAGACGTCTCACCGCTGACGAAGGGCTCATGCGGGTGCAATGCCTCGCAGACGGGGTATTTCCCAAGCCGGTTATGAGTCTCCACTCCCAAGAAAGGTAATTATAGTTTCTGTCTTACGTCTTGAGTAAAAGAGCTAATAAACCTCACGTTTCTGCCTCAACCGCCCCGTCGTACGTCCTGCAATAGTATGTTTCATCGGTCTACATGTATATTATTATACGACCTAGAGTCGTACAAAATAACACTGTCTTAAAATCCCTCTGTTAGGACTAGAAAAATTGTTTAAGCATCGCTTGTTTCAATTATAAAATAACATTGACAAGTTGGTGGACAGTACTTTCCTCATTTACAAGATAACTTTTCCAATATTATTTATTTATGAAGCTGTTTTTTTTTTACTTCTGGACAGCTGTCGAAAGATATCTTAAACTAGAAGTTTGCAGGATTGATTGTAGATTATACATGACCACTCACTAAATGCTCAGAGATAAAGTTCATATAATAGCTATTTGTGTATTAAAAGGTCAAAGTTTTCCATTGTCGCTCGAAATCGACAATTACCCTTTTTTAGATCAAAGAACATATAGTATGGAAAATCAAACAACAAAGCAAAGACGATGTATTTTCATCAACTTCATCAACAAGAGTATTAGGGCACTATTATTTCATAAAAATAGCGATAATAGTATAATATTCAATGAGTGGTAATATAGGTAATAACTCAAGCACATGAAGTTTGCAGCACGAGCCACAGGCATAATAATTGTGCAATTTTTGGCATAAAATATGGAGATTCTAAATTTGAACGAAAGTAAATTCTGTCTCTCATGTCGGTCTGTCTGTAACTTTCTATTAACGAAAATTATTCAGAAATATGTAATGTTTTCAGGTTAAACAGTACAATTATAAACAGAAGAAGAAAGACACAGTAATATCGCCTTCATCTATCGCATCATTGCTACTATATAATACCCATATATTGCCAAATTTGTACCCAACAATAATTTTATTTTGATGATGAGAATAAACAAAACAATCAATTTGTTTGTTTGTTATAATGTAAATTTGTTTAACAGTCGCTATGAGTAATAAAGGGAATAGCAATTAATCCATAGCGCTTAATAGATCACCTCTTTCTTCATATCCAGTTTTACTAGTTTTAACTGTAACTTTCTCTTAAAATTGAATAAACTAACCACATCGACACTATATAGCATTGTAGACTGTGGCATATCCTATGGTAAATAACGCAAAGCTAAGAAGCAAATTAAATATCTTATTGAATCGCTTCGCCGCACCGGTGCCAACGGCAGCGCCATTCTCTTAAATGGCACGAGGTGGTAGTATTAAAAAACCGCTGCCCAAGGAATCACTACTTCCACATACAGATATTTCATCTAAATCATTTTAAAGGAAACATCTTAATCTTTATTTTATTTTATCGACCCTTTAATAATGGAGTAGGGGTGGTGTGAGGTTGAAAAATATTATAAATAATCTGAGACTTTGGCTTCTAGTGTATATACTGAATTTGAAGTTTTTGTACTCTTACCAGCTTGCTTTACTTATTTTGCCCTATTTACCCCCATTAATCCCCAATCCTTCAACGGAATCATGTCAAAATATAATCTAGTTCCAGATGTCATTATATTACATACATGTACCAAATTTCAACCGAATAAATATCTCAATTTTATTATATCGACCCCTTTAATAATGGAGTAGGGGTGGTGAGGGTTGAAAAATATTATAAATAATCTGAGACCTTAGCTTCTAATACATACAGCGAATTTCAAGATTCTGTACTTTTACCAACTTGCTTTACTTATTTTTCCCTATTTACCCCTATTTAACCCTCAACCCTTCAACAGAATCATCTCAAAATAAAATCTAGTTCAAGACGTCGTTATGATACATACGTGTACCAAATTTCAAATGAATGTCTCCATTTTATTTTATCAACCCCTTTAATAATGGAGTAGGGTTGGTGGGGGGTTGAAAAATATTATAATAAAGCGGAAGCTTTGGCTTCTAGTACATACACCGAATTTCAAGTTTCTCTACTCTTACCAGCTTGCTTCACTTATTTTCCCCTATTTACCCCTATTTAACCCCCAACCCTTCATCAGAATAATCCCAAAATATCATTTACTTCCTGACCAACTTGCTTTACTTATATTTCCCTATTTACCCCTAGTTAACCCCCAACTCTTCAATGGAATCATATGAAAATATGATCTAGTTCCAGATGTCGCTTTTTTTTTCAATTTTTGGCCTTGGATGAATTCCATCAGCCAACTACACAAATGAGGGAAAAGGAAGAAGTAATAAGGATAATAAGAATACACACATTTCACGTCCAGGGGTTCATCAGGACAACTTAAAAAATTACACATATACTGAACCGCGGATAGTAGGTTAAACCACAGAGGATATAAAAACAAAGGCATATTAGGAAATATCACAAGCAAAGATTGACGACCGACAACTACTGTTAAACCACTATACCACATCGAGATAAAAAATTATAAATTGCCCGGTATGCATTTACATGTTTGCTTGAAAGGACATAGTTAAGATTCATTGGTAGCTGAAAACCCATATCTCTTAGTTTGCAAATGTCGCTATAATGCATACCTACGTGTACAAAATTTCAAGTGAATATCTCAATTTTATTTTATCAACTCCTTCAATAATGGAGAAATCTGAGGCCTTGGCTTCTAGTTCATACACCGAATTTCAAGATACTGTACTCTCACCAGCTTGCTTTACTTATTTTCCCCTATTTACCCCTATTTAACCCCCAACCCTTCATCAGAATAATCCCAAAAAATCATTTAGTTCCTGATGTCATTATAATATATACGCGTACCAAATTTTAAGTGAATACCTCAATTTTATTTTATCAACCCCTTCAATAGTGGAGTGGGGGGGGGGGGGTAGTGGGGGGATGTAAAATATTATAAAGAATTTTGAGGCGTGGCTTGTAGTACATACATCCAATTTTAAGTTCCTGTACTCTTACCAGCTTGCCATACATATTTCCCCTTATTTACCCCTATATACCCCCAACCCTTCACGGGATATCTTCAAAAAACAATCAAGTTCCAGATCTCGTTATAATATATACGTGTACAAAATTTCAAGTCAATATTTTAAACCGTTCCGGAGAAAACGTGCGAACAAAAAAAAAGTTACAGACAGACCGACAGACAGACAGACAGACAGACAGACAGACAGATAGACAGACAGACAGACAGACCGACAGACAGACCGACAGACAGACAGAAATTTAAAATCTCGACGTTTCATGACATTCTAAACCTATTTCAAGAAGAAAATGTTTGAACATTTTTTTACGATTACTATACTTCCAATCCACTACGTGGATGTGGAAGTAATAAACCCCATGATATCTCTCTGGTGTTTTTACACATTCATTATTTATTATCAATGCAATGGTCATTAAAGAAGAAGAGATATAGGTCGCAAAGTGATATTGAATTTATAGCGGAGAGCTGGCTACGAAAATTAAAAATGAAAAGGTGCAGTGAAAATTTTCACATAAAGACTTTCCTTACTAGCTGAAAAGTACAAAGCTCTGCATCCTGCATCCGAAAGTCGCTCCCGGGGAGGGAAGCGTGGGCGGGCGGTCCAACGAGTAAATTTTTAATCAAAATCAAATCTTTGAGTGCAAACTTTTGTGTAGTTACAGCTTTTAACTGTAGAAATTGCGTAAAATTGTTGCCAGAAGCCTAGGTCGGGGTTTAAACGTTGCCAGAAGTCGGTAAAGTTGTAAGAAAATTGCTCAAATTTTAATGTCAAGGTGCATTTCTGGTGATTTTGTTTTTATATTATTTATGGCTTAAGAAAGCTGTACATAAGTTGCCAAAAGGCAAAATGACGACTAAGTATATAAAAATTGATAATATCGTCGGTAGAAAAATTTTACTTTTTATAAAATAATTTTATGCAGTTTTGGCAATTTGTCTTTGTATTATTTAAACCTTTAATCAATTATAAATAAATTACCAGTAGACAAAACGAAGGATAAGTATAAATAACAGAGAAGTAGAGGTGTTTTAAAACCTCATGAGCTGTGACCTTCATATGCGCAGAGACATAATCCCTCCTGTTGACTCAGTTACACTTCTTAAAAATATTATATTTATTGTTTACAATTTATCCCGAGCTCTTGTTTATGTATACAACAAGGCAGCCTCCAGTGTCTTCAAAAACATACTTATAACTCAGAACAAACTTTGCCTTTTGCGCATTTCGCGGCTCATGAGATTCTGAAACACCTCTATAAATAATTACATTCATTAGAATCTTGTGTTAACTCGTTTTTATATATTATATTACATTACTTAAGAAATAGTTTATTTTTACTACAGGGTAAAATATTATTTTATGCACCAAGTGCGTTGTATAGATTTTAACGCCCGGAAGGTAACATGATGCAGCCCGAGGGCCTTTGGCTCGAGGGATGTGTGTTGCCTGATGGGCGTTATAATCTAATAACGCTCGTGGTGCATACAATATTTTATTTTTCACGAAAAATATATTTTTCTAATGAAAAATGGACTTTTCATTCTTCAAACACATTTAGAAGTCTATGACATTTGCTGGTACTTGACGTTTATTAACTGTATCTGACAGTTGTTGATATTTTGACTTTTGTTGATATTATAGGAAAAACGAAAATTAATAGGGAAATACCACAGAATATCCAAAACAATGCATGAGAAGCCACAGAAAATGTAATGCCGGTCAAATCCAAACCATTGTACGATAAGTAATATGAAACATTTAGTCTTTCTTTGCTTCTCAAATAACAGGGCGATAACGCCCGCTCATTATGCCCGTGATCATTATAACGTCTTTGTGGTAACCGTATCCAAGGTATAATAAATAAATAATAGGCATGTGAAAAATTAATAGAATTTATATTAACATTCACAATCAAAATGATCATCTACATCCTCGTTGCTGGTATAATCAATAATCAATATCTGTTTCATCATCTAAAACATACATTAACATTTTTATAAAAACTGTTGTACAAGGAAAGTTATGTAATAGTTGAATGCTTTACCTTCAGATTCTTCGTTATTCAGTATAACATCTTTAACTGTTGAGGGTAAAAATAAATGCGATGTAATTTTAGAATAAGAATATCAACCAAAACGTTCAAAATAAATTAAAAAAGTACACCAGTACAAAATTCGAACCGAGAAATTCGCTGTGAAACTCGTCGCTTAATGGAATGTGCTACGGTCGGGGTGGACTTGAAATATTAATTGGTCTCGTCAGAAATAGTAAAACATGAAATTTTTAAATGTTCATAACTAAACAAATACATCAGCAGGAAGGCTTCCCAATGTCGATATCGAAAGATCGAAATTGACATTTTCACGGCATTGTTAATTGTATGGGCGAAATCGAAAATTCGACCCTACAAAAGTGAAAGAAAATAGCATTTTTTGACATTTAATTTACTGCCCTCCCACGCTTCCCTCGCCGGGAGCGATTTCTGGCTGCAGAGCTACGTGCTTGTCAGCTAGAAAGGAGGGTCTTTACGTAAAAATTTTCACTGCACCTTATCATTTTTAATTTTCGTAGCCAGCTCTTGGACTATTAGTATCGTTCGGCAGCCGTTATTGACCTACTCAATGTTATAAGCATTATATGACCTAAAAATATCGTACTTTTAGAAATTATTTAATTAAAAACAAAATCGTTGGAATAGAACAGAAATTTTACATTTTTTTTTGCTTTTTCACACGTTTGTGTGTGTGCTTCGAACTTCGTAATTTTATATGCCAAAGAATTTTTTAACTCAATATTCAACCACTTCCAGTTGTCGCATTGACTTGAAGTTTTGCATGTGTATATGGTTCACATGGTAACATATTCTTATATTTTTTTTTTATAAAAAAATCCAAGAAGGCGTTTTCAAGTTGGTGGGCAGTTCATTGTTATTTAATATTAGGTATCTAATAATCTACTAAAAATTTGCATCTGGGGATTTTAGAGATCGCGTATTATAAATATGTTGTCAAAATTCAAAAAATTCAAAATGGTGGCATCAATATGGCGGATAAGTTTTATCATTTATCGAGGTTGCACATTATGAATAATTTAGTAAAAATTTAACAATTCAAAATAGCGGCATCAATATGGCTAATCAGTTTTGTAATTTATTGTCTAAATCGTAACGTTCTTTGCTTGGGTAGCTGGTTTGAAGAAGTTATTCCAGGGTTTAGTTTAGTAAATAAGATAGTCCAAATGTAAACAATCAATTTATTTCTCGTAAACAGGTAAATGAGGCAGCGTCACATAATATACATTTATTTACTGGTTTCTGTATCTTTTACGGTTTCTTGATGTTATCTAATCATACGTGTGCGAGGTGAGCGAGAGTGTTATGTGACAAGGTAGCGGCTACTTCCTATCTCGTCGTGGCGTCGATATTCTCGATGTCACCGGGTCCGGCCTGATACAAATAACCATAAGAACCGCAGCATAACTCTCTGAAGAGTCCATCGGTCGGTTATATCCCCTCGGTACGGTGACGTCGCTAAGCATTTGTGGAATACCTACGGCGGCGTAACGGAGTCGGATAAATAATTTGTGGACAAAAAAGACTCCAGCGCAGCACGCTGAAGAGTTTAGCGATAGACTTATATTCGGTCCGACTCGGTAACGTGGCAAGGAGTACTATACTGGTTTGTGTTGAATTTCGTTATGCTTCTTTATTCGCAATTCTCCACACGCTGGTAGGGATCAACGTAAATCTACTAATGTTTCAGTACGCAATGTATAGGAATCTAGCAATCCATTTGAAAATCGGTATCTGGGGATTGCTGGGTCGCAGTTTATAAATGTTTAGTAGGAATTCAAAAATTCAAATTCACGGCTTCAAGATGGCGAATAGGTTTTGTCATTTATGGGTATTGATATTTAGTACTCAAAATACTTGGAAAAATAGAAAATTGTACTCATCGGGTGCCCCACGTTTTTACGTTTGTTAATTGGAACCAACAAGGTAATGAGCTAATTTGATAGCATCAACACCCAACGTTTATTATCGTACACACTTAATAATTTTCATATGGTTAAAATATAAATACGATCAAAATCTCTTCACATTTATTGTCTCACAATGGTTATAAAAGAGATAGGAGTACACGTAACATTATTTTTTTAAGAAGATTGTGTTCTAATTTTTTAAAATTATTCATTTGTGGGGTATCATATTATCCTGGAAAATATTTGTACGTATACACTAGACACCTTGTATTGTATTAAAGATTTTTGGTTGTAATATCTTCCAATAGGTTTAAGCGATCTTAATAATATGGCTGTATGCACTTTTATCATTTTCTGAGCAATGTGTTAAGGTTAGTCTATACAATATTAAACATAATTTTTGAGTAAATATTTTCATAATTAATTGTTAATTTCAACCAGTTTCTAAAGTGATTTTTATTGAATTAAAAAGGCTTCCCTACTTAAATTAAAGAGTATATAAATAAGTATCTCTGAAATTGTATACAGTTCTCGACATTTAAAAACACCGGAAATTGAAGACACTCTCAACTCAATTTTTGAATTTGAACTTTCGAATAACTTCCTGAGGTGCGTATTGTTTCGGAAGGAATTAAAACTTCCTTTCCCGATATAGTAGGCGGCCGAAGCGGTGGTGGCGTTCGCGCCGTAAATTAAGGGGTCACGTGACTGGCGGTAGCTAGCTGCGGCTGAAGGGCTATGGGAAACATTCCATCCTCCATCTTCGCCTCTATTTTCCGCAATTAACTAGTAGAACGTGTTCTGTTTACTGCAGTTGCTGCATAAATCTGTCGGGTATTGCAAACGCTCTCTCTCCCGACGATTTAGAGCTCAGATTTTATCTGAGAAATGCTATTACTTGAACAGAGGCATAAAATTGTACAAAACGTGGCCTCTATTATCACTGTAAATGATTGTTGAGTCAAATTTATTTATTGGTTGCGGTTGTACATTTCATTTTGATTTACATATGGTAACAGCATGGTAACTAGCCTTAAAACTCTATTGTGGTTACATTTGAAGTTTTGAAAAATTACCATTTGCTGTCATATTCGATGTTTTATGTGTACTTTGTCATGCTGTCTGTGTTGGACTCTTTCAGTTACTTATTATAACTTTTGTTAATATTAAAGTTACGCGGCTGAGCGTTTTCTTCTGGGAAATTCGCTATGTGCATTTGATAAAAGAGTAATAGTTCGATTTTTATTTGTCGACAAAACAGTAATTCATCGATAAATTATTTTGTTTCAACTGAGATAGCAACCTGTGAGATCTGTTTTCGAATTATGTAACATAAATCGTAGATTTGAATGAGATACTTCAACATCTTCGAAATTATGAATACAAAATATGTTATTAGAACTGAATGTAAGCATTATACTTTTCACCGGTTTATATTATTGTTGACAATTTTTAGATCATGCTCTTCACAGTATAAAAAAATCTCGACGTTTCATGACATTCTAAACCCATTTCAAGAAAAAAAAAATTTGAAAATTTTTTTGCGATTACTATACTTCCAATCCACTTCGTGGATGTGGAAGTAATAAGTTAATTCTTTAGGCACAATTACTATATTTGTAAGTTTACTCATCTCCTGACGATGTCATCTTGATTAACAAAACGCTCTACAGTATGCCATTCTTAATGTGGCTTATGCACCAACAGACAGACAGACAGACTGATGGAATTGAAAACATTTATTTGTCCACGACTATTAAATAATGTACTCATTATGTATGCGTTTCTTCAAGGATAATGCTATCGATTATTCCCTACAGTGAATAATGATTTCATTATTCACTGATTGCAGTGAATAATGAGGACAGTCAGCTGTTTATTAGAAATGACATTTTACTAAAAATTTAAAATGTCAAAATCGCAGCAATCAAAAGACAAGTGTTGTCTTTCTAAGTTTTCTAGGAAGCACTCAAATGGTACATGCCGAAGAGGTACTTTAATGAACACTCAAAAACTACATTGGTAATTTTTTTTCAAACCATCATCTATTAGCAACACGCGACAATCCCCAACATTGTTTTTGAAGCCATTTATCTACGTGCCTACAAACTGTATTATTTTATTAGTAAGCCATGACAATGTGTCAAAGCGAAATTCTGTAATTGATTTGAAACGTCAAAATTTGTACGATTTCAACGCCAACGTTATTCACAATAATTTTACATATTAGGTATTCAAGAAGAGTAATATAATTAGATAAATAGATACTGAAGTGAAGACGAGATTTATTTGGCACCGCCAGAGATAAAGAAAGCTGCAAAAATCGCATAATTAAACTTGTTGCCCGAAAAATAGAAAAAATTATATATAATGACATATGAATCTTTCTTAAATAGGAGAAATGAAATGAAGATGAATTAAGTAAATATTAAATATTTATTAGTCGTGGACAAAGTATAGTATTCTACTCGCATATAATGGCTATTATATGCTCGTTGAATAATATACTATTAAAAAACTCTAGGTAATAAAAAGTAAAAAATGGTTTTTAAATTATTATATCTGGAAAGTAAAACCTTTGGAGGTGTCAATAGAGCAAACTAACTGTACAATAGTATTATATGATCGCCCACAAAGCTTTTAGTTTTCAGATAAATGAATTTAGAAATTATTTTTTACTTCTTAGTACATGTTTTTAAATAAAAACTTTGTTAAAAAATGTTTTTTATATACACAGAGTGTTTCAGATATGCGGTTATTGATTTCTAGGGATGATTCTACATAAATGAATATGAAACAATGTTCATATAAACCTAGGTCCGGAAATCCTCCTAAGGACGCTACGGGCCTCTGAATGGGGCACCAAATTAGTGAAATTGCATTTATTATTCTCTTGAATAAACTAAGGAGAATTAACAAATTATTACTAGATTAAAGGACTCTATAGGTTTCAAAGATTAACAAATTAAATTAAATGTTCAAAATGGGCGCCATTAATTTCCACACAAGCTGTTAAGCGAAGATTCAATCCTTTAGGTTCAAACTTCTCGAAACCGGTTGGTCCTCGCACAGTGGTCAATTTGCCAATATTTGGAGGAAAAAATTAAAAAATAAAATTTATCCCACACTCAAAATTGTTACTATATAGATCGATACCTGAATAATCAGGATATCATAAACCAAGAGAATATTTGGTTCATACCGTACGTCTACAAAGTTGTGACCCTATAAATTATTTAGGCTGGTCCGCGGCTGAAAATTTACCACTAATACTAGTCCAAGCAAGTTGTTAACTGCATTGCAAATTTGAAACTATTTTTGTGTGCTGTTCATACCTGTCTCCAGCTATCGAAAAAATGTCACGAGGTATGTAATGTATACTTTTTGCAAAATCATACGCGTGTCCCACTTCGAACTAAGCCAGCCCTATAACTTGGCTATTTGTATTTGGATTTGTACATATTTTTTATAGTACATAATACCCATAATGAACTACCTTTGGAAGGTAGAACTGTTACTCAATCTCTATTTCAAAGCCAACTGTGACTTTTTAAAATGGGAATTTTACAAAAGTAACATTAGCGATTGAGATAGAGGAAACATGTATTTGGAAAAGTCCTTCAGAAAAATTAGGTAAGTTCAAATGTGAATTTTCATTTAAAAATATTGATTTTGTTTTGAAAAATATTGCGTCAGAAAAATTCGACGTTTGGGTTAGTTTAGAGCATCTAGATTGCTATGAATGTCAATCTACTTACATCAATTATTGTAAACACCATAGTTGTCAATTTTTAAGTCAAAATGCCTTTGAAATTAACAATTCCAGAAAAAGTGGAAACTTTTCGTCTCGTTGGAGATAATTTTCGTTCCTTCAGAGAGGCTGCTAAAATATTTTTAATCGTAGACATCCGGATCGTCCTCTACTACATCATTGCCCGTAGCTGCCCTTAATAAGAAATTTGATCAAACTGGCACTAGCAAAGCCAACATTGAAACCTACCAAAAGGCATCCAGATGATGATATTATACTGGGTTTTGGTCATGGAAACCCACGAACCAGTGTAAGAGAAATTGCGCGGGAATTAAATTGATCAAAAAACAAGATCTGGCGTTGCCTTCGCAGGCACAAATTAAAACCCTTTAAGCCAAAATTTCTTCACATGTTGCAAATAGGGGACCCAGAACGAAGATTAGAATGTTGTTATTGGCTGCAAGACATTTTTGTAGAGGACCGTCGTTTTATTGATAAAATACTGTTCTCAGACGAATCCACATTTAGCACTAATGGCGTGGTTTCGTCACAAAATTGTAGATATTGGGCTGCGGATTATCCAAATTGGGTAATCACATGCAAAAGTCAGTACTCCCAAAAAATAAATGTCTGGTGTGGTATACTGGGAACCCGGCTAATTGGTTCATGTGTTTTCGAGGGAAATTTAAATGCTGATGTTTACTTGAATTTCCTTAACACAGAATTGTCCGATGCTATAGACGATTTACCGCTTGCATTGCAGAGATATCCACTTCCAACAAAATGGCTGCTCAGTACATAATGCCTTGATTGTGAGGGAATGGTTTAATAAAAATGTTCCTCGAAAATGGATAGGACGTAATAGTCCACTTTGCGAGTTTCCGCCCAGATCCTCAGATATTACTCCCCTGGATTTTTATTTATGGGGTGCAATTAAAGAAAAAAAAATCAATATTTTTAAATGAAAATTCATATTTGAACTTACGTAATTTTTCTGAACGACTTTTCCAAATACATTTTTCCTCTGTCTCAATCGGTAATGTTGCTTTTGTAAAATTCACATTTTAAAAAATCACAGTTGGCTTTGAAATAGAGATTGAGTAACAGTTCTACCTTCCAAAGGTAGTTCATTATGGGTATTATGTGCTTTAAAAAATATATACAAATACAAATAGCCAAGTTATAGGGGTGGCTTAGTAAGAAGTGGGACACACTGTATCAATGATTTATTTCGCATAGCCTGTATTTGCGCGTTTGTATTTCAGTTTTAAAGTTTTACCGAATTTTGTGTTCTACTTTACATATTTATGTCTTTACTTTCAAACATGTAATGAAAGTCCACTTAGTTGCACTTACTTTGGAAAATATTTATGATTTCATTGCAGTGGTCCTTTGCGAGAATTTCCGCATTTCAATTCCTGTGGAATGAAAATCTACTGGGTGATGGAACATCTCAAGATAATTGAGTATATTGAACATGAGAAAGAACATTATTGTGGATTGTTAGGAGAAAATGATGGATTTCGCCAAATTATTAAATTATTGTTGTGCAATTTGTTTAAGCAACGGAGGTGCTACAAATTTAGTGTATCCTCGTTTAAAAAAATATATTCGACTTGGTTAAACGGCCAGTTGTGAACCTAATGTAAGTTTTGGTGATAGTGGACAAAGAACGAAAAGAAAAGAAGTGCAACCACTACTCGAACATTTTTCAGAACAGTTAAGCTTAGCAACTCCAGACGCATATCATGCAAGTGGAACATGTGTTGTTGCTTGCGTAATAAAAAAAACTTAGAAAAAGCTGTCTCGCACAGTACAACCGATTAAAATTCACTTATGAGTAATATTCCACATTTCTCTTTGATAAATGGTCTGCTAGGTCTACAAAGGAAATTGTTTTTGATGATAGTGATAGCGACTAAATTTTTTGCCTGCTTACTTTTGTTTTTATTACCATTGACATAATATGTTTGTATATAGATCAATTAATTCTAAATACAAGTTAAGTTACAACATGTCTTTATATTATTTTAAGAACAACCCAAAATTATAAAGTTAACCATTTTGCGCCAAAAACAGAAAAAAAGATAATTGAAATAATTTCGTCCTCCTTGAAATATAAAATGATTTGCTGCACCCCCTCAAACACCATCCCTTAAGAGCTTACGTTTATTTCACTACATTTACTTTTCATTTTTTTCGTAGTCTCAATCAAATCTTATTCAAAAGTTATGTAATTTTAAAATAATATTGAATTTTCAACCCCAGAATTTTAGAACTAAATACATTTTTTAAATCCCCTCAAAAACCACCCCTTTAGCGTCTAAAATGTTTTCAATATATTCCGCTTTTCTAATGCATATTTTCTGTTCATTTGTAGAATTTGTAGAACTTCTTCTACCTAAAACTTGAAAATTGACCGCTATGCTGCGGCGTTACAACCAGATAACCTTTTTTATGTATTTATAACCAAGAAATCATATTGCGATGAGACAATCACGGAAAATTCAAATTAAAAAAATTGTGGGGAGAAGTAAGTACCCCCTTTCCAATTTTGGGTGCCCCCTTCAGTGGCACGCAGCGCCCCTAGGAGGGATTTCAGGACCCATGAACTTTTTTTCATATTTGGTAGAATCACCCCTAGAAATTAATGACCGCGTACCCGAAACACCCTGTATAATTTTACTTAAAATCGATTTCAAACGATAAATCCTTTACGGTCCAAGAAAGTGTTCTTTATGATAACGTTACATAGTTCCCTCACAGTAAATGGCAAGAAGTAAAAAGTACATAACCAAGGATTTATCAATTATTTTAACATACGATTTCTTAGAAGTACGTTTAAAAACCCTAAGGAATCACTACTTCAACATCCAGATTTTTCATTCAAGTCACTTTAAAGGAAACATTTTGACTAGATTTGCACTCTAGTACGTGGAAATTATTGATCATAGAATTTTAATATTTGGGGCAGATGTTATAGAAAAGTTTGAGGCGTTGGTTTCCTCTATGTACGATAGAAATGACGATTCTAGTTTACCCTACTTATTTTCCCTTATTCACAACCTGCCACCTCCCACCCCTTCAATGGAATCATCTCAATCTGATGTCATTACAATATATAATAATTGTCCTAACTTTCAAGGGAATATCTCAATTCTATGTTATCTATCCCATTAATAATGGAGCGGAGGTGGCGAGTCTTGAAAAATATTAGAAAAACATCTGAGGCCTTGGTTTCTAGTATATACACAAAATCTCAAATTTCTGTACTCTCAACAGCTTGATTTACTTATTTTCCCCTATATACTCCAATTTAACCCCCAACACTTCAACGGAATCATCTCAAAATATAATCTAGTTCCAGATGTCGTTATAATATATACGTCTGCCATATTTCAAGTTAATATCTCAATTTTATTTTATCAACCCCTTTAATAATGGACTAAGGTTGGTGGGTGGTTGAAAAATATTATTAAAAAATCTGAGAACTTGGCTTTTAGGATATACACCGAATATCAAGTTTCTGTACTCTTACCAGCTCGCTTTACTTTTATCCCTATTTACCTTTACTTAACCCCCACTCCTTCAAGGCAATTATGTCAAAATATAATTTAGTTTCAGATATCGTTATAATACATACGTGTACCAAATTTCAAGTGAAAATCTATATTTAATTTTATCAACTATTTTAATAAGGGAGTGGTGATGGCGGGAAGATGGAAATTATTATAAAAAACCCGAGGCCTTCGCTTCTAGTGTATGCACCAAATCCCAAATTTCTGTACTCTTACCAGCTTGCTTTACTTATTTTCCTCTATCTACCCCTATTTAACCTCCAACACTTCAACGGAATCTTCTCAAAATATAATCAAGTTCCAGATGTCGTTATAATACATACGTGTACCAAATTTCAAGTGAATATCTAAATTTTATTTTATCAATCCCTTTAATAATGGAGTAGGGGTATTGGGGGGTTTAGAAAAATATTATTAAAAAATCCTAGGCTTTGGCTTCTAGTACATACACCGAATTTCAAGTTGCTGTACTCCTACCAACTTGCTTTATTTATTTTCCCCTATTTACCCCTTTTTAACCCCCAACCCTTCAACAGAATTATCTCAAAATATAATCTAGTTCCAGATGTCGTTATAATACATACGTGTACCAAATTTCAAGTGAATATCTCAATTTTATTTTACCAATCTCTTCAATAATGGAGTAGGGGTGGTGGGGGGTTGAAAAAATATTATTAAAAAATCTGAAGCATTGGCTTCTAGTACATACATCGAATTTCAAGTTTCTGTAGTCGTACCAGCTTGCTTTACTTATTTTTCCCTATTTACCCCCATTTAACCCCCCACCCTTCATCAGAATAATCCCAAAATATAATCTAGTTCCTGATATCATTATTATATATACCTGTACCAAATTTCAAGTGAATATCTCAATTTTATTTTATCAACCCCTTTAATAATGAATTGGGGGGGGGGGATGAAAAATATTATAAAAAATTTGGAGGCCTTGGCTTGTAGTAGATGCATCAAATTTCAAGTTTCTGTACTCTTACCAGCTTGCTTTACATATTTCCCCCGATTTACCCCTATTTGCCTCCCAACCCTTCACCGGATATCTTCAAAAAACAATCCAGTTCCAGATGTCGTTATAATACATACGTGTACAAAATTTCAAGTCAATATCTTAAACCGTTCCGGAGAAAACGTGAGAACAAAAATAGTTACAGACACACAGACCGACACGACAGACAGACGGAAAATTTTTTTCGCTCAAATTTAAAATCTCGACGTTTCATGACATTCTAAACCAATTTCAAGGAGAAAAATTTTTGAAAATTGTTTTACGATTACTATACTTCCAATCCACTACGTGGATGTGGAAGTAATATTAAATTCATTATTAATAAATAATTAAATTGGACTATTTCGTAAATTGTGCTAAATTACGAATAGGTCCTTTCTTTAAATTAAATTAGCGTTGATATGACATTGTACAGTTATCGTATACGTATTGCGAGACAAATAAGAAGGATTTTCCGGCTCAGAACCAGCTCACAATAAAGTGTTCCACATACACTTTTGAAAAGTTTTTCCATTATGTTTCAAAGAAAAGCTGCTTTTCTTTAAAGATTCATTATTTTATTCTAAAAATAAACGAGGCGGCCATATAATGGCATATGTTGTTAATTGGGTACGAACAGAAACAAACTAATTAATTTAAATGATAATTATATTTTTCTTATATTAATATATTAAATATTCTTATA
The DNA here is from genome assembly GCA_963583905.1 of Stenurella melanura. Taxonomy (NCBI): domain Eukaryota; kingdom Metazoa; phylum Arthropoda; class Insecta; order Coleoptera; family Cerambycidae; genus Stenurella; species Stenurella melanura. The sequence goes on along the minus strand of OY757316.1, from coordinate 76,553,722 downwards.
ATTCTTAAATTTTCTTCTTTAAGTAACAAGATTTTAATGGAGTAACTAATGATAATAGTATCCACTAAAGACAATAATATGTTTTTCTAGATATTAAAATGAAAAATTTGCGAGTGCTTTACCCTAAAAACTGATCAGTAATCGTATCAGCACGTTTTGTAGTGAATTATAGCTTTATTTGTAGTAAAATAAAGTTTGTACACTACAATCGATTCAGCTTTGTAGGAATTATCAATGTTTTAAGTCATCCTAATGTTAAGTTTGGCCAACTTTAACTTTTAGGTACTTTATATTTTCCATTATATTTATAAGTAAACAGTCAACTATACAGGATATCTAGTGATACGTGCAAATATTTCATGATAATACATTGACCTAAAGGAAGCAAAAATACCTTTAAAATGTTTGCTTTACCTACTGTAATGATTCATCCGAAATATTATCTAGAAATATAGTATTTTTAGGCCAGGTACTCTCATAATATTGAACCAGTACCCACTCTTATGAAAATAAGAATAAGTTTATTGTGCTAAACATTTACAAGAATTACAAAAATCAATAACTTGGTCACAGAAACCTAGAAAAAGGTTTGTACGAGACCCCTATCGTATTTAAAATTGATTATTACTATTAAGGAAGTAATAAATCTTATGACAATGATGAAAGCTGCTTACATTCCAACATAATAATAGGAATCACTACTTCCACGTCCAGATTTTCCATCCAAGTCACTTTAATGGAAACATCTTGACTAGATTTGCACTCTAGTATGTGGAAATTATTGATCATAGAATTTTAATAATATTTGGAGCAGATGTCATAGAAAAGTTGGAAGCGTTGGTTTCTACCGTATACGTTAAAAATGAAGTTGTTAGTTTACCCTACTTGGTTGAAAAAATATTATAAAATAATCTGAGGCCTTAGCTTCTAGGACATACACAGAATTTCAAGTTTCTGTCCTCTTACCAGCTTGCTTTACTTATTTTGCCGTATTTACCCCTATTTAACCCCCAACCCTTCAACGGACTCATCTCAAAATATAATCTAGTTCCAGATGTCGTTATAATACATACGTGTAGGTACCAAATTTCAAGTGAATATCTCAATTTTATTTTACCAACCCCTTCAATAATGGAGAAGGGGTGGTGGGGGGTTGAAAAATATTATTAAAAAATCTAAAGCCTTGACTTCTAGTACATACACCGAATTTCAAGTTTCTGTACTCTTACCAGCTTGCTTTACTTACTTTTCCATATTTACCCCTGCTTAACCCCCAACCCTTCATCAGAATAATCCCAAAATGTAATCTAGTTCCTGATGTCATTATTATATATACGTGTACCAAATTTCAAGTGAATATCTCAAATTTATTTTATCAACCCCTTTAATAAAGAATTGGGAGAGGGTGGGGGGATGAAAAATATTATAAAAAATTTTGAGGTCTTGGCTTGTAGTAGATACATCAAATTTCAAGTATCTCTTACCAGCTTGCTTTACATATTTCCCCCTATTTACCCCCCAACCCTTGACCGGATATCTTCAAAAGACAATCCAGTTCCAGATCTCGTTATAATATATAAGTTTTTTTTGCTCAAATTTAAAATCTCGACGTTTCATGATATTCTAAACCTATTTCAAGAAAAAAATAAAATAAATTTTTTTTTTACGATTACTGTACTTCCAATCCACTACGTGGATGTGGAAGTAATAAAGTTATAAATAAAACAAGCTAAGCATTATACTCTTCGCCGATTTACTGTACTTTATATATATTTGTTGCACATCGCATAGGATACTCTTCGCACTTTTAAATAAATAAAAATAGATTTTTTTAAATTTAAATAATTAATAACTTTTCTATTTATTGATCGATTTTGTTCAAAGACAGTAGGGTTCTTCCTCTATTTAACATTAACTTACTCTCCAAATTTCAATACAGTCCGACTTTTATTTCTGATGTTATCGTGCTTACAAGTGACGGAGTTACAGACAGGCAGATAGACAGATGGACAGACAGACAGACAGGTAGACCGACGAACATTTTGAAAGTTGTTCTGAATTCGATCACCAACAAAGTGATATGATAGTTTTTTCTCTACGAGCAATATTACCGGTTTTAGAAATGTGCCGATAGAATGCAATATACTCTTCGTTTTGTAATTGCGAAAAGTATAATAATAGTCCGGCCGGGCCAACATTTGAAGATTTCGGCTTCGGTCCATCCAATTTTACTTCACATCCACGTAGTGGATTGGAAGTATAGTAGGTAATCGTAAAAAAATTTCATTTTCTTTTTTTGAAATAGGTTCCGAATGGCATGAAACGTCGAGATTTTAAATTTGGGAGAAAGAAAAATTCTGTCAGTCTGTCTGTCTCTAACTTTTTTTTGTCCGCACATTTTCTCCAGAACAGTTTAAGATTGACTTGAAATTTTATACACGTATATATTATAACAAAATCTGGAAATGGATTGTTTTTTTAACATATCCGGTGAAGGGTTGGGGGCAAATAGGGGGAATAGGGGGAATAGGGGGAAATAAGTAAAGCAAGCTGGTAAGAGTACAAAAACTTGAAATATGGTGTATGTACTAGAAGCCAAGGCAAATTTTTTATAACATTTTTCATCCCCCCACCATCCTCTACTCCACTCCTTATTAAAAGGGTTGATAAAAGAAATTGAGATATGCACTTGAAACTTGGTGTATATATTATATTGACATAAGAAACTGGATTATATTTTGAGATTATTCGGTTGAAGGATTGGGGATTAAATTAGCGGTAAATGGGGGAAAAGAAATAAAGCAAGGTGGTAAATCAGAGTACAGAGTACAGAAAGTTGAAATTCGGTATATGTACTAGAAGTCAAGGCATCAGATTTTTTAGTAATATTTTTCAACTCCCCACCACCCCTACTCCATTATTAAAAGAAATGAAAAAATTAAATTGAGATTTTCATTTGAAATCTTATACACGTATGTATTATAATCTGAAACTGATTATATTTTGATATGATTCCGTTGAGGGAGTGGGGGTAAGTAGAAGTAAATGGGGAAAAATAATTAAAGCAAGCTGGCAAGAGTACAGAAACTTGGGATTTGGTGTATATACTAAAAACCAAGGCATCAGATTTCTTTCTAATATTTTTCAACCCCCATCACCTTCACTCCATTATTAAAGAGATTGATTACATAAAATTGAGATATTCACTTGATAGTACACGTATGTATTGCAATGCCATCTGATTGAGATGATTCCGTTGAAGGGGTGGAAGGTGATAGGTTCTGAATAGAGCAAAATAAGTAGAGCAAGCTCGAAACTTCATTTTCAACGTATATGGTAGAAACCAACGCCTCAAATTTTTCTATGATATCTGTTCCAAATACTAAAATTCTATGACCAATAATTTCCACATACTAGAGTGCAAATATAGTCAAAATATTTCCTTTAAAGTGACTTGGACGAGAAATCTGGCTGAGGAAGTAGTGATTCTTTCTGTAGCGATTTTTTGTAATTTTCGTTTCAGGAAAAGGAAGCACTTTGAAGAAAAAGTTGGGGGGGGAGGGGCAAAAGTTGATTATTTTTACCTATAGAATATACATGAATATTTTGGGATCTTTCTGAAGTAGAGAAAAATAAAAATCTAGGGAAATTCTTTGCCAAAATTATTTTTATCTAAAAAATTCTGAAAACTGGTAGGCGTGTTCTTTGAACAGAAATAATAAACTTTTGCCCCTTCAACTTTTTTTTCAAAGTGCTTCCTTTTCCCGTAAAAAAATTACCAAAAAATTAAGTTTTTTCTTTGTTATTTTCTTCCGGGAGAAAGAGGCACTTTGGCAAAAAACACCAAGAGACAAAAAAACGTTTATTTTTGTCCAAAAAAGAGCATCGAATTAGGTTAGACTGGTGGCCAAGGAGAATTTTAATAAGGGGGCCCAGGAGAACATTTTCCCAAAGTTTTAGATCAATCGACTGAAACTCATTTTCCTATCAAAAAAGCTCAAAAAAAATTAAATTTGTCGAGAATGTATTGTATTAATATTATTTAAACTTCCCTTATCATGTAGTGTCATTTATGGGCATTTAGGAGCCCTTTAATGTCCAAAATTGCATGCATAAGTGCATTCTATAGATGCATAATAATTTAACACCGAAAAAACACTTTAAGATTTCAAAATTCCTGGAAAAAATTGGACGTTATTTTTTATTTTAAAATAACTGTGTGAGAATAATGTGTTTTGTGTATAAATTTTCCTTTTTTTAAGTTTACCCCCCTCCTCGTACCCCACCCCTCCTTTTATCTTGGTCCTTTAACGGTGACAACTTCTTTACTATTTGTTATTTAATTATTTAAATAATAAAAAAATATAATTAAACAAAAAATGTCTAAAATTGATATTAATTACAAAAGAACTGCGAATAGTATCCTATAGAATGTGCAACAATTATATAAAAGGTGCAGTAAATCGGCGAAGAGTGTAATGGTTAGCTTGTTTTAATAGTGTGAGTTGTTTGGGGGCAAACATAAAAAAAAAATAAAATAGAAAATGTAAAATTTACAAACAAATATAAAATCAAAATTTGTATTTGAAGTTTTAATCCCCATTTTTAGTTTATCTATATAAAGTGTTGGTACCATTAAATAGCTTATGCCAATTTGGTAGCATATTGTAAATTTTAGATAGGTAATATAGTGAATATTTATGTGTTGTAGTTTTATGCGAGATAGGAAGTATACATTTCCGATTTTTAATGACTCTAGTAATATATTCATGTTCAAAGGGGCTTACGGAATATTTTAATTTATCAAATATATACAGCTGTCATAAAATAGGGACATTAAAATTCTAAAACAAAATACTAATTGGGTAAGACAGAATGGTTTTAATGATTTTTTCTGGCAGACAAATACTTCATCGAGATTCGTTTTATAAGAGCCACTCCAGAACAAAATGTCATACGTTAACAACTGTTGTACTAGAGCATAGTAACAATCCCTGATAAGCTTACTGGTAAGAATATCGCTGAAACTTTTAAATGTGTATATGTATTTTTTCAATCGTTGTGCCAAATAGTTAATATGTTCGTGCGAGGTGCAAGTACATGCCACTCTGTTGCATATGTCCTGATGTAAAGTTAATTACACGGACTTGCAAGAAAACACTTTATTGCTTTGCTTTTTTTTTAACAAAATAGATGATTCCGAGGGGTATTGACGTGCTAAACACGGTAATGCCGTTGGTCGTTTTGCGTCATCATGTCACAATTTTGATGAAACCTAACCTAAAAGTGCTAAAAAGGCCATTTTTGCCTATATTCGTGCTCTAATAATTGGACAACGATATAGTGCAGCAAAGTAAGGAATCGGCTTCAGCATCCTTTGTAACAGGGCGGACTTTCTCTTCTAAATTGTATCCATAATATACGAAAAAAAGGTCTCCTTTCTAAAAAATGCCGCTGTAAAAGTCATTGAACAAAATAGGTGTAATATTACGGTTTTTCGCGAATGACCTTTAAAATTTAATTCTATCGAAAAAAATTACGGGAAAGTATGGGAAATTTCACATCAAAACCGTATATGAAGTTTTTTTGTACGATCAAAAATGTAGGCTCCAGAGCTTTTTGTTTAACGCACGAAAATGGAACGCAGCGACACGTAAGTACGGCGCGCGAAGCGTGCGCGATCTTGGACGCACTACACTAAATTTGTTATAACTTTTGAACTAATTGATGAACTTGAGGTCCACAAAGCTTAAATGAAAGAAGAAACATGTGACTATTGGATTATTATATTTTCAAATATAAAAATGAATGTACAGTGGTACCATTGCCATGTAAAACGCGACAAAAAAGGTGAAACTAAATATTTATTTCAATGAGTATTTACTACCTTTACTGTTTTACAACCCTACCCTGTACAGCCCTTCCAAGAAATTAACCTGTTTTTTTCATTTGCTTACGTATTAGAGGCATATTATAAAGCAGTCTATTTGCAAACGTAGTTTTAACAGACGTATTATGTGTGCACTTTATTAAAGTTTATGAACTATTATTTTAATAATCAAGTAACTTCTAATAAATTTTATTATAGAGGGCCATTATTCAGATAAATACGTATTTTTACTATTCGTAAAATTCCCCTTTCCATTTTTTATATTAGTAAAAATATGCGATTGCATAAAATGTGGATAAAAAACATTTCCATTTTTATTGTTCTTAACTTTACATAGAGTTGTAAACAAAAGTACCCATAGTACTTTCAGATTATAATTTATTCAGTTGCAGTATATGTTTGTGAAACAAGGTGGTATAAAATTTTTTGCTCGATTTTGCTCTTTTTTTTATAAATCATTAAGTAAAACGTACCATAATTCTTTTATTATTTCTAATAATGAGATTGTGTGATTAAAACATTCTTTTAAGGTATCAGGTGTACAAGAAAAGAGTAATTGGACGCATTACCGACAAGAGACAAAAATAATGTGTCCCATATGGTTAATAAATTGCTTAGTTTTCTAATAGCAAAAAGAAACATTTTAAAAATGATTTCACGTCTAGAATTGAGTGTAATAATTTCATTGAAATTATTTTATGCGAAATTCACGTCAATTTGGGAGGCAAGCAACCTTGTTCGTGACCGTTTGGTAGCAAATAATTCAGAATGGTTCAACGAAGAATTTATATTACCTGGAGAATTTTATAGTTCAAATCCAACTGGCCGGCCCAAAAGAGATTTCGTAGAAATTTTACTGCGAAGTTATCAACGAAGAACTAGGGATCTCAGAGAGCAACTAAGTCCCGAAGAATTAAATTTTGCAGCTGGCAGAGTTTAACATCGGCCGGCATCTTCAGTAGTGCAAAACTTTTAAAAGAGCCTTCTACTACACCTACACGCGCGAAAAAAATATGTCCAGGCTATCGTTCCAAACACAATGAAAGTCAAAAGTTTACCAAAGATGAAGCATTGTCCTTGTTTACAACTGCAAAATTCACAAAGCATCAATATTATTAAAGATTATTGAACGCGAACAATGAAATTAATTTATACGGCAGAAATTTATTATTTTCACGAAAATGGCACAAATATATAACACGTTTTAATGTTATTACATTTATTAGTACCTAAATTTTTTCTCATTTGCAAGAAAAAGTTGCCTAAAATAATTTTGTCGCACTTTTGATGTTAACGGTATCACTGTGCATTTCTACAATTTTTGAGATAAGAACCTGGAACTTCCACATATTACTCTTGAAGAAATTTATCAAAGGATATGATGGTCAAAAAAAAAACTTTTTATCATGATGCAATTTAGAAGGGAACTCAACCATAACAGATTTATAATAAGAGCTGCAAAAGTATCGCGAAAGTGAGTGATCTGTTTTATAAGATTCACATAAAAGTTACAATAAGGCGCATTATTTTATAGATGTTTTATTGGTATCGTCTAATGGTTTAAATTAATGTAAGTTGCATTGCAAAAAACTTCAAATTCATAAAATAGATATTTATAAAATTTCAAATTTTTTTAGAAATCATCAATAAACGTGGGCGCGTTAAAAATGTATTATAAACATGACCATAGTTCAAAGTAAAAATTTCTCCGCATAAAAAATAGCCTACATCTCTATGCATGTTCCAATACGAGTTAGCTAATAGATAGGTGAGGTTGTTTTAATCAGTCAATGTCAAATATAATTATTTCACACTTATTCATAGAAATTGTCCAGGTTTTGCATGAAACATCTTTATGAGTGGCTTTATGTCTTTCTGATGAGCTCCAGAATTAGGGCGAAAAACGTTTCAAAGGCTAAGCATTTCCAAGAAACAGAATGATATATTTCATGAAAATGTAATCCATTAGAATGAAAATTTTTTAAGAAAATTTAGATAAATAAATTCATTTTAGGCTTTTGTTCTCATTTTTAACTGAGTCTTCATGATCGTAGGGGGTTATGCAGGTACTAGTTTAATTTGCATGGCCGCAGGGAACTGTGTGGATGCTAGTGTTAGAATGAGAATTGTCAAATAAGAAATTGGAAGGCTGGAAGACCTCGGTCGTTAGCCAATTGGAATTTCCAATAAAGCTGTATACTACTAAGAAATTAGAGAAATTCGTTTTAGGATTTCAATTTGCTAGCATAACCTGAAGTCAGGTTATAGAAAAAATGCAAAGATTTCGTTCATATTTTTGCACAAAGTTTTTCCTGCAGTTATAGATAGTTATTTTTTCTGCTGTTTGCTAAATCCTATAAAAAATATGTTTCAATATATCTCTGTTCGCGCCAAGTGCATTTTGAATTATATTTTCCAGTTATTGGTGTTTCTGCATGATAAGGATAAAGTTAATTGTATCATCAGCAAAAATTTAACTAGGCCACTAGTAACATGATTAAGAGGGTTGTTGATAAATAACAGACACACTAACATAGAAATGGATCTAGTAGGGATTCTCATGATATTATGCACCGTTTACTTAATACCAGTAATATCAATTACATTGAGTTTGGATTTTATCACCTTCAGATAAATCAATTAAATTAATTGAATTAACAAATTAGGTTAGCAGTTTTATGCAACTGTTTGAAAAACGTTTCAAATGCTAAGCATTTCCAAGAAACAGAATGATAGATTTCATGAAAATGTAATCCATTAGAATGAAAATTTAGATAAATAAATTAATTTTAGGCTTTTGTTCTCATTTTTAACTGAGTCTTCATGATCGTAGGGGGTTATGCAGATACTAGTTTAATTTGCATGGCCGTAGGGAACTGTGTAGATGCTAGTGTTAGAATGAGAATTGTCAAATAAGAAATTAGATAAATTCATTTTAGGATTTTAATTTGCTAGCATAACCAGGATTCAGGTTATCGAAAGAATGCAAAGATTTCATTAACATTTTTACACAAAGTTTTTCTTTTAGTTATAGATAGTTATTTTTTCTGCTGTTTGCAAAATCCTATAAACAATATGTTTCAATACAATTATAAGCAAATAAATAATAATTCATTTTTAAACACCCTGTATAGTGATTGTAATAGTTCTAATAGGCATTACAAAATATCAACAGCTACTGAAATATTTTATAAGATGTGGCCAATTTTGCATTTTCAGCTGCTGTGAAAACGTTATGAAAGTGTGTGTGTACACACATTTGTACAACTTTTATAAAATATCAAATTGGTAATTGAGTGGTTTTGAGAAATAAGTAAAAAATAAAAAAAGCAACTTCCTATGTACCCCCCTACACCCCGCTCACCTCGAAGGTTCGAGAACATTTAGTATGTTTACCCATAAATACTCTAAACACAGCCCTGAAGTCAAAAATTCTGTTCTCAGCCATGTCCTCTGCACCCTCTTTATTGACTGAACTATAGCGTTTTCAATTGAAAACTGATTATACAAGGTAAAAGTGAAACTGTTTTATTTATTTTTAACTGATATAGTTGCAATACTGTAGAACCCGTATCAATGATATGACAAGTAAGCTCAATATCTTTGCTTCTTCCATGTTTTATTTATAGATGTACTACCTATTCCTGATTAATTTTAAATGAAAAGATAGATCTTAGTAAGAAACTAGTTTATAAGAATTTTTTACTTCTTTACTACTTGTCATCGTGTAAAATATTTGTACGTATATATTAGACTCCCTGTATATACTTCATTTAATGTAACATCTATTATATCTTACATTCACAAGACTCTCAATCCTTCCTCTGGTTTTCAAAGAGTTGCGTAAAACTGCTAATCCAATTTGTTAATTCAATTAATTTAATTGATTTATCTGAAGGTGATAAAATCCAAACTCAATGTAATTGATATTACTGGTATCAAGTAAACGGTGCATAATATCGTGAGAATCCCTACTAGATCCATTACTATGTTAGTGTGTCTGTTATTTATCAACAACCCTCTTAATCATGTTACTAGTGGCCTAGTTAAATTTTTGCTGATGATGCAAATAACTTTATCCTTATCATGCAGAAACACCACAATAACTGGAAAATATAATTCAAAATGCACTTGGCGCGAACAGAGTATATATTGAAACATATTTTTTATAGGATTTAGCAAACAGCAGAAAAAATAACTATCTATAACTACAGGAAAAACTTTGTGCAAAAATATGAACGAAACCTTTGCATTTTTTCGATAACCTGACTTCTGGTTATGCTAGTAAATTGAAATCCTAAAATGAATTTGTCTAATTTCTTAGTAGTATAGTATACAGCTTTATTGGAAATTCCAATTGGCTAATGACCGAGGTCTTCCAGCCTTCTAATTTCTTATTTGACAATTCTCATTCTAACACTAGCATCCACACAATTCCCTACGGCCATGCAGATTAAACTAGTATCTACATAACCCCCTACGATCATGAAGATTCAGTTAAAAATGAGATCAAAAGCCTAAAATGAATTTATTCATCTGCCTTGTCTTAAAAAAAAGTTCATTCGAATGGATTACATTTTCATGAAATCTATCATTCTGTTTCTTGGAAATGCTTTAATAGAAATTGTCTTGGTTTTGCATGAAACATCTTTATTAGTGGCTTTATGTCTTTCTGATAAGCTCCAGATTAAGGGCGAAAACGTTTCAAAGGCTAAGCATTTCCAAGAAACAGAATGATAGATTTCATGAAAATGTAATCCATTCGAATGAACTTTTTTTTAAGACAAGGTAGATAAATAAATTCATTTTAGACTTTTGTTCTCTCTTTTAACTGAATCTGCATGATCGTAGGGGTTATGTAGACACTAGTTTATTTCTGCATGGCCGTAGGGGATTACTGATGCTAGTGTTAGAATGAGAATTGTCAAATAAGAAATTAGACAAATTCATTTTAGGATTTTAGTTTGCTAGCATAAGCAGAATTCAGGTTATCGAAAGAATGCAAAGATTTCATTAATATTTTTACACAAAGTTTTTCCTTTAGTTATAGGTAGTTATGTTTTCTGCTGTTTGCAAAATCCTATAAAGAATATGTTTGAATGCAATTATAAGCAAACAAATAATAATTCGTTTTTAAAGAGTATATATGTAATAAATAAAACTAAAACCAAGTGTACATTAAAACATTCGCATACAACCAAATATTAGCAAACTTACCGGGGATGCTCATGTGGACAATATTGGTATGAAAAATTAACAAGGACTTTCAAATGCAAATTGACATGGCTTACTTTCTTCTCTCTTCTCTTCTTATTACTTCTAACATTATTAGCTGAAGCTGTCAGAGGAAGTTTGCGAGAATTCATGTACTTAAGAGAAAGCAATGAGATTAATTTTGAACCTCTCTATCAATAAAAATAATAGGGAGGCTTCTGCAATTCGCCGACAATCCAAAATTGAGATAAGAACAGGTCTGTATATTTTATGGTCACAACAATACGAAAAAGTGACCTAAAAATTTATCTATATGTATGCATATGGACACGATAGCGTTGAAACCAAAGTATAGAAATTTGGGATAAAGGTAATATTGGCACCGAACATGAACTGAAAAGGTTTTTTTGCAGTTCGAATGACAATCCCATGCTTGGTATATAGATTTTCTTACTTTTCAACGTAGTATCTATTTTACTTTCATATACACCCAGTAGTGTGGAAGTATAGTAATCGTAAAAAAAACATTTTTGTTGAAGTAGATTTAGAATGTTATGAAATGGGAATATTTTAAATTAGAGCGAAATTTCTGTCGGGCTGTCGCAGTCGCGTCGGTCGTTATGTAACTTCTTTTGCGCGCACGATTGCTCTGAACCGGTTTACGATATCGATTTGATATTATTATACTATTCGCAAATACAAAACGAAGAGTATATTGCATTCGATCGGCACATTTCTAAAACCGGTAATATTGCTCGTAAAAATTTGTTGTTTTTGAGCAAAATCGATCGATAAATAAAAAAGTTATGAATTTTTTTATATGAAAACAAATTTTTTTTAACATAATTTCTTTTATGTTTTGTAATTAAACTAAAAATGTCTAAAACTAATATTATTTACAAGAAAACTGCGAAGAGTATCCTATAGAATGTGCAACAATTATATAAAAAGTGCAGTAGATCGGCGAAGAGTATAACGGTTAACTTGTTTAATTTGATACTATTTGGTACATAAGATCTGGAACTAGATTATATTTTGACTTATTCTGCTGAAGGGTAAATAGCAATAAATAGGGGTAAACAGGGGAAAATAAGTAAAGCAAGCCAGTAATAGTTCATAAACTTGAGATTTGGTATATGTACTAAAAGCCAAGGTCTCAATTGCCACCTCAACCTTCATCAACACTCCATTATTAAATGGGTTAAGAAAATAAAATCTGGAACTACATTATATATAGGGCTAATTCCCTTGAAGGGTTGGCGGGTAAATAAGAGGAAATAAGTAAAACAAGCTAGTAAGTGTCCAGAAATTTGAGATTTATATACAGGGTGTTTCAGTTAACATTCCCTCTGCCGATATCTCGGAAACTTAAAAATATATTTTTATTCTGTAAACTGTAATAGGTTTCTACTATTAATGCCTTCTTCGAGAAGTACAATTTACTATTATAGCATTATCATCAGAGATGGCGCTGTAGTTTATAAACATTTTTCAATCAAGGACGCTTTGGAATATGCGCCATTCGATTAAGAACCAAATTCTGAGCAAAATTGTCACTATACAAAGAAGTCAGATTTGCAGTAGTTTTTGAGATATTTTGTTCATTGTTCATTGAGGGCGGCAACTTTGAAAAATGAAATGGGAACCCCCATTTTTTATTGAAGAAACGGATTGTAGGGCTGAAATTACGTAAGGTTCGGCTGGAACATTTTTTTGTATTCGCTACAGATGATGCTGTAATCGCAAAAAAATTACTTAAAGGCGTTAGTTTCAAATAATCGGTTTACACCGGAAACAAAAAAACACGTGTTCAATAGTTGCAAAACCTATCCAATGACACCAAAGTTGACCCCCCATCCTCCTGTGCAAGGGTGGGGGGAGATGGGCAAAATACATATCTAAAGGTATAGAATACGCGATGTGTCAAACAATCAGAAAAACGACGAAGTGGTGAAATATTTATTATTGCCAGCTACATTGTATTTTGGTAATAAATTTAACTTAGAAACGGTAATAATTCTTACAAAAAAAAAGTAAAACATATCTAGCAAGTAAAAAGACAATTTTGAATTAAACACACACTTTCCTGTTCTGTTTAATGTGTGGCGTGTTTATTTCATTTTATGTTAATACGTATAACCCACTTTTAATGGAAATCTACCACATTTGTGAAACGTACTGGCAATTACCTAAAAAAGATAGATGATTTTTTATATTTTCAGTGTTAAAGGTAGAGATGCACCGACTAGTGGCCGACTAGTCGGGAAAGCCGACTATTCGGCCAATTTTGTAGTCGGCGACTAGTCGGTGACTAGTCGGTGACTAGTCGGTGACTAGTCGGTGTCTAGTCGGTGACTATTATGCGACTAGTCGGCGAAAAAAATATAACATACCTTGCTGAATTAATAGGGCGTTTTTAATAATATTTCAATAAAGTAAAACAACGCATGTGTAAAATGTTGGAAAAAAATTTAAAAAAAACCACTACATAGTACACACTACATGATACAAAATAAACAGTAAACTTAATCTTGTTACTGATAACAATCGTTTTTATTTTAACAAATGCAAAAACAAAAATTAACTTAAAACCAACTCAGGAACATAGGAACTAGGAACGTATGCTATTATTCATTTTAAATATTATTTTAGTCTGAACAAAATAAGAGGGATCAGATACCGAAAATATTGAAACAAAATTTAAAAAAAAAACATTGTTCTAGTATATGTTACCCTATATTAGTAAGTACGTAATGTATTACAGTACATCACATACCACAATTTTATATGATTGTTCATATTTGAGGTATTAGCTACTTTTCCGCGGCCACCGCACCGCGAGAAATTAACGATTGGCATTGATTACATTTCACTTTATTGGCATTATCTCCTTCAGTTTCATCAAAGAATAACCAAACACGTGACGTTTTTTTTACTTGTTTTCGACATATCTATATCTAATAGTTCTACAGCTATAATTAAATCCAATACACACAAATCCTAACCTTAAAACAACCGGCAAAGCAAACAATATTCTAAGTGAAGTGAAGTAAACAACAAAACAGAAAATACGTGTACGTGACTGTTGGTAGGTCCGTCGCTTCGGCCAGCGGCCTGCGACGAGTGATGGCACGCGAAGTTTATCGAAGTCGGCGCGTGAAGAAATTGGCCACGTATTTTGCTGGCATTTAAAAATAGTCGGCTGGGTCGACTAGTCGGCTTTATGAAAAGCCGATTAGTCGGCTACTGACTAGTCGGCAAGAACCCTAGTCGGTACATCTCTAGTTAAAGGCATTCGACCCCGACCGTGTGTCAACAATAAATTACAGTTTAGGAAGGTAGTTTTATGTTTTTTTACACCTTTATCTCCTTTAATTATATGACGCCGCCGAAATTGTGAAACATTTCAAAATCGCTTTTTACCTACACTGTGGCAATTATTGACATTTACGTGAACATTTAATAAAGGGAAAGGGTAGACCATCCCAGATCGCAGTTTTGCAAACCGTAGACCGTAGTATAAATCTAGCCATATGTACGTACGTATGTATCTACGAAAAAAAACTTGGAGTAAAATTATACAGAGTCGGCGGTATACAAAAATGTCTAGTGTTTCTTCGGCTACAATAGACTTGAGGATCTGCGATTTTTCAGAAGTGAAGTTTGATGGAACAGATCTTTACTGTAGTAGTTGCAGCAACACAATTTCTTGGACATCTAAAACAAATGTTAATAAACATGTTTCCACACAAAAGCTTCTTAGTGCTAGTGGCTCTACTGATAGTGACAGTCAACGCAGTTTTAATTTAGATTTAGTGGAAGTGATGGTGGGATGTAACATACCGTGGTCAAAACTGGATAATCCACTTTTTAGGCAATTTCTGGAAAACTGTATTAGTGGCAAATATAACAACGTTCAAGTGCCGTCGGAAACGATACTCAGAAGAAAATATTTATCAACGGAGTGTGATAATGTTTCTTCTGAGCTTACTGGGAAATACATTTGGGTTAGTGTGGACGAAACCACCAATGTTTGTGGTAGGAAGGTAGCAACTGTTTTAGTTGGTGCATTGGAGGAAAATTGTTCAGTGCGTAGACACTTGATCGCCTCTACAGTTGTAGAAACGTGGGAAGGGCAGCAAGGCAGTGAATTCAAGTTTACAAAAGTTATGGGGTGACAAATATGTAGAAAATAAGGACAAAGTCTTTGTATTTCTTATTGATAGAGTGAATTATATGAAAGCTGCAGGACGAATTATGAAGGAAACATATCGCGATATGCTGCATGTAACATGTCAAGCACATGTACTCCATAGAATTGCTGAAACTATTAGAGGGTGCTACGCTAATGTTGATAACTTAATATCTAGTGTAAAGAAAGTTTTCCTGAAAGCACCACATCGTGTAAGGTTATTTAAAGAAATGCTTCCAAATACACCATTAACTCCAGCGCCCAGTATATCACGGTGAGGAACTTTGCTAGAGGCGGCATCATATAGATCATACCAAACATGCAGCATTGTAAGTTGTAAAAGTGTCCAGCCGAAATGAACAAGTGAATCCCTTTCTTCTACTGTATCGGCCTGCGGACAATTACAACGATGTGTGTCATTAAACTGTGTACCGCCTTCGGTTTCATTTTAGTGCAGCTGTACAACGAAGATAGAGAAGTACAACACTGTCGAATGTTTGGCTTCCACTTTTGGAAAAATTGTCGTTCCACCACGGTTTCTTCAGTGACTATTTTCCAATGAGCGAGCCTCTCCGAAACATTGGACGCCGACACGTTTGACTTGAAACGCTGCCAAAACCGTTAGAGTTACGAAAAAATGGTGCTGAGCAATTTTATAGAAAATCAAATTTTCTAAAAACTTAGTGGTAGCATATGTCTATCTTAAGTACTTTTGGCGAGAGAATGGTTAAAAGTTGCGCCCTGGACAATTGTAAATTTTGTATTCAACTTTCAGTCACTCTCATGCCTAAAGTATTAAAGATAGACATATGCTACCACTGACTTTTACTTCCACATCCACGTAGTGGATTGGAAGTATAGTAATCGCAAAAAAAATTTCAAAAATTTTTATTCGTGAAATAGGTTTAGAATGTCATGAAACGTCGAGATTTTAAATTTGAGCGAAAAAAAATTTTCTGTCTCTCGGTCTGTCTGTCGGTCTGTCGGTCTGTCGGTCTGTCGGTCTGTCTGTAACTTTTTTTGTCCGCACGCTTTCTCCGGAACGGTTTAAGATATTGACCTGAAATTTTGTACACGTATATATTATAACGAGATCCGGAACTGGATTGTTTTTTGAGGAAATCCGGTGAAGGGTTGGGGGTTAAATAGGGGTAAATAGGGGGAAATAAGTAAAGCAAGCTTGTAAGAGTACAGAAACTTGAAATTCGGTGTATGTACTAGAAGTTAAGGCCTCAGGTTTTTTTATAATATTTTTCAACCCCCCACCACCCCTACCCCATTAATGGGGTTGATAAAATAAAGTTGAGATATTCATTTGAAATTTCGTACACGTATGTATTATAACGATGTCTAGAATTAGATTATATTTTGGGATGATTCCGTTGAAGGGTTGGGGGTTAATTTGGGGTAAATAGAGGAATATAAGTAAAACAAGTTGGTAAGAGTACAGAAACTTGAAATTCGGTGTATGTACTAGAAGCCAAAGCGTCAGATTTTTAATAATATTTTTCAACCCCCACCACCCCTACTCCAATTTGAAAAGGGTTGATAAAATAAAATTGAGATATTCATTTGAAATTTTCTACACGTATGTATTATAACGACATCTGGAACTAGATTATATTTTGAGATAATTCCGTTGAAGGGTTGGGGGTTAAATAGGGATAAATAGGGGAAAATAAGTAAAGCAAACTGGTAAGACTACAGAAACTTGAAATTCGGTGTATGTACTAGAAGCCAAGGTCTCAGATTATTTATAATATTTTTCAACCCCCACCAACCCTACTTCATTATTAAAAGGGTTGATAAAATAAAATCGAGATATTCATTTGAAATTTGGTACACGTATGAATTATAACGACATCTGGAACTAGATTATACTTTGAGATGATTCCGTTGAAGGGTTGGGGGTTATTTAGGGGTCAATAGGGGGAAAGTAAAGCAAGCTGGTATGACTGCAGAAACTTGAAATTCGGTGTATGTACAAGAAGTTAAGGCCTCAGATTTTTTTATAATATTTTTCAACCCGCCCACCACCCCTACCCCATTAATGGGGTTGACAAAATAAAGTTGAGATATTCATTTGAAATTTCGTACACGTATGTATTATAACGACGTCTGGAATTAGTTTATATTTTGAGATGATTCCGTTGAAGGGTTGGGGGTTAATTTGGGGTAAATAGAGGAATATAAGTAAAACGTTGGTAAGACTACAGAAACTTGAAATTCGGTGTATGTACTAGAAGCCACAGCGTCAGATTTTCTTATAATATTTTTCAACCCAACCACCCCTACTCCAATATGAAAAGGGTTGATAAAATAAAATTGAGATATTCATTTGAAATTTGGTACACGTATGTATTATAACGACGTCTAAAACTAGATCATAATTTGAGATGATGCCGTTGAAGGGTTGGGGGTTAAATAGGGGCAAATAGGGGAAAATAAGTAAAGCAAGCTGGTAAGACTACAGAAATTTGAGATTCGGTGTATATACTAGAAACCAAGGCCTCAGATTTCTTTCTAATATTTTGCAAACTCTACCACCGCCGCTTCATTATTAATGGGATTGATCATCACATCAAATTGAGATATTCACTTGAAAGTTAGTACACGTATGTATTGTAGTGACATCTGATTGAGATGACTCCATTGAGGTGGTAGGTTGTAAATAGTGGAAAATAAGTACGGTAAACTAGAAACTTCATTTTTAACGTATATGGTAGAAACCAACTCCTCAAACTTTTCTGTGACAGCTACCCCAAATATTATTAAAATTCTATGACCAATAATTTCCACATACTAGAGTGCAAATATAGTCAAGATGTTTCCTTTAAAGTGACTTGGAGGAATAATCTGGATGTGGAAGTAGTGATTCCTTAGGCAGCGGTTTTTTTTATATAAAATTCAATTCTCCATAAAATTGTCTATGTTCATTTATTTCATGACTCTAACGGCATTGGTAGCGTTACGAGTCAAAAGTTCCGGCGTCCAATTTTACTTGTGGTTTTTGTTTGCATAGTAGCTAGCAATTTAGATAATAAACAAGCTAATCACTATACTCTTCGCCGATTTTCTTTATTACTTTTCTTTTCACTTTTTATATAATTGTTGCACATTCTATAGGATACTCTTCGCAGTTTTTTAGTTTAATTGCAAAACATAAAAAAAAAATATGTAAGTAAAAAGATATTTTTTTTATTTATAAGAATTTATAACTTTTTTATTTATTGATCGATTTTGTTCAAAATCATTAGGGTTTTTCCTTTAGATAACACTAACTTTCTGTCAAAATTTCAATAAAATTGGACTTCTCCTTCCTACGTTATCGTGCTTAAAAGAAACGTGACGGACGGACAGGCAGACGGACGCACGGGCAGACGGACAGACGGACGGACGGACGGACGGTCAGGCGGACAGGCGGGCAGACGGACAGACAGACGGATGGACATGCGGAAAGACGGACGGACGGGCAGACAGACAGACAGCCGGACGGACGGAAAGACGGACGGACGGACGGACGGACGGACGGACGGACATTTTGAAAGTTGTTCAGAATTCGATTACCAATACAGTGATATGAAATTTTTTTCTCTACGAGCAATATTACCGGTTTTAGAAATCTCTAGAAAACTATTCTTCGTCCCCTGCGGACGTATGCCTGTGTGTTGTGGAACGTTATATCCGACACGCAGTGCCGGCGCCTGCAGGCGACGCAAAATAAATTACTTCGACTGTTAACTAACGCGGACCGCTACACGCCGATAGTTTATTTACATAGAGCTACGGAGATGCCCTATATTAGGGATTTCATTGATGAAACAGCGCAAAATTTCTAGCCACGAAAATTCAACTATCGGCTCTGACCAGTAACTTGACGGACGTACGAGTCAACGACCCCAGACAAACCAATAAACTCCTCCATCAGAGGCTTCCAATTTTTAGGGAACGAAGGTGACCTAACTCACAGACGTACAACTCACAAAACAGACAGACAACACATTCCCCTCTAACCCTCCTATCATCCAAAATTCCTTTCCCCCGTTGACATCTCTATCATCGTGGAGCACAGGATACACTTAGAAACCACAATTTTATCGATTGACATTATTTCCAGTAGGGTTTTGTTTTGCTTTCCCTTTATACTTGTAATATGGAAACCACGTATTCATATTAAAATTTAATTACTGTTTAATTTCCACAATAAACTCTGGTTTAAGAAATATAAATAAAATACACTGGTACTTTGAAGGATGTGTAATGGTGTTTATAACTGTAATAAGAAGGGATTATCCTACAGCCTACCACCTGCACCCCGACCCATATATAGACTGTCTATTTTACGAGGGCCACACCAAATATCTCGCTTAATATCTATTGTAGAAGAATAAAGTTTTAGAAACAGTTATCCCATTTTTTGTGAGCTATATTTCAGTACAAAGAAATTTGAAATCCATAGCCTACTTTATGAGATATATTACAAAAACCTAAAAAATAGGAAAACCACAAACGGTTATAGCTTCCTTATTTGAGGAGATACGAAGAAAGTTAAAGGAATGAAAGTTGACGGCAAAGACAATAAGAATAATAACGTGTAACAAAAAAATCGAAAAATGCAGTTGGCTTTGACATACGCTATTGTGCAAAAATGAAAAATACATATCTCAAAGTAGGCCATGGCGCCATTAATTCCGTTATTTTTTTCTCATTCCAACGATATAAAACATGTCACAGAAATTTTAACCGATAGTGTCAATATTTAATATTTTACGAATACCACAATTCATATAATTGAATTGTAACAATCAGCTGTGCCATAATAGTAAAAATTCACTTTATGATAATTATAATTCCGTAATTATTTATTACAATTTAATACAAACCAATAAATATCTCATAAATAAAAATACAAGTACAAAACGAACATCCAAAGAAAAAACGAAAAACTATGTATAAAAGTACTACCTACTACTATATTGAAAAGAAATTGTGTGTATTTATTTTTCTAACTACAAATGCTCAAATTGTGCACCATGCATTCTGACACATAAACGTGCTCTACGAGACACGTCACGCATTACATTTTGGAGCATTTCAGGAGTAATTGCCTCACATGCGTTTCGAATTCTGGTTTTGATGTCCTCAATATTTTCAGGGGCAGTTTGAAATGCCTTGTCTTTAATGTAACCCCAGACGAAAAAATCCAAGGGAGTAATATCTGGTGATCGAGCTGGCCATAGAATGGGTCCATAGGTGCCTATCCAGCTATCTGGCATAACTTGATTTAAATAATTTGTACATATTATAGCAGTGTGAGGTGGAGCCCCATCTTGTTGAAAATATGAATAATTTAATCTTTCTGCCACTGTTAATTCATAAAGAAAATCTTGAAATTCGTTTTGCAGGAAATTACGGTATCTACGAGCGGTTAATTTGCCATCATAAAAATAAGGTCCAATTACTTTAGTCCCTAAAAGACCCAACCAAACATTCGTAGAAAATCTTTCTCGGAAAGCAGTCACTCTGCACCAATGTGTATTTTCTCGTGTCCACTTATATTGCATATTTCTATTGAAAAATCCATTATTAGAAAAATTTGATTCGTCCGACCAAAGAATTTTGCTACATATCAGCGCGTCATTCCTTTTCTTATTTAATAACCATCTACAAAATCTTACTCTCCTTGGCTTATCTCCCTCATTTAAATGTTGAACTTTCCTCATTTTGTAGCATCGAAATCCGTTTTTTTTTCAATATTTTTCTTGCATTGTCTTTTTTTATGCGACAGTTTCTCTGAATTTGTCTCAAAGAGGTTTCCTCATTTTGGTTAACATAATTCATTACTCTATTCACTTTTCTTACATTATCCGCAACATGCGCTCGCCTTACTACTTTTTTTGAAAATGAACCGTGCGTTTTTAGATTTTGAACTAACTTCCTAAACATAGTTCGATTTGGCTGCGGAGCATCTGGAAATCTATCTCCGTAAACCGTTACTGCCATCTCAGCGTCAAAATTGCACTGACAATAAATGCTAATCATATCGAATTTGTTATTATTGGTGTACACCATAATTACTGATATAAAATTTGTCTTAGAACTCGACAACGCAACATACAACATACAACAGTGACAATCTGTCAAATTTATTAATAACTGTATACATTGTTTTTCACTAATTATGGCACAGCTGATTGTTACGATTCAATTATATGAATTGGGGCAAAATATTAAATATTGACACTATCGGTTAAAATTTCTGTGACATGTTTTATATCGTTGGAATGAGAAAAAAATAACGGAATTAATGGCGCCATGGCCTACGTTGAGATATGTATTTTTCATTTTTGCACAATAGCGTATGTCAAAGCCAACTGCATTTTTCGATTTTTTTGTTACACGTTATTATTCTTATTGTCTTTGCCGTCAACTTTCATTCCTTTAACTTTTTTCGTATCTCCTCAAATAAGGAAGCTATAACCGTTTGTGGTTTTCCTATTTTTCAGGTTTTTGTAATATATCTCATAAAGTAGGCTATGGATTTCAAATTTCTTTTTACTGAAATATAGCTCACAAAAAATGGGATAACTGTTTCTAAAACTTCATTCTTCTACATTAGATATTAAGCGAGATATCTGGTGTGGCCCTCGTAAAATAGACAGTCTGTATACTTTCCCAGTATAATGGCTGGGGTAACATATATGCATTGTTAAATGATGTATATATATTTAGATAAAGAAATAACTTTTTGAAATGTGACGATATCTAAACAAAATAAAGAAATATTTTAATGGTAATGGTAATGGTTTTAGAAATGTGCCGATCGAATGCAATATACTCTTCGTTTTGTATCTGCGAAGAATGTATTAATAATGTACTAATTTATTTACAAGCAAGTGTGTATGGCTGTTGTTCAATAAAATTTAACTAACAAGAAGTAATCAGTAAGACTTCAGCCAATCCAATTTAATCAGCGAGTTATCTCTACAGCTATTACTAGCTGTATCTTTGGTGTAAGGCAAAATTCTAATACCTAAGTTCTCGCCCAGCAGACGAACGTCATGTCTTTATTAGATCGAGCGCTTCTCTGTTTTACGACTTAGAATGCTATAAGTTTGGTATGATCTGTACTATTTTTGCCATTTTGAAAACGTCAAACTAGTAGTACTGCAGTTGAATCCAGATGACGCAATTGTTATTGCACAGGCTCAACAGGCATTTATGGACCCAACTGTTCAAGAAGATCTGAAGACCGTACACGGAAGTTTCTCGCGAATTACTCCAGTCATACGGGACCTTCAACATATGCCAACATCAAAATTTACTGCAGTTGATGCAATAGATATCATGTTCGATCTTCGGCAATATATTTTTCAATTACCTAGATAAATCGCTGAGAGGGTTCAAACAAAATTCCAAAGAGTTCCATTGACTGTGTACCTAATCTCAGTGGCACCACGTAAAAATGAATTAAGTCGCAATCGAGCAAAATGTTAAATAGGCATTCGCAGTCAACCACTTTCGATTGCAACTTCTACTCGTTTATAATTCTGCGTTCATTAATAAATCATTATATTAAGAGTGTGACATTCTGCATTATTGGTGAAAAAAAATCGGTAAAGGTATTTACACAGAACTTCCCTCGTTATTTGTTCATGGCGGTCACTCTAAAAAATTATTACGAAATGACATTGAGAATAATAATCGGAATATAGTTATTGCTGCTATTACAAAAAAACCTGATAACTTTTAGTCAATAAAATATACAGAGTGCTCATCCAACAGCAAAAGTTCAATACTAAATAACAGGTGCCAAATACGAAAGACTTGCGCAAATACCTTTATAAATGTGACTGAATTATTTCTTGGGATGACGACCCTGTACATTTTTCAATAAATATATAACAGGTGCATATGCCAAATATTATTGCTATCCGTCACATTGTCAATCCCACATTAACGTAATGGACTGGAAGTATGGTGGTGGTTAAAAAAATTATTTTTTTTTTGAAATTTTTCAAAAATGTTGGTAAAAAAATGTTCAAATTTTTTTTCTTCTGAAGTAGATTTAGAATGTCATGAAACGTAGAAATTTTAAATTTGAGCAAAAAAGAAAGTTTCCTTCTATTCTATAGTACTTAGTGGTAAAAAAAGTTTACAAATTTAAACATTGTATTTTTTTTTAAATAGGTTTAGAATGCCATAAAACGTGAAAATTTTAAATTTGAGCAAATAACAAAAATGCTTCCATCTATTTTAGTGGTAAAAAATTTTTCAAAAATGTTAGTGAAAAGATTTTTCAATTTTTTTTTTCTGAAATAGGTTTAGAATGTCACGAAACGTGAAAATTTTAAATTTGAGGAAAAAAAATATTTTTTCCATCTATTCTAGTGTTAAATTTATTTTCAAAATGGTGAAAAAATGTTGCAATTTTTTTTCCGAAATAGGTTTGGAATGTCATGAAATGTGGAAATTTTAAATTTGGGCAAAACAAAATTTTTCGTCTATTCTATAGTACCTAAGTAGTGATAAATATAGATTAAAAATGTTTTCAAAAAATCTTTTATATTTTCCAAAAACATTTTCAAATTTGTTTGAATAGTTTTAGAATGGCATGGAAACATGGAAATTTCAAATCCGAACAAAGGAAAAAAAACCATCTGTTTTAGTGGTAAGATTTGTTCAAAAACGGTAAAAAATATTCTAATTTTTTTTAGGTAGATTTAGAATGCTATGAAACGTGGAAATTTTAAATTTGAAGAAAGAAAAATAATGTTTCCATCTATTTTAGTAGTAAAAAATTTTTAAAAAATGTTGGTAAAAAAATTGAAAAAAAATATTTTTTTGAAATAGGATTAGAATGCCATGAAACGTGGAAATTTTAAATTTGAACAAAGAAAAACATTTTTTTCATCTATTTTAGTGGTAAAAAATTTTTCAACAATGTTGGTGAAAAGAATTTTCAATTTTTTTTTCTGAAATAGGTTTAGCGTCTCATGAAACGTGGAAATTTTTTTGAGCAAAAAAAATTTTTTTCACTATTTGTTCCGTTTAGACGGTCCACCCTGTATATTTTCCAGTGAAAGTTTAACCATTTCTTCGCTGACAGTAGGGTCAACTACCTACCAAATATGACTGCTCTCCGTCAAGTAGTTTTTTAGGTAATGCATCAACAGACGGACAGACGAACACACAGACAGGCAGACAGACAGACAGACAGACGGGGTGATTTTTTCTCGAATACAATACTTCCCTTCGGTATGCGAGGGAAGTAAAAATAACAATTATAATTGTGAATTCAGCTTATTTAATGAACAGTTTTGGAATTAATTGAAAATTATACTCAAAAAATTGTCATTCATGTGTTTGATGTTTATTTCAATACATTCAAGGGAATAGGAATAATTGTTTCACTTGCGGCAAGCAAATATAATAAAATTTTAATTGTCACCTTGCGCTGGTAAATAATTCGTCCTTTTCCGCAATCCAGGATTTGTTGAGCTGTAAATGAGGCCAATAATACGTAAAGTATTTCCCTTGAGAGATTCGCTTCAGTGGGAAACTTTAAGAGACCAAACTGTAAAGGGCGGTTGAACTGTTATATGAAAGTTGTAGATCTGGCGGTGTTATTTCCCATTTTATAACCTTTCTTCTAAATTACGTGACGTACACAGAAGCACTTTCGATGACCAAGGGCAACCCTTATCTTTTCACACACCAGTGCCTCAAACTTTCATAAAATACGAAAGAATCTCACTTAAGAAAAATATAGCTGCCATTGGAAAAATAATTTTACAATTTACTCGGTCTATCAAAAGAGAAAAATTATATAAGTTTCAATGTGAGCGTAGGGCACTTTTCTACATTGTTTGAAGAAACTTTATATAGTGCAATAAATTGTATAAACTCTGCGACGGAGATCATTCGATTGAATGAAAAGGGGACTATCAATATGTATAATGTCTGCTGGCATACGGATTCAATCAAATGTAATTTGTCGATTCATCTGGAAATTTAAAGTCACCATTATTAAAAACAATTGTCAAACTCAGTATAATTGAAATTTTTCTATTGCATCTTCAAAAGCCGATTAATATATATATTTTTTGTAAATAATTGAAACCTCCTAAAGATATTAAGTTTTATGAACAGTCCATAAATCTGCGAAAAATATCACAATTATAAGGTGCGGACTCAGACGGGTTTGTAAGAACCTTTTTACTTTTTACGTATTTCATGTGCAAAAATGATACAATCAAGTTTGGCAATAAGCACAACACTCAGAACTCCAAAACTGTTAATTTCTGGTGGCATAATAATAAGAGTTAATAAGCTGGAGTTGCTCTAAATGGAAAATATAATGTATAGAATAGAGTGAAAAGAATATAATATTTAGTGCATCCATAAGAGACGGCCTATCCTTATGGTCTATTCCTCTGAAATGCTAACCATTTCGTGTTTCCCAGGCCGAGAGAAGAATTCCCTAAACAGTGGATTGTTTACTTTATTCAGCATAATATTACATTCGGCCATCATTTTCAGTAAATTTAAGTAAATGTTTGCTTTAGTTCAATTTAAGTATGGCCGAGATTACTTGTTTTTAATAATGAATTACAAAGGTCCTCGCACAATTCCTGTGTAAATGTGACTTGCTTTAAATTGACTGGATTTTTGATATATTCTATATTTTGAACCCCTGATCAAATGTCTCGTCGGAGGTCCCAAGCCACAAGGGTTTCAAAATAGAGCCAGTTGAAGTTGGGATTATTATTCAAATGATGCCTTTGTTCTTGGGTCTGGAGAGTTTTGGTTGGCCTACAGTGAGGGAAAACCTGTCAATGATTATTCAGTGTACGCGTTCCTCATTTCCTCGTTTTCTCGACCGTAAAATAGGCATTTCCAAAGATTTCTTCGTGTTATTTTTGCGTTTCCTCTAAAAAAGGTTTTTTTTCCACTGCGGCTGATTGGATTTCGGATGTAGGTGTTTCTTGTGTGATTTCGTTTTCGGTCTGACAGTTTTTATCGTAGGGTGGAAAGAAAAATAATGTTCTCGAAAAAACCTGCATGCATGAAGGTGGTAGAATTCGAATGATTTAAGCTGAATCCATTTTTTGTGGATGCTGCCCTAGAAGGTAGTTCGCAAGTTTAAAAAAAAATGAATTGTGTTCGTAGCTGTTTTGCGATAGATTTTATTTTTGGTGTGAATATTGTCACTACCAATACCTCATATTCTCAACTTCATCTGGCTCTATCTTGAAACCCTGATGGTTTGGGACCTCCAACCCATTGAGACATTTAATCAGGGGCCTAAAATAAAGAACACATAAAAAATCCAGCCAATTTAACGAAAGCCACTTTTACATAAGAATCGTTTGGGCTGATTTAAAGAAAGAAAAATAAACTAGTGACCATCAGACAATGATAGAAAGATAAGCTATATTAATTTGTTATATTAACTCCATCTATTAATTTATGAACCTAATTTTAAATCGTTTCTTAATATCCAAATCTCAAAAACAAAACTCTGTTAAACAAAAGCACGCAATTAAATATAGAAATATTTGAAACTGAAAATAAACGGAAATTGAAATTTATTACTACAAAAATAAAATTAACAGATCAATACACACGGTGTGCAAAATGTTCTCTCAAAGTCTCTTTCTTATTTGAAACTACGCGCCAAAAAATACATTTTTTCGGCCATTCAGGTGAAGGGTGGTGGAAAATAGGTGTAGCAAGCTGATATGAGTCGAGAAACTTGAGATTTGGTGTATTTAATAGAATCCACGACCTCAATATTTTTATGACATTTGCCACCACCCACCACCATCCATTCTCCATTATTAAAGGAGGTAATAAAATAAAATTGAGATATTCACTTGATATTTGGTACCCGTATATATAACGACATATGGAACCAGATTATATTTAGAGATGATTCCGTTGAAGGGCTGGGGTTGGAATAGGGGTAAATATCGGAAAATAAGAAAGCTGGTAAGAGCCCAAATACTTGGGATTTGGTGTATATACCAGACACCAAGGCCTCATTTTTTTTATAACAGTTGCCACCAAAAACCACCACCCCCACTCCATTATTAAAGAAATTAATAAAATAAAATTGAAATATTCACTTGAAAGTCTTTATTACATACATACATACATACATACAATAGATCCAATCGCTAAAACGAAGTCTAGCCAAACCTATTCAACTTAACCTTCTCTAACCTAAAAGCCCTAAAAAATAATAGTAGTAATAATAGGCATTTCTCAAAAGAATTCTTCAGAATATAAACATCCTATTTTGGGCGAAAAAAAGGTAAATATGGCTTTTTATTCATCTTTGACCTTATTCTACAAGTTACAGAAGCCGTGATAAAAGGGACGACCCCTTCCCTTTATTTCCTACTCTAATCTTTTTTTCAACTTTTTACTTCCCTCGCATACCGAAGGGAAGTATTGTATTCGAAAAAAAAATCACCCTTCGAGATTTTTTCGGATTTTGACGTTTCAGATCACGTAGATTACGAAAATATAGGTTTTTCAATTCCGTCAGTCTGTCTGTTGGTGCATTAACTAAAAAAACTACTTGACGGAGAGCAGTCAAATTTGGTAGGTAGTTGACGTTACTGTCAGCGAAGAAATGGTTAAACTTTCACTGGAAAATATACAGTGTCGACCGTCTAAAACTCGGTCTATATAGGGAATAAACAATGAAAAAAAATTTTTTTTGCTCAAATTTAAAATTTCCACGTTTCATGACACGCTAAACATATTTCAGAAAAAAAGAAAAATTTAACATTTTTTTCACAATTTTTGATAAATTTTTTATCAATAAAATAGATGAAAACTTTTTGTTCTTTGTTCAAATTTAAAATTTCCACGTTTCATAGCGTTCTAAATCTATTTCAAAAAGAAAAAAAAAATTGAATTTTTTTTTCTTTGTTATGATTCGTGTTACACACCGCACCAATGTACTTTTGTCAAGTTCTTCAGACTTACACTATGACCTTAATTTATGCGTGATTATTGCTGTAGAAAATTGCTTGCTGTTGCCTGGTACTTGCACACTGCCTGTTTTTACTACTTACTTGTTCTTTTTGCCACTGTTTTTACCGCTTACTGTTTTTACCGATTTTACTATTTCTTACGGCTCTCATCGTTCAGCTGCTTACCGCTGTTACCGCTTTACTGCTTTAACGCTAAAACTGCTACCGCTTCGAAAAGCTTCCGAATTAATAGTAGTATCTAGTAGTTAACTAGCTTCTCACCGCCTGATTCCTCGTTCTCATAGTTTTGCATGTTATAACATAAAATGACATATCTTAAGTTCTTTTTTATTTTATTGATAATGAACTCCGTAAGAGGTGCTTGGACGTTTTTATTGTTATTATCAATTTTATCATATTTAATAAATTTTGTTACTTACCGACTTGTGCGTTCTACTGTTGAATGTGAGTGAAAATCTATTCTGCCGTCCGGATCCCACGACACATCCGTTTTTTCACTGTAGCTATCTCAGCCCTACTGCAACAGGCTGTGTTAAGACGCTAGTGTGGGATCTTTACCACACGTAAAAGTTGTAAAGGTGGCGCTCGAGAAAAACCGAATATATAATCGAAATAGAGCTCAGCGCTGAAGTGACGCTTCCAATTGTCTATGCGCTAAGCAACTGGAAGAAAGTACGTCACAGCAGGTAGGCCTTATTAAGGATACTAGAGAACAAATATTGAATCACGTCCACTTATCGACATGGCACAAGAATAATATGCGCTTATGTACCTTTTGTTTCGTGGACTACTGTAAGTCATTTCACAATGTGGAATGGAATAATCTATAATCGATGGAGTGTATTATTCGAGACGGGAATATCCAAACATCTAATCTTGGTGTTTGCGAATGATGCCACCATAGTTGCAGCGAGCGACGATGAGCTCATGCATCTGCTGGACAACCCCAAACAATCTGAGTATGGTTTGAGTGTAAATATAGCAAAACAAAAATTATGATTGCAACCCTAACAAATGAAAAGAATCCAGCTACGTGAAGGACAGGCGATTGTGAGGCAGTAAACAACATGGTTTACCTTGGAGCCCTCGGAATAACACTGGAAACTGAGACTGTGAGATTCATCGAAGATTACAGATTGCAAGATCAGCAACTTCCCAATTGAGCAAATCGTGGCGGGATAGGAATATCTTGTGGTGCTCTAGTTCTCTCTATCTTTCTTTCTGCCTCTGAGACATCGACTGTTAGGGAGGTAGACAGACAGCGTATTGATGCTTTCTAAATGTGGGGTTAGAGATATTTGCTGCGAGTTTCCTGGACAACTCATCGCACCAACAGCTCGATTTTCCAAGAAATATGCCCCTCAAAGTGACTCTCCAGCATCGTATTTTCTCGAATCCTCTCATTTCTTAGACACATCAACCTAAGAGAGGACAATATAGAACGTTCCATTGTCCAAGGAAAACCAGATGGCAAGAGACGACGAGGAAGACCACCAAAACGCTGACCTGATGCCACCAAAGAGCTGATGGGACCATGGCCCTATTACGCAGCCGCGATAGATGGTGTCAGATTGTCGAAAATGCTATACACTAAAAGGAGGTCAACTAGAATATTATATGAACCGCAAAACGTTTGTCAAGACGTCGTGGATAAGAAGAAGAATAATTACAAAAATGCGATCGACGTACATCCCGGTTAATCGAGGTCATGATGCAGGCATACATGTCGGTTAGTGGAGGCCAGGGACGGACACTTTGAATCTGAAAAGTGTCTACTTTTAAGCTATGAGTAGTAAAAATCAAGCTGCATTCTACAGTGCGATCGAGAAAGAATGAAGGTGACGTCACACAGGGAAGTCACTAAAACTATCAAAATTGATTTCTGTTCTACGTACATTATTAAAACTAATTTCCTATGTTATAGGTTAGGGAATACAAAATAGCCGTCACTTTTTGATTCGCCGATCAAAGGTGTTGTTTTAAGTCTATATTTTGCGGGTTTTGTGATGTTTTATAACTTAATTTTGGATTATTCAACATCCACAATTATCCCTAATCAATTCTTGTGGCGAATTTGGTTTGTTAAGATGGAGACGAGTTTATATTTTACGAAAAAAGTTGGTGCTATTAGTTTAAATTTCTATATATTAAATAAAGAAGACTTTAGTACCGATGCCGATATATTTCCGAATATTAGACACACATACATTGTAATTACATAATTTTTGAAACGAGTGCATAATTAATAGAATAAGCCCAATGCGTTCAAAAGTCGAAGCTTACAACAATTTCGTTAGTAGCTGGGTGCAAGAAATTACAGGATAGTAGCATGTTATCTCAATACTCCTGTAAAGTCATTTCTTTTTACTGCTTGCAATCAGTTGATGTCTTCTAACTTCAACTTTTCCTAGTTGAAAAATCGAAAATATTTAGTAAAAAGTGGCATCATACTTCTTCAATTAATAATACAGCCAAAACTTCGCATTTTGTAAGATATAATGTCCACAAAAGTGGGATACCAAGCAGTCACCCACCTGAAGAGGATACAAGCCGTGGAAAATGTCGCACTTAGGTGCGCCGTGGATGCATCATGGTTTGTCAGAAACGCCGACATCTTCAGAGACCTGGAATATACCCCGGTAACTGAAGTTATTCAGGATAGAGTGAAGAATCTATACGCCCGTGCAGCATAGCATGGAATTACGCTGGTTAGGCAGGCGACTGACTACGACCCCAACAATGCTCCTAGACATAAGAGGCCGAAGCTCCAAATCCTGGATAACGGGTAAGTATAACTTTTCTGTTTCAGCCCGACCTTAAGCCACGCTGCAAGGAGACAATGACCAAAAATACCCAAGTCACCCGATCCCGGGGGTACCAAGCAAACAACCAACTCGATACCCTTACCCTAGCACGCTTACCCTAACGCTAATATAAGCGTATTTGGCCGACGAAATCGGAGCACATGATGCCAATTGGCACCCTGGGCTTCTGACTAAACATCACCCAAACCACTCCAAACTCCGAGAGGGCTTGGCAACAGCCGTTCCCTCTCACTACAGATGAAATACGCTCCCGAGAGCCAACATGCCATTGAAGAAAGAAGACCAAGATAGAATAGCGACAGAAGAAACGACTCAGCTGGCAGAGTCAAACAGCCAGGACTAGGGGAGGTCTGCTAACAGCGCCTACACCATCCGCACTTGCGGGTGGGGTAGGCGAAAAAGCAGGCCCACCCCTTACGAGGCCGGTCCAGGTCTACAGCAATGATTGGGGCAAAGAGCTCAAGCTCGACCTCTAATCATCCGAGACGGTCAACTTTAGTCAAGAATATTGGCGCGTCCACAAAAGTTACTAATGTAATGAAACGTTCGATCTGTTGCCATTTAACACCTTGGAAATTTCGGTTTGTTGTCCCTAAGTTCTGACAAATGTCTAAATTTGCGACGTCACACGCACACGGTCTATGTAAATCATTAAGTCACTGTTACCAACGTAAATATGTTGAAAGCATCACAAAACAGTACATAGTATGTAAACGGCACACAAAAAATCTTTAAGGAGCGGCACACTCAATATTTTTCGATCTCCCTGTACATGGTGTACATCCACAGATAGAAACTTACTATACATAATATATAGTTCAGTTGACGGAGTAGTAAAATGACTAAAAACTCTAATTTTGATGAAAACTAGCGCAATGTGTTTGTAATGACGTTAAAAAAAAATCGGTAAAGGTATTTACACAGAACTTGCCTTTCTGTTTGTGCATGGCGGTCACTCTAAAAAATTATTAATTCCGAAATGACATTGAGAATAGTAATCGGAAGTTATTATTACAAAGAAAACCTGATAACTTTTGGTCAAAAAAATATACAGAGTGCTCATCCAACAGCAAAAATTCAATACTAAACAATAGGTGCCAAATATGGAAGACTTGCGCACATACCTTTACAAATGTCCGCCATGGTTGAATTATTTCTTGGGATGACCACACTGTAAATTTTTTAATAAAAGTATGATAGGTGCATATGCCAAATATTATTGCCATCTGTCACATTTTCAATTCCACATTCACGTAGTGGAGTGGAAGTATTAGTAGTGGTTAAAAAATTTCACTTTTTTTTTCATTTTTCAAAATTGTTGGTGTTGAAAATTTTTAATTTTTTTTTCTGAAATATGTTTAAAATGTCATGAAACGTGGAAATTTTAAATTTGAGCAAAAAACATTTTTTTCATCTATTCTATAGTAAGTAGTGATAAATATATTAAATTTTTTTTCATTTTATAAACATTTTTTAAAATTTGTTTAAATATGTTTAGAATGTCATGGAAACTTTAAATTTGAACAAAGAAAAAAACATTTCCATCTATTTTAGTGGTAAAATTTTTTCAAAAATGGTAAAAAAATTTAATTTTTTTTTTTAATAGGTTTAGAACGCTATGAAACGTGGAAATTTTAAATTCGAACAAAGAATTTTTTTTTTTAAATGTTGGTAAAAATATTTCAACTTCAAAATTATAAGACATTTGTAAGAAAACTATCGATTAAGGCATTTTGCTTCAAAAGTTATGTTGATGCCATATTCTTTATCATACCACAAAACAAAGATTAACAATTGCTTAATTTATTTAACAGCTTCGATACAAAACTACAATTTACTTTGGGAACAGAACTACAGAAAGCTGATTATTAGATTGGTACCATAAGCTAATTCTTTCTAAGAGGCTTTCAAACTTTAATTCCACTCACCTTATGTCATAAAAATTGAAAATTATCCAGTATCACTAATAAATAAAGTAAAATGCAACCAATCTAAAACAGCAAAAACCAAAGAAATTTAGAAATAAAATATTTCAAGATACCACCATGTTAAAAGCGTTACTATTACTATTGCTTTTAATAATGAAAATACAATAACGAAGTCTTTTTACAGATTAGAAGCATAAACGCCTTTGGAACTATTACCAAATATTGTTTACAGAATTCGCTGTAAAAATTACTATAAACGTTATATTGGTTAAACACAAAGGTACATAGCAACTAAAATTGAAGAATACGAGAGAGGCAAAAAAGAAACAAATAAAATAATCCCAGTTCTTTACCAGAACATTATATTTTAACACCAACATGAATTTAGAAGTGTTTCGAGAAATATAAAAAAAATAATACTGTGAATGCTAGAAAAAACTTATTTCAAAAATGTTCTTTTTTTGAAATAGGCTTAGAACGCTATGAAACGTGGAGACTTTAAATTCGAACAAAGAAAAAAAAATTCAATTTTTTCTAGCATTCACAGTATTATTTTTTTTATATTTCTCGAAACACTTCTAAATTCATGTTGGTGTTAAAATATAATGTTCTGGTAAAGAACTGGGATTATTTTATTTGTTTCTTTTTTGCCTCTCTCGTATTCTTCAATTTTAGTTGCTATGTACCTTTGTGTTTAACCAATATAACGTTTATAGTAATTTTTACAGCGAATTCTGTAAACAATATTTGGTAATAGTTCCAAAGGCGTTTATGCTTCTAATCTGTAAAAAGACTTCGTTATTGTATTTTCATTATTAAAAGCAATAGTAATAGTAATGCTTTTAACATGGTGGTATCTTGAAATATTTTATTTCTAAATTTCTTTGGTTTTTGCTGTTTTAGATTGGTTGCATTTTACTTTATTTATTAGTGATACTGGATAATTTTCAATTTTTATGACATAAGGTGAGTGGAATTAAAGTTTGAAAGCCTCTTAGAAAGAATTAGCTTATGGTACCAATCTAATAATCAGCTTTCTGTAGTTCTGTTCCCAAAGTAAATTGTAGTTTTGTATCGAAGCTGTTAAATAAATTAAGTAATTGTTAATCTTTGTTTTGTGGTATGATAAAGAATATGGCATCAACATAACTTTTGAAGCAAAATGCCTTAATCGATAGTTTTCTTACAAATGTCTTATAATTTTGAAGTTGAAATATTTTTACCAACATTTAAAAAAAAAAAAATTCTTTGTTCGAATTTAAAATTTCCACGTTTCATAGCGTTCTAAACCTATTAAAAAAAAAATTAAATTTTTTTACCATTTTTGAAAAAATTTTACCACTAAAATAGATGGAAATGTTTTTTTCTTTGTTCAAATTTAAAGTTTCCATGACATTCTAAACATATTTAAACAAATTTTAAAAAATGTTTATAAAATGAAAAAAAATTTAATATATTTAAGTATCACTACTTACTATAGAATAGATGAAAAAAATGTTTTTTGCTCAAATTTAAAATTTCCACGTTTCATGACATTTTAAACATATTTCAGAAAAAAAAATTTAAAATTTTCAACACCAACAATTTTGAAAAATGAAAAAAAAAAGTGAAATTTTTTAACCACTACTAATACTTCCACTCCACTACGTGAATGTGGAATTGAAAATGTGACAGATGGCAATAATATTTGGCATATGCACCTATCATACTTCTATTAAAAAATTTACAGTGTGGTCATCCCAAGAAATAATTCAACCATGGCGGACATTTGTAAAGGTATGTGCGCAAGTCTTCCATATTTGGCACCTATTGTTTAGTATTGAATTTTTGCTGTTGGATGAGCACTCTGTATATTTTTTTGACCAAAAGTTATCAGGTTTTCTTTGTAATAATAACTTCCGATTACTATTCTCAATGTCATTTCGGAATTAATAATTTTTTAGAGTGACTGCCATGCACAAACAGAAAGGCAAGTTCTGTGTAAATACCTTTACCGATTTTTTTTTAACGTCATTACAAACACATTGCGCTAGTTTTCATCAAAATTAGAGTTTTTAGTCATTTTACTACTCCGTCAACTGAACTATATATTATGTATAGTAAGTTTCTATCTGTGGATGTACACCATGTACAGGGAGATCGAAAAATATTGAGTGTGCCGCTCCTTAAAGATTTTTTGTGTGCCGTTTACATACTATGTACTGTTTTGTGATGCTTTCAACATATTTACGTTGGTAACAGTGACTTAATGATTTACATAGACCGTGTGCGTGTGACGTCACAAATTTAGACATTTGTCAGAACTTAGGGACAACAAACCGAAATTTCCAAGGTGTTAAATGGCAACAGATCGAACGTTTCATTACATTAGTAACTTTTGTGGACGCGCCAATATTCTTGACTAAAGTTGACCGTCTCGGATGATTAGAGGTCGAGCTTGAGCTCTTTGCCCCAATCATTGCTGTAGACCTGGACCGGCCTCGTAAGGGGTGGGCCTGCTTTTTCGCCTACCCCACCCGCAAGTGCGGATGGTGTAGGCGTTGTTAGCAGACCTCCCCTAGTCCTGGCTGTTTGACTCTGCCAGCTGAGTCGTTTCTTCTGTCGCTATTCTATCTTGGTCTTCTTTCTTCAATGGCATGTTGGCTCTCGGGAGCGTATTTCATCTGTAGTGAGAGGGAACGGCTGTTGCCAAGCCCTCTCGGAGTTTGGAGTGGTTTGGGTGATGTTTAGTCAGAAGCCCAGGGTGCCAATTGGCATCATGTGCTCCGATTTCGTCGGCCAAATACGCTTATATTAGCGTTAGGGTAAGCGTGCTAGGGTAAGGATACCGAGTTGGTTGTTTGCTTGGTACCCCCGGGATCGGGTGACTTGGGTATTTTTGGTCATTGTCTCCTTGCAGCGTGGCTTAAGGTCGGGCTGAAACAGAAAAGTTATACTTACCCGTTATCCAGGATTTGGAGCTTCGGCCTCTTATGTCTAGGAGCATTGTTGGGGTCGTAGTCAGTCGCCTGCCTAACCAGCGTAATTCCATGCTCTGCTGCACGGGCGCATAGATTCTTCACTCTATCCTGAATAACTTCAGTTACCGGGGTATATTCCAGGTCTCTGAAGATGTCGGCGTTTCTGACAAACCATGATGCATCCACGGCGCACCTAAGTGCGACATTTTCCACGGCTTGTATCCTCTTCAGGTGGGTGACTGCTTGGTATCCCACTTTTGTGGACATTATATCTTACAAAATGCGAAGTTTTGGCTGTATTATTAATTGAAGAAGTATGATGCCACTTTTTACTAAATATTTTCGATTTTTCAACTAGGAAAAGTTGAAGTTAGAAGACATCAACTGATTGCAAGCAGTAAAAAGAAATGACTTTACAGGAGTATTGAGATAACATGCTACTAT
Organism: Stenurella melanura; assembly: GCA_963583905.1. Taxonomy (NCBI): domain Eukaryota; kingdom Metazoa; phylum Arthropoda; class Insecta; order Coleoptera; family Cerambycidae; genus Stenurella; species Stenurella melanura. The sequence continues at coordinate 76,517,259 of OY757316.1, read as the reverse complement.
CCTGTAATTTCTTGCACCCAGCTACTAACGAAATTGTTGTAAGCTTCGACTTTTGAACGCATTGGGCTTATTCTATTAATTATGCACTCGTTTCAAAAATTATGTAATTACAATGTATGTGTGTCTAATATTCGGAAATATATCGGCATCGGTACTAAAGTCTTCTTTATTTAATATATAGAAATTTAAACTAATAGCACCAACTTTTTTCGTAAAATATAAACTCGTCTCCATCTTAACAAACCAAATTCGCCACAAGAATTGATTAGGGATAATTGTGGATGTTGAATAATCCAAAATTAAGTTATAAAACATCACAAAACCCGCAAAATATAGACTTAAAACAACACCTTTGATCGGCGAATCAAAAAGTGACGGCTATTTTGTATTCCCTAACCTATAACATAGGAAATTAGTTTTAATAATGTACGTAGAACAGAAATCAATTTTGATAGTTTTAGTGACTTCCCTGTGTGACGTCACCTTCATTCTTTCTCGATCGCACTGTAGAATGCAGCTTGATTTTTACTACTCATAGCTTAAAAGTAGACACTTTTCAGATTCAAAGTGTCCGTCCCTGGCCTCCACTAACCGACATGTATGCCTGCATCATGACCTCGATTAACCGGGATGTACGTCGATCGCATTTTTGTAATTATTCTTCTTCTTATCCACGACGTCTTGACAAACGTTTTGCGGTTCATATAATATTCTAGTTGACCTCCTTTTAGTGTATAGCATTTTCGACAATCTGACACCATCTATCGCGGCTGCGTAATAGGGCCATGGTCCCATCAGCTCTTTGGTGGCATCAGGTCAGCGTTTTGGTGGTCTTCCTCGTCGTCTCTTGCCATCTGGTTTTCCTTGGACAATGGAACGTTCTATATTGTCCTCTCTTAGGTTGATGTGTCTAAGAAATGAGAGGATTCGAGAAAATACGATGCTGGAGAGTCACTTTGAGGGGCATATTTCTTGGAAAATCGAGCTGTTGGTGCGATGAGTTGTCCAGGAAACTCGCAGCAAATATCTCTAACCCCACATTTAGAAAGCATCAATACGCTGTCTGTCTACCTCCCTAACAGTCGATGTCTCAGAAGCAGAAAGAAAGATAGAGAGAACTAGAGCACCACAAGATATTCCTATCCCGCCACGATTTGCTCAATTGGGAAGTTGCTGATCTTGCAATCTGTAATCTTCGATGAATCTCACAGTCTCAGTTTCCAGTGTTATTCCGAGGGCTCCAAGGTAAACCATGTTGTTTACTGCCTCACAATCGCCTGTCCTTCACGTAGCTGGATTCTTTTCATTTGTTAGGGTTGCAATCATAATTTTTGTTTTGCTATATTTACACTCAAACCATACTCAGATTGTTTGGGGTTGTCCAGCAGATGCATGAGCTCATCGTCGCTCGCTGCAACTATGGTGGCATCATTCGCAAACACCAAGATTAGATGTTTGGATATTCCCGTCTCGAATAATACACTCCATCGATTATAGATTATTCCATTCCACATTGTGAAATGACTTACAGTAGTCCACGAAACAAAAGGTACATAAGCGCATATTATTCTTGTGCCATGTCGATAAGTGGACGTGATTCAATATTTGTTCTCTAGTATCCTTAATAAGGCCTACCTGCTGTGACGTACTTTCTTCCAGTTGCTTAGCGCATAGACAATTGGAAGCGTCACTTCAGCGCTGAGCTCTATTTCGATTATATATTCGGTTTTTCTCGAGCGCCACCTTTACAACTTTTACGTGTGGTAAAGATCCCACACTAGCGTCTTAACACAGCCTGTTGCAGTAGGGCTGAGATAGCTACAGTGAAAAAACGGATGTGTCGTGGGATCCGGACGGCAGAATAGATTTTCACTCACATTCAACAGTAGAACGCACAAGTCGGTAAGTAACAAAGTTTATTAAATATGATAAAATTGATAATAACAATAAAAACGTCCAAGCACCAAAAATACTCTTACGGAGTTCATTATCAATAAAATAAAAAAGAACTTAAGATATGTCATTTTATGTTATAACATGCAAAACTATGAGAACGAGGAATCAGGCGGTGAGAAGCTAGTTAACTACTAGATACTACTATTAATTCGGAAGCTTTTCGAAGCGGTAGCAGTTTTAGCGTTAAAGCAGTAAAGCGGTAACAGCGGTAAGCAGCTGAACGATGAGAGCCGTAAGAAATAGTAAAATCGGTAAAAACAGTAAGCGGTAAAAACAGTGGCAAAAAGAACAAGTAAGTAGTAAAAACAGGCAGTGTGCAAGTACCAGGCAACAGCAAGCAATTTTCTACAGCAATAATCACGCATAAATTAAGGTCATAGTGTAAGTCTGAAGAACTTGACAAAAGTACATTGGTGCGGTGTGTAACACGAATCATAAAATGAAAAGGTTTGTAATTGGCATCAGTTTACGCCAGAGATTATTCTATCTGGATGGACAGACAGAGAATAATCATAACGGTGTTATTTCGGTTCGGTTAAGAAATGTTAAGGTTACATAAGGGTGCCTCAAACCCCACAGCTAAGTTATTTTCAAGTCACTTACTAGTAGCTGATTGTTGAGCACACCAGTCGGTGATCGGAACGATAATGTCATGCGGCTCTATTCTCGGTATGGAAAAAGCTTCCTGTGAAATGAACTCGGTTTAAAGAGAGGATCAGCGCCCAGCGAGATACGCATCGATCCTGCCGGTCACGTGGTATTTTGTTAATACGGAAAATATTAAGATAGTTAATTTTTCAGGATTTCTAGTTTCTGCCCTAAACCTTCGGACTATAACAAATTTTCAAAAATTATTTAAAGTAACAGATTTTATTTTAATTCATAAAAATACGGAAAAGTTAAAATAAAATAAACGGAAAACTAGTTTCTACTATTCCGGCAAAATTACGGATATTATTTTAACTGATTAAATGGGAGAAATGGTCTAAGTTAATATAATAGGAGCGGAAACAGTCTTACTGATATTCTCTCGGAATATCATCTATGTTCTTTTTTTTTTCAAGGTACGGGCCTAAGAACATTCCTGGAAAATAGTAATTTGGATAAAGTCTTAAAAATATAACAGGCTCTCTATAGAGACCAATTACTTTAATAAAAACCGCTGCCTAAGGAATCACTACTTCCACATCCAGATTCTTCATCCAAGTCACTTTAAAGGAAACGTCTTGACTATATTTGCACTCTAGTATGTGGAAATTGTTGGTCATAGAATTTTAATAATATTCGGGGCAGATGTAATAGAAAAGTTTGAGGAGTTGGTTTCTACCATATACAATAAAAATGAAGATTCTAGTTTACCCTACTTATTTTCCACTATTCACAGCCTACCACCTCCGATTCCTTCACATCTCAATCAGATGTCACTACAATACATACGTGTACTAACTTTCAAGTGAATATCTCAATTTGAATTGTTATCAATCCCATTAATAATGAAGCGGAGGTGGTGGAGTTTGAAAAATATTGGAAAGAAATCTGAGGCCTTGGTTTCTAGTATATACACCGAATCCCAAATTTCTGTACCCTTACCAGCTTGATTTACTTATTCCCTTCTACGGAATCATCCCAAAATATAATCTAGTTCCAAATGTCGTTATAATACATACGTCTACCAAATTACAAGTGAATATCTCAATATTCAACGAACCCCTGTAATAATGTAGTAAGGGTAGTGGAAGGGTTGAAAAATATTATTAAAAAATCTGAGGCCTTAGCTTCTAGGACATACATCGAATTTCAAGTTGCAGTACTCTTACCAGCTTGTTTTACCTATTTTATCCTATTTACCTCTAGTTACTCCCACTCCTTCAACGCAATCATGTCAAAATATAATCTAGTTTCAGATATAGTTATAATACATAAATGTACCAAATTTCAAGTGAAAATTTAAATTTAATTTTATCAACTCTTTTAATAAGGGAGTGTGGGTGGTGGGGTATGGAAAATACTAATAAAAAAACCTGAGATCTGCGCTTCTAGTATATACACCAAATCACAAATTTCTGTACTTTTACCAGGTTGCTTTACTTACTTTCCCTTATATACCTCTATTTAACCCCCAACCCTTCAACGGAATCATCTCAAAATATAATCTAGTTCCAGATGTCGTTATAATACATATGCGTACTAAATTTTATGTGAATATCTCAATTTTATTTTATCAACCCCTTGAATAATGGAGTAGGGGTGGTGTGGGGCTGAAATATATTATTAAAAAATCTGAAGCCTTGGCTTCTAGTACATACACCGAATTTCAAGTTTCTGTACTCATACCAACTTGCTTTACTTATTTCCTCCTATTTACTCCTAGATAACCCCCAATCCTTCAACCGAATCATCTCAAAGTATAATCTAGTTCCAGATGTCGTTATAATTCAAACGTGTTCCAAATTTCAAATGAATATCTCAATTTTATTTTATCAACCATTTTAATAATGGTGGTGGTGGGGGGTTGAAAAATATTATAAATAATCTGAGACCTTGGCTTCTAGTACATACACCGAATTTCAACTTTCTGTAGTCTTACCAGCTTGCTTGACTTATTTTTCCCTATTTATCCCTATTTAAACCCCAATCCTTCAACGCAATCATGTCAAAATATAATTTAGTTTCAGCTACAGTTATAATACATAAATGTACCAAATTTCAAGTGAAAATTTAAATTTAATTTTATCAACTCTTTTAATAAGGGAGTGGGGGTGGTGGAGAGATGGAAAATACTAATGAAAAAACCTGAGACCTTCGCTTCTGGTATATACACCAAATCCCAAATTTCTGTACTTTTACCAGCTTGCTTTATTTATTTTCCCCTATATACCCCTATTTAACCCCCAACCCTTCAAAGGAATCATCTCAAAATATAATCTAGTTCCATATGTGGTTATAGTACATATGCGTACTAAATTTCACGTGAATATATAAAATTTTATTTCATCAACCCCTTGAATAATGGAGTAGGGGTGGTGGAGGGCTGAAACATATTATTAAAAAATCTGAAGCCTTTGCCTCTAGTACATACACCGAATTTCAAGTTTCTGTAGTCATACCAGCTTGCTTTACTTATTTCCCCCTATTTACCCCTAAATAACCCCCAACCCTTCAACGGAATCATCTCAAAGTATAATCTAGTTCCAGATGTCGTTATAATTCAATATACGTGTACCAACTTTCAAATTAATGTCTCAATTTTATTTTATCAACCCTTTTAATTATGGAGTAGGTGGGGGGCTGAAATATATTATTAAAAAATCTGAGGCCTTCGCCTCTAGTACATACACCGAATTTCAAGTTTCTGTAGTCATACCAGCTTGCTTTACTTATTTCCCCCTATTTACCCCTAAATAACCCCCAACCCTTCAACGGAATCATCTCAAAGTATAATCTAGTTCCAGATGTCGTTATAATTCAATATACGTGTACCAACTTTCAAATGAATGTCTCAATTTTATTTCATCAACCCTTTTAATAATTGAGTAGGGGTGGTGGGGGGGCTGAAATATATTATTAAAAAATCTGAGGCCTTCGCCTCTAGTACATACACCGAATTTCAAGTTTCTGTAGTCATACCAGCTTGCTTTACTTATTTCCCTCTATAATTATTTCCCGTTATAATTCATACGTATACCAACTTTCAAATGAATATCTCAATTTTATTTTATCAACCCTTTTAATAATGAAGTAGGGGTGATGAGGGTTGAAAAATATTATAAATAATCTGATATCTTGGCTTCTAGTACATACACCGAATTTGAAGTTTTTGTAGTCTTACCAGCTTGCTTTACTTATTTCCCCCTATTTACCCATATTTAACCCCCAACCCTTCAACCGAATCATCTCAAAATATAATCTAGTTTCAGATGTCGTTATAATACATACTTGTACCAAATTTCAAATGAATATCTCAATTTTATTTTATCAACCCTTTTCATATTGGATAGATAGGGGTGGTGGGGGTTGAAAAATATTATAAAAAAATCTGTCGCTTTGGTTTCTAGTACATAAATCGAATTTCAAGTTTCTGTAGTCTCACCAACTTGTTTTACTTATATTCCCTTATTTACCCTAAATTAACCCCCAACCCTTCAACGGAATCATCTCAAAATATAATCTAATTCCAGACGTCGTTATAATACATACGTGTACAAAATTTCAAATGAATATCTCAACTTTATTTTATCAACATCATTAATGGGGTAGGGGTGGTGGGGGGTTGAAAAATATTATAAAAAAATCTGAGGCCTTAACTTCTAGTACATAGACCGAATTTCAAGTTTCTGTACTCTTACAAGCTTGCTTTACTTATTTCCCTCTATTTACCCCTATTTACCCCCAACTCTTCACCGGATATCCTCAAAAAACAATCCAGTTCCAGATCTCGTTATGATATATACGTGTACAAAATTTCAAGTCAATATCTTAAACCGTTCCGGAGAAAACGTGCGGACAAAAAAAAAGTTACAGACAGACAGACAGACAGACAGACAGACAGAAAATTTGTTTTCGCTCAAATTTAAAATCTCGACGTTTCATGACATTCTAAACCTATTTCACGAATAATAATTTTTGAAAATTTTTTTGCAATTACTATACTTCCAATCCACTACGTGGATGTGGAAGTAAAATTGATATTTACTATGTTTACCTTGATAGTTCGGAAATCGGTAATTATATCTTGATACATTGAATTGAAACTATTTTAAGTTATCACTTTTATACATGCATTTCAGTAAAATATTCTTATCTTGTAAATGTAAAAAACTCTGATAAGAGACGGTGGCTATCTCTGACGTTCTCAAATCGGCATGTACTTACGGGACGGCGCGGCGTGGTCGGTATAATAATTAACGGCGTGTTTAACTGTCGAACAGGTGGAGCGGAACTGATACCGAATCTGCTTCAATGAAAATTATTTGCGCTGACTTGGCCAGCGCCACTAGTGTCAACTTTTATAATTATTTCCAAGATTTCAAGTAATCTTCTCATCTTTTAGTACCTTTAATTTTCAACATTAAACAAGTCAAAATTTCACAAAAAGACTCACTCAAAATTATAAAAAAGATCGCACGAGCGCGACTCAATAAAAAAACAAATTTGTAAATTTTCGTATAAATACTATAAATTTCAAATTAATACCGTTTCCCTTTAAATTACAACTCTCCGAAACTCGAGCATATTATTAAAATTCCATAAAGAATCAAAATCTGTAAAAAACCGCGAATTTTAAATTTAATTTTTTCCAAATTTCTAAAACATTTCGAAACTACCACGAAAGTTAATTATCAACTATCCGAACCACGCTAAAGCTCCTTTAGTAAAATAAGTACATTTGGAAATCAGTTTAACCATTCCGAAGCTCACTCACATTAATTAAATTCCGTACAAATTAAGACTCTTTAAATAAATGACAAGGTGAATATTGATTTATTTAAGTTTTTCATAAAATTTCGAAAGTACCACAAATACCGCTATCACTCAAATCCACCGTCGACGTCACCGTGTCGACATCACCTTGTAGACATCACCATGTCGACGTTGCCGTGTCGTCGGATCTACGCAAGTCTTCATTACCATTGTTTAAATTCCCATGCGGACGAATTACCGCTTACCCGCATCAAATCATCTGCTCACGCGCACATCGCACGGAGTCGAATCTCTCTTTATTCCAATTACGTAAATTAACATAATCAGTTTCCGAGTGTTCAAGGACGTTTGATGACTCACTCAGATTACATGCATAAAGTCACGTAGGCCACTGAATCTCATTGGTTATTCCTTATGTCACGATTCTACGCCACTTCCGTGTTCTGGAAATTTTTACTAATATAAATGGCGCCGAGATCGTGCAGTGGGCAGGCAGTATCTCCACATCGCGTTAACAGTAAACATCTCCGCGTTCATCTCTCTCCGGGTTGGTCTACAAAATATATTCGTATCGCGCTAAAAACATTTCTACTACCTCAAATTCGCGTTCAAATTCTAGTGACTGTCTCAATAGTTGAGTTTTTACTAAAATGCAAGTGTACAAATTATAATCTAAGTGATATTAAATTAAAAATCGTTTCTTCATAAATCTGTCAAATAAATCGTAATAAACTATTTTATACTTACGTTTTCCAGATAACACGAGTGTTTTATTTCAACGATCAGCACAGTCAAAGCCCACCTGATAAATAATCAACCAGATCCAGGGAGAGTCCATGTCTCCGATGCACAAGAGCTAGCTAGTGCCCATTTAATCAACACATTTGCTAGCCTTATCAACATAGTCGTTCTCTAAGCTCGAGGCGACCCTATCCTAAGCAAACACCCATCAAACAACAGCAAAACCCAAAAATCATAAGAAAACGAAAGAACCATTTCAATATTCCTGGACACTCACAGCCGGGTTTATTACACTTTCTACATAAAGTAGAATCTTATTAGACTAGCTAAATTTTAATTCGGAGGAATCTATAGCAATGATTTAAAACAAATATTTTTGAATGTAAGTGGAGCAAGTAACGAAGGATAATATTAATTTGAATTGCATTTTTGGCATCCGGAAAAACAATTCGTTACATTGCCAGGAGATATTTGTCAAGACAGATAATGCTGAAGTCTGGATTGAATAATATACGGCATTACTTTAGTAGCGTGTGATATTAATGCGAGTAATATATAGTTATCACAAATATCTGTTGATCTCTACTTATATAGTGGAACGAAGATTGACGTTTTCCAATCATTGCGCATCGGGTTAATTCTTAATTGTAATCATTAAGTGGCAATTAACCGATAATAAGGAAATCAGCTTGATACTTGTTTGTCATGCCCACTGCTATAACTTGCAGGTTTGAAATAGTTCCCTTTAGATATTTTCTAACCGAGAGGTAGGTCAATTTTATTCTCGTATCCACTAAGTGGTAATTAATCGATGAAAAATATTCGCTTGATGCAAATACTTACGCCAATTGCAAAAGATGTTTCGAATTATTTAATAAAGTTTGTACCTCTAATAAAATTTCTCGTATCACTTTCGTTATATGCCATGCTTTAATCAACAGGATTAATAATGTTTCTAGGTGATATAAATGTAACAGATCATTGTACGCTGGCTCCTGTACTATATACAATTAGAATAATAAAAATCGTAATTTATATATTTATCTTTCTTTTTAATGTTAACGTCCATTCCTTTAATTTCTGCATTAAAGTTCTTATCGATTTACAAAATTTATGCACTTCTGAGCGGCGGGCGTGGCTTCTTAATTAACCAACCCGGCCCGATTCTCTCTCGCTTTGAACTAAACGACTTGGACAAGCCAGCAAATTAAACTACCACGATATTTGCTTATTTCCGCCAATGTTCTTATTTTTCCAACGTCAATTAGTATTAAATAGTGAAATACAGTTTGTATACTTAATCCAGTGCATTTAGATTTAGATGAAAAATGGCATGGAAATACTTCCCACTCAAATGACTTGAATGAAACTTTAATTCCTGTAGGTAAAATGCACAGAAATATGCCAAAATCCAGAGTTATGTGACCAGAACGCAAGATATCCACCACGTTCTCCAACGCCAACAACACGATACTTATAGTCAATCGTTTGCTACCCTTCTCCAACCACCTGTAAATCGAAAAACCACCCCTTTTATCAATTTTTCGATACTAGACTTGTGGGGGTTTAGCGGATTGATCCTTGATTACGAATTTCGATAAATTGATTAGAGATTGACCAGGGGAGACCCAAGCAACCCCGGGGGGGGGGGTCCCCAATACTGAAATACCACGAAACAGGGGTAAACATTTTTCATCCCGTTCGTGGTATATTCGTGGTATTTCAGTATTGAAATGCCACGAAAAACCACGAAACGGCCCCCAAGTAACACAAGTCGTCCTCTTATTACGCTTAAAGCTTTATAAATAATACACCATGGCAACTTATACAGAAAATTAGTTATATTGAAGCTTTATTCAGCACTAAACTACTTATAAAGTAACTCGGCGGAATAAGATTGCTGATAAAATGCTTTCACAGCATAAATATAAATCTTCTTTATTAAAGCATCTTATATAGTTTTTTTTTAATTTATAAAGGCTTAGTAAGGTCTATTATACAGACACACACCATGTATATTTATAACAGATGCATAAACCTCTATATAACATGTATACATCTGTTTTACAGTTTGGCAATTTCTCTATAATGGCTTTATAAAATTGAAATTTAAAGGTTTTTAAAGCAAAAATTTGCAGCAATGTAGTTGTGTAATCCAAATGCCATTTACGTCAGCCCTAATATAGATTATTTATAAATGCATTTTAGGTGTAGTAGGAATATTTTATAAAGCGCTTATTCAATTGAAATTCTGCTTTGGAGCTATGTAGTTACAATCTTCCGTCTTTATAGAACTCTTATACAGCTAAACTTACTCCTCTTTATAACCTTTAAAAAATCGCTTATAGTTTCATTGAAACTCCGTACATTTTTCATGTGCTGTTTGTTGTATTGGAGAAAGACAAAGCGAAGTGGTCATTTCAGGAGGAAAGTTAAATTGACACTTAAGCTGCCTTAAGCTAGAGTACTAGCTCTCAGCTGCGGCATATGGGAATGTCACAAGGAATGGTTGTTGTGTACTTGTATGTTGTGTGCTTATGTTCTGGGTTAGTGATGGAATTATATGGCTAACTCCGCCAGGGCGGTAAAATAAATAAGATCTTAAAAAAACACAAGAAACAAACGTCGTAATGGAGTGCTCGCCACAAATGTATGGAAATGAAACTTAATGCCTGGTTGATCGAAGTATTTTCTTTCAGCTTACTGGACCCTATGCCTCGACAACTCAATTTTATTCAATATAATGTACCTAATACCATTGGTGATATTTTTGTATATACAATATTAGTGCTAATAAAAGTGATAATTCTCCAATGTAATTTGATTTGCTGTCGAGTTTTTCTTGTTATGTAGCAAAAAATTTTATGCAATCATTTTATCATTACAAACTACAAAAATCTACCAAAATCAATAAAAAACATAGGTCTGAAATTGAAATAAAAGTAATAAAATCATATCCCTCAAAATCAAAATGATGAATTCAATTATTACATAAAATGTGGATTTTCTTCAAATAAAATTCACCTTTCTATGGATATGAGACTGATTACGAGAGAGCTCGATGAAGGTTTCATTGGAATATCTTATAATCCTCGAAAAATGCTATTATATCACCTCTAGACAGCCAAAGGGCTGTTTTAAGAATTTATAACAGCTTCTGTAGTGACCTTCTTTCGATACTTATTGGGAACCATATTGTATTTTCTAAAAGTATATATGGCAGGGCAGCCATTGTTACCGGTTCGAGGTATAATTAACTTTTTATCACTTGAAAAGGAAAATTGTACAAAATATTTACAGCAATCACTAATAGGGTGTTCAATATACGTGGCTCATCATTTTAAAACAATTCCGCAGATAAAAAATTTAAAATATATTTTTTAAATAATTTTCAACATTATCAAATTCAAGGAATTTTGGAGGCGCGTCTATTTATTTCAAAGTAGAATAGCATATTTCAACAGAAAAATTTTCTTCGCATGACAAATTTAGTTTTATACGAATGACAGCATACACTAATTCGCAGGGAATATTCATTCAGCTTCCTAATAAGTTGCCATAACAATTTGCGTCATCATCCCAGAAGAATATATCAACTATAATGTATGTGTGTGTGTGTGAAGCTGCTAAAGACCCTGTAATATCGATGCTTTATAATTGCAAACAGTAACTCACATTTAGAGCAATTTTTACTGCATAGATACTTATTTGCAGCAATTATATAACTTCTTAGCAGTCATATAACATGGTTTATAATAGCTGGTAAGTCGAAACAAAGAGGTTGCTGTAATGTTACTTTAAGTATCTATATACCTTTTACAGAGTTTACCGAGGCTGTATAAACTGCGCCTATTTTGGGTATATAGATACCTTATTAATACTGGACTATTGTTGTTAACTCTTAATTATAAAGTATTAAGCTTTATAAAAAGGTGGAGTAGATATTCATAGCGTTTTTAAAAAGCAATCTGTGCTACTTGGGGGGGGTAAACATTTTGCATTCCGTTCGTAGTATTTTCGTGGTATTTCAGTATTGAGGTAGGAGGTAGTTTCAACCTCCGAAGGTTTCTTGGGTCTCCTAGTCAGTATCTACTGAATCTATTTAAATTCGTCAAAAGAAAACAGATCCGACAAGCTAGTATGCTTAGTGGTATTTTCGTGGTATTTCAATATTGGAGGAGGGGCCAGTTTCAACCCCCTGGGGTTGATTGGGTTCTCTCTTAGACAATCTCAACACAGTTTATTGAAAATCTTTTTAAGAAACCCGATCCGCCAAGCTTCTGCATGCCTAGTTTAGAAAAATAAATAAAAGGGGTGGTTTTTCGATATACGGGGGTAGTTGGTGAAAGGTAGCAAAATATCACCATCGTGATCCCCGCCCTCGAAAACGGGGTGGGAGATGTCTTGCATTCTGGTCCCAGAACTTTTGCAGTTAAAACGCATTCTACACGGACTAATTTTAAACATGACAATTTAAAAGCTTATCAATTAAAGAAGCGTTCGAATTAATTACTTTCACATCTACGTAGTGGATTGGAAGTAAAACTAGTCGAAACATGTTTTCAACTTTTTTTAAAAAGGTTTAGAATAACATGGAACGTCGAGATGTTAAATTTGAGCGAAAAAAAAAATCTGTCTGTCTGTCGGTCTATTTGTCTATTGGTCTGTCTGTCGGTCTGTGTGTCTGTCTGTAACTTCTTTTTTTTTGTCCGCACGTTTTCTCCGGAACGGTTTAAGATATTGACTTGAAATTTTGTACACATATACGTATATTGTAACGAGATCTGGAAGTGGATTGTTGTTCTTGAACATATCCGGCGAAGGGTTGGGGGGTAAATAGGGATAAATATGGGGAAATAAATAAAGCAAGCTGGTAAGAGTACAGAAACTTGAAATTTGGTGTATGTACTAGAAGCCCAGGCCTCAACATTTTTTACAATATTTTCCATCCCCCTACCACCACACCACTCCATTATTAAAGGGGTTGATAAAAAAAATTTAGTTATTCAGTTGAAATTTGGTATACTTATATATTATATTGACATCAGACACTAGATTATATTTTGAGATTATTCCGTTGAGGGGTTGGGGGTTAAATTAGGGGTAAATAGGGGAAAATAAATAAAGCAAGCTGGTAAGAGTACAGAAATTTGAAATTCGGTGTTTGTACTAGAAGCCAAGGTATCATATTTTTTCATAATATTTTTCAACCCCCCCCCACCACTCCTACTCATTTTTCTACTTCCATATCCACATAGTGGATTGGAAGTATAGTAATAGTGGCAAAAATTTTAATTTTTTTTGCTTGAAATAGGCTTTTAATGCCATGAAACGTCAAGATTTTAAATTTGAGTGAAAAAAAAGTTCTATCTATCTGTCGGTCTGCAACTTTTCTTTGTCCGCACGCTTTCTCAGGAACGGTTTAAGGTATTGACTTGAAATATTGTACACGTATAAATTATAACGAGACCTGGAACTGGATTGTCTTTTGAACATATTCGGTGAAGGTTTGGGGGTAAATAGGGGTAGATAGGAGTAAATAAATAAAATTATAAAATAAATTTTGTGTATGTACTAGAAGTAAAGGCCTCAATTTTTTTTATAATATTTTCCATCCCCCCACTACCCCCCACTGCATTATTAAAGGGGTTGATAAAATAGAATTGTGATATTCACTTGAAATTTGGTATAATTGTATGACATCTGGAACCAGAAGCGTTGGGAATTAAATAGGAGTAAATAGGGGAAACAAGTAAAGCAAGCTGGTAAGAGTACAGAAACTTGGGATTTGGTGTATATACCAGAAGCGAAGGCCTTGGGTTTTTTATAATATTTTCTATCCTTCCCACCACCCCCACTCCTTTTTAAAAGAGTTGATAAAATTAAATTGATATTTTCACTTGAAATTCGGTACACATATGTATTATAACGACATCTGAAACTAGATTATATTTTGACATGATTCCGTTGAAGGGGTGGAGGGAAAGTAGAGGTAAATAGGGAAAAATAAATAAAGCAAGCTGGTAAGAGTACAGTAACTTGGGATTCGGTGTATATACTAGAAACCAAGGCTAAGATTTCTTTCTAATATTTTTCAACCCCCCACACCCACCACCTCCACTCCATTATTAAAGGGACTGATAACATACAATTCAGGCATTCACTTGAAAATTAGTACACGTATGTATAGTAATGACATCTGATTGAGATGATTCCGTTGAAGGGGTGGGAGGTGGTAAGTTGTGAAAAGCGCAAAATACGTGGATCAAGCTAGAAACTTAATTTTTAACGTATGTGGTAGAAACCAACGCCTAAAATTTTTCTGTGATATCTGCCCATAATATTATTAAAATTCTATGACCAATAATTTTCACATGCTAAAGTGTAAATGTAGTCAAGATGTTTCCTTTAAAATAACTTGGACGAGAAATCTGGATGTGGAAGTAGTGATTCTTTAGGCAGCGGTTTTTTTTAGGAGTAGTGATTTGAATTTTGGAGGTACAGAGGTAGAACTTCAGAGCTGCATTTCTTAGTGTATTGAATTCGTAAATAGGAGAAATTTTCCATCCAAGTCTCTTTAAAGGAAAACGTCTCGACTAAATTAGCATTCTAGTATGTCAACTGGTCATATAGAATTTTAATATTTGAGGGAAATGTCATAAAAAAATTTGGTGTTGGTTTCTAGCATATACCACAAAAATTAAGTTTCTGGACTCTTATTAGCTTTCTCTGCATATTTTCCTCAATTTTCAATCCCCCCCCCCCCTCAACGAATTCATCTCAATCATGTCGTTACAAAACATACGGTTACCAAATTTCAAGTGAATGTCTCAATTTTATTTTATCTACTCATTTAATAATGGAGTGGAGGTGGTGGAAGGAGTGGAAAATATTATAAAGAAATCGTATTTTTTAGTCTCTAGAATATACACCTAACCTCAAGTGTCTGTACTCTTACCAGGATGCTTTACTCATTTTCCCTTATTTACCTCTAGTTACCCCCACCCCTTCAAAGGAATCATGTCAAAACATAATCTAGTTCCAGATGTCGTTATAATACATACGTGTATCAAATTTCAAGTGAATATCTCAATTTAATTTTATCAGGCTCTCTAACAATGGAGTGGGGGGGGGGACGCTGAAGGGGTTGAAAAATGTTACAAAAAAATCTGAGGCCTTTACTTCTAGTATATTCAACAAGTCCCAAGTTTCCTTACTTCTACCAGCTTGTTTTTACTCTTATTCCCTTATTTACCCCTATTTACCCCCAAACCCTTCACCGGATATATTCAATCCAGTTATAATACAAAATTTCAAGTCAATACCTTAGTGTTTCAGAAAGAACGTGCGCACAAAAAAAAGTTACAGACCGACCAGACCGCCAGACAGACAAAAAATTTTGTTTCGCTCAAATTTAAAATTTTTACGTTTCATGACATTTAAAACTTATTTTAACAATACAAATTTTTGAATTTTTTTCGGTTACTATACTTCCACATGGCGATTTAAATGCCGTTGGCTGCATTAAACTTTGTGCAGAATCCACTGAAATATTTACATTTGTTTAAGTTGCAAAATTGTTTTTTGCTAAAAAAAGTCGAAAATTTAAATTATTTTGCAATATTCTTTTTGATTATGAAAATATGCGTCAAATATGAACCCAAGCAGAATTGTAAAATATTAATTTGATCTTTTGTTATAACAATATTGATCAGAAAAAAACAATAATTGCAAAAAAAGTAATTAATAATGAATTATTATTTGTTTGCTTATAATTGTATTGAAACATTCTTTATAGGATTTTGCAAACAGCAGAAAAATTAACTATCTATAAAAGAAAAACTTTGTGTAGAAATATTAATGAAATCATTGCTTTCTTTCGATAACCTGAATTCTGGTTATGCTAGCAAGTTAATTTTTCTGCTGTTTGCAAAATCCTATAAAGAATGTTTCAATACAAGTAATTAATATTCTGCAATGGAATAAAGCGCATTTTTGTAAGGGTAGAAAGATGTACTATTTCTTACAATATCGTTAACATACGGATTTTACATTTGATCTATATTACTTCAAAGTTGGAGAAATCGAGAAATTAAATTTCTTCAGTTTTTTGCCATGAAATGTTATTAACAATTAAAATTATCTTATAGCGGAATTCAAGACGAAGGAATTGACGGGTCAAGCGTCTTTCTACGACCTTTGCAAGCGAAGATATAAGCAAAAAACAAAGTTGCAACATTTTTTTTTTAAAGGTTAAATAACAATTGAAGCCGCCATTTTGAGTGGTCAACACTATTTTTTCCGGACTCCTGAAGAAATTCTGTAGGGGATAAACCAATTTTTAACTAGCCAAAGCTTTTCTAGAAATCGTAATTTTTTAAGCTAACTTCCCCAGACTAATTTGCCAAATGCCACAATAGTGAGGTCGATCTGGCAGGCAAAATCAACGGAAGTGACAACGTTTTTTTCGATTTTTTTTTTGCATTATTATAAAGTCGGATATCCCGAAACTTGTGGGCGACTCACGGATGGTGGAGGGGGGGAATTACATGTAAAGATACGGGAAATCACTTTTTCGGACATAACTCGCTTAGTTTGATTGGGATCGAAAAATTCTCTCGGTTCTCGAGATATTGCAATTTAAAGGTCCGGTTTTGTATACGGATTTTTCGCTGCGGCTAGAACGCATAACTCGCGTATTCTGCGGGGGAAGAAAGCGACTTAACAACTTGCAATTTTTTTTTTCCAGTAAATAGGCGGGTCCAAAGTACCGTGTCCAAATTTCAAGTCGCTAGGTCGATTATTAAGAGGAGTGGGGGAGGGGAAAATGAAAATCAAATTGAAACAGCTCTAACTTCCGCAATTTTGGCCACATATCGCCCAGCAATCGCGACATTGTGTATTCCTACTTCATTTGTTTATAATTTTCGGCATAAATAAACAAATGGTTGCGGAAAAACAGATTTTATTATTTTTTTTTTTTAGAAAAGGACGTTTTTCACCAGGAAGGAAAGGGGTGGGAGAAGAAATTTTGTCTCAATCGGATGCGGAATTTTTTTCTCTTTGATTTGAGCCCAATCAGATTTCGATCGGATGATTAGAAGGGGAGGGAGGGGAGCGAAAAGCTTTTAACCATGCCCATAAAAGGGCAAGGGATAGGGTTGGGGACTTCGGGTCCGGCTCATCTTCAAGGGTAATGAATTCTCTTTGAGAACTTTTTTACCACGAAGCTGTAACTGCATTAGGGCCTGCACGCACGCATGATACATTTATAAAAAATCCTGACATTCTATTATTTATTTGCCCATAATATATCGGCCCAGTTTCAGTTGATTCGTCATGTCTCATACTATTATATACATATTATTATATTTTATAAATGTTTCGTGCGCGCGTGCAGACCCTAAGGCAGTTAGAGCTTCGTGATAAAAAAGTTCTGAAAGAGAACTAATTGACCTTGAAAGTGAGTTCGTCCCGAAGTCCCTAAAAGTCCCTAACCCTTCTCCTTGCCTTTCTAGGGGCTAAAAACTTTGCGCTCCCGTCCCTCACCTTCTGATCATCCGATGGAAATCTGGCCGGCTCAAATCAAAGAGAAAAAATTTCCGCAACCGATGGCGAAAAATTTTCCTCCCTCACCACTTTCCTTCCTGGTGAAAAATGACATTTTCTAAAAAAACTAAAAATATAAAATCGGTTTTTCCGCAACCATTTATTTACTTATGCCGAAAATTATAAACAAATGGTAAAACATTGAAGTAGGAACGTTAATTCACAATGTGGCATTTGCTGGGCGATATGTGACCAAAATTGAGGAAATTACAGCAATCTTAATTTGATCTTCATTTTCCCCTCCCCCACCCCTCTTAATCGACCTAGCGACTAGAAATTTGGACACAGTACTTTGGAAAAGAATAGCAAGTCGCTCAGTCGCTTTCTTCCCCGCAAAATACGGGAGAACGGCTCCCAGTGCGTTCTCGCCGCAGCGAAAAATCCGTGTACAAAACCGGACCTTCAAATTGCAATATCGAAACCGTTGGACCGATTTCGAAGAATCAAAATTCAGTTTTCGCGCATTTGCAAGACCTTTATTTTTACCATAAACAATTTTTCGATCCGAATCAAACTAAGCGGGTGATGTCCGAAAAACTGAATTCCCATATTTTTACATGTAAATTTCCCCCACTCCACCACCCATGAGTCGCCCACACTAGTCACCACAAGTTTCGGGAGGTCCGACTTTAAAATGAAACATATTCTTTATATGATTTTGCAAACAGCGGAAAGAAAAACTATCTATGACAACTAAAAGAAAAACTATATGTAAAAATATTAATGAAATCTTTGCATTCTTTCAAAAACCTGACTTCTGGTTATGCTAACAAGTAAACATTCTTATTTGCCATTTTGATTATAACACTAGCATCCAACATAGTCCCCTACGGCTAGGCAGGTTAAACTAGTATCTACATGATCCCCTACGATATGTAAATTCAGTTAAAAATGAGAACAAAGACCTGAAATTAATTAATTTACCTACCTTGTCTTTATAATATTACAAAAAAAAGTTCAGAAAGAGCGTTGTCACTTTGACGTCTAGATCGAACCCACTATAGCTGATGATTTCATTAAGTTCAGCTGAAGTTTATGATGATGTTCGGAGAATGCAACTAGGCGTTATAAATAAGTTCTCGGGTTATTATTTGTACCATTTTGAAAATATCTCAAACATTCAAGTGAGTTTATAGAATTTCCAAAATGAAAATCTAAATCCATTCGACTAAATTGCTTTATTTAAACAAGCAAGTCAAGTTTCAAAATAATGTAATTATTATTTATTTTATAGAGAAATATTTATTTTCAGGGAAATAACGGAAGCAGAAGTAACATCTAAACAAAGGGGACAATTATACGAAGTCTCCGCAACGGCAACACTTCCAGCACTGAAAGACCCTGAGGAATTTTCCTGTAAACTGAATATCCCACAGGCGAACTATACAACTCGCAGGGAGACAGTATTTTACCCTGGTAAGTTCCATTTAGTGGCAATTAGGGTACGATGTTTAGTTTCATTCATTAAAACTACAAACATTTGGATATTGACTTCCATTCCGAAAACGAAATTCAAGTATGAATTTATGACAATAGCACCTAAAGTTATATTGTTGGTTCTCTAGAAATCTATAGAATAGAAATAAACACTATTGGAACATCAGAAGTAGTGTGTTAAATTAAATATAAAAAGCTTCTGCGTATTTAGATAAACAATTTTCATAGACTCAGAAATTACATCATCTTCAGAAAGACGAAAAAATCTAAACTTTATGCAGGGTCCTAAGTGATCATAGAGCGATGCTAGGGTAGGTCGCATCCAATGAAATGTTGAAATTTTAATTGTTGTAGTGAAAGACTACCTATAAATATTTAAAATAAAATTAAATAACGTGTAAAGGACATCTCACACCTCTAAGGAGTTTTCAAACACCGAGAAAATTTCTTGAAATTTTAGCGTGTTGTTGGGGTTGTCAAAATATAGCATTTTGTTCAATTGGACCGAACAAGCTATACAAGGTGATATAAAAAAATCGGTTACGTACGAATTATCAGTTGTGAGATCTCATATTCCCAATTAGCGTTATACTTTTCCAGCAAAACACGCCTATTATTATTTTGTGTTCAAATAATATGTATGTATTATTTTAGACAGTGGGTTTTTCTTTGGGGGGAGGGGGTGTAGATCAATTTTCCAGTGGTCCACCGACAATAATAAAAATTTATGAAAAATTCCGAACTACCTGTATGATTATATTTTATTGTCTTATAAGTAAGCATTTTAAAATAATAAATATGCATACTAACCTAGTGTTTATAACAAGAACATTAACTATCAATTAGTTAGATTTCGTGCCGGTTGTCTCCTAAAACGTTCCATTTTGACAATACTATGGTCCAAAACATTAAACGCTTTTCCGAGGCTGAAGTTTGCGTGGCGTTAAAAAGAATTAAACCTAAACTTACTGCGGGCCCAGATGGAATTTCAGCATTTCTACTGAAAGATTGTGCCAGTATTTTTGCATATCCCCTTTGCATAATTTTTAATCTATCCCTTAGGAAATGCTATTTTCCTGATATTTGGAAATACTCCAAAGTGTGTCCTGTGTATAAAAAGGTAAAAGAAATGATGTTACCAATTATAGACCAATAACAATCATATGTAACTTTGGCAAAGCGTTCGAAATGCTACTGCATGATTATATTTATGCACGTGTCCAACTGAAAATATCTACGCAATAACACGGCTTTATGAAACGCTGGTCCACCGTAACGAACTTAATCAGCGCTACTCAGAACATTGCTGAATCAATTGACTCTCACATACAGGTAGATTCGGTTTATACTGACTTTTCTAAGGCATTTGACAGACTGAACCATAGTAAACTACTTTATAAACTTGAAAAATTTTGAATATCTGACGGTCTACTTCAATTTCTAGAGAGTTACTTAACCGATAGAGTTCAGTACGTATCTTGTTATGGATACAAATCTGTTGAATACCGAGCCACGTCAGGAGTACCCCAGGGATCAATACTTGACCTCTCTTCTTTAATATTTTTATTAATTACATCAGCGATCACTTAGACGTATATTTCTTAATATATACTGATGACGTTAAGATGTTGCATAGGAGTAATGATTTGAATGACTGCGAAAAACTTCAAAACAATTTAACTAAGTTATCGGCTTGGTGCGATGAAAATGATCTTCACCTATAGGCTGTTTTCTAATCAGGAGGGGCGTTTTAAATTTAACGCGCTAAATCATACGTCTGTGATTGGATACGCCTTCGCCGGTTTTACACAAGGCAATAGTCGTAAATTTTGACATATTGTAAAAATTTTAATTTAATGTCAATATTTTATCGCTTGCACATTATAGGCATATCAGTTTTTAATCCCTTTTGCATAAATTTGAATGTAAAAGTGGCTAATTACTTGATGCCTTTATATTGCGTAAATGATATGAATGCTGTATTAAAATACCTAGAGGTCAAATAAAGGTCGATGCATTATATTTTGTAAAGAAATATACACAAAAACATTACAGTTGTGTTGGTTGCCCAAAACTCCAAAAAAGGTTTTAGTGTATTTTTTGGTTACTTTTATGGTGTGAACGGAACTTCCATGTTTACTCCTACTGGTTTAAAAACAGACTATAAATGTTAGTAAGTGCAATGTTACGAGTTACACAACCAAGGAGTCCCCAATTATATATAATTGCAATGTTAATGGCGACGTCCTAAACAGACCATCTACATTCAAGGATCTAGATGTAACCTTTGATAACAAATTAACATTCACTAACCATATTGATGCTGTAATTTCACATCCATACAGAATGTTAGGCTTCATCTTGCATAACAGCCATGCCTTTAACGATGCAAAGACCTTAAAGATACCTTATTTTGCTCTCTCCCGATCCAAACTGGAGTATGCCTCACTTGTCTGGCAATCTGGGTATAACATTCATAACGATAAATTTGAAAACATTCAGCGTCGATTCCTGAAATTTTTAAACTGGAAAACTGAAGGTACGTATACACCAATTGGAGCTTCTCAAAATCAATTACTTGAAAAATTTAATATTACTAGTCTTTCCGAAAGGCTTAAGTCCTTTCCTTTGCATTATCTAGATAAACTTATGCACAATAAAATAGACTGTAGTGAAATATTAAGCCAACTGAACTTCTATGACCCACGGATTAATTCTCGTCATTCTCATACTTTTTATTTATCCACTCCTAGATCTAACGTAAAGTTTTCTCCTCTGTTTAATATTTGTACTAGTTATGAAATTCATTGCAGTGAATTGGACATATTTTCCTAGCAGCCAGAAATTTTATCTACTGTGGTACAGTCTAACCAACTTCATAATCTCTACTTGTACTTCTTATTTAGGTTAGGTTAGGTTAAGTTAGTTTAGACTTCCATCCTATAAATGGTTTTGTACTGTTGGATGATGTACGATTAAATAAATAAATAAAAAACATCAACTTTGGAACAAAATAATAATTATTACGGTATTATTTGAGGCCCTTCAGCCCTATTTGCTGCATCTAATACATAAGGTAATAAACCATATGATGGGTATTTCACTGCTTGCTGGTGTCTCGCATAACCTAAGTACCATATTACCCTACCAATATGAGCACAGTCACCAAAAGTTCTTGCACCCACTTTACAATTACAATAAGTGCCAGTGATAGAATCAAGCTGGACATCATCAATTGAGTAAATCTAGAATACATTTTTGCTCTTAACAATCCAGGTTCAAACTGTTGAAGTTGGAAAATAAATTCAAAATAAGTTCAAGATGGTGATGTATTTGTAGTAGAACGCGGTTATAGAGATACTGTCGATTTTTTGGAAAACTTATGCTTAAATGTCGAAATGCCACCTGTACGTTTAAGAAATCAAAAGCAATTTACTACTGAGGAGGCAAATCTTTCCAGAAAAATAACCAAGACTCGTTGGATAATGGAGTCGTGAAATGATCATTTAAAATCGATGTTCAAGTTTTTTTGAGACTTAATACCAATGCAGCATTGTTTTCATTTGGCCGACTTTTTAAGAATAGCTTGTGCTTTCATAAATGCATTTAGAAGCTTAATTCAAATGCAGGATGCTAATGAAGAACTTACTGAAAGAATGTTGGCTCGTAACCCTGAAAATCTATTGCAGAGAGGAATCGAAATAAGAAACTTTAACTTATGTCGTGGTGGTGGTCCTTGGATTAATATTGACAATGTTGATGTCGCATTTCATATTTTACCTTTAGAGTATGTAGTTTGCAAATCATTTGACACATGCCAAGTAAAACTAGCTCCGGCATACATTCAAGACCCCGCGGAAAGAGAAGCAAATAACGAATTTATTTTCCAACTTCAACAGTTTGAACCTGGATTGTTAAGAGTAAAAAGATTTTCTAGATTTACTCAAGCTGTAAAACATAGTATTTTTATATCATATTTGCTTCCTCCAATTGATGATGTCCAGCTTGATCCTATCACTGGTACCTACTGTACCTGTAAAGTGGGTGCAAGAACTCTTGGTGTCTGTGCTCATGTAGCTAGTGTAATATGGTACTTAGGTTATGCGAGACACCAGCAAGCAGTGAAATACCCATCATATGGCTTACTAACTTATGTATTAGAGGCTGCAAGGTTTAAAAGTGAATTATTTATTATTTGTTTGCTTATAGTAATGAAACACATTCTTTATAGGATTTTGCAAACAGCGCAAGAAACCTATTTATGAGAACTAAAAGAAAAACTATATGTAAAAATATTAATGAAATCTTTGCATTCTTTCGATAACCTGACTTATGAGTATTATTGACTCTCAACTAGATGCAGCTCCAACCAGTTAAAAAGACATCGCTAATATCTAAAATAATTTTTCAAATTAATACTACAATTTCTACAGTAAAAAGGGTCATTAAACGATTATTTTTGTATCACACGGTCATGATATTTGCTGGTAGATAATCTCAAATGACCAATCATATTAAGGCTTCTTCAATACACGCATTTCAAAATAAACGTATTTTTGTAATAAATGGCATTTTGTAACATTTCCTGTTGCGGGTAAGCATGTACTGTTGATTTCACTGTTTTTAATGGCAATTTTTTTTAATGTGGGTACATTTACATCCAAGGTTAGAACATGGTTACCGCCATGCATACGAATATTTTATAATCAAAATTGATCAATTTACTTTTAAGCAAGCTAACCATATACTCTTCGCCGATTTACTGCACTTTTTATTTAGTTGTTGCACATTCTGAAGGATACTCTTCGCAGTTTTTTGTAAATAATATTAGTTTCAGACATTTTTAGTTTGATTACAAAACATTAAAAAAAATATATTTAAAAAATGAATAACTTTTTTATTTATTGATCGATGTTGTTCATAAACAATAGGGTTGTTACGGATTTCCACCTTTTTGGGAAACACCCTGTATGAATCCGTGGGTTCTAAATAATTTCAACAAGAGATAAACACTACTAACACTTTATTTAACAATTTACTGACAATACAATACTTCAAAATAAACTTTGTTTACTTTAACCTCACTTTTTCCCGAACGTGTCACTTCTCAAATAAACTTCCTCTTCCGCGCTTGTAATCGCGCCTTATATACTCCGAAATTAGCTCTAGATTAATCCAGAATCTTCTCCAACCATAATCTAGAAAAGTCCTTGGTTCTTTCTAGAGCCTTCCCAGTCACTATCAGTAGGCATAGGCGTACCATCTCCTTTTCCAAGGGGTGTAATTCATAACACTGCCCCCTCCTTAAGCCTGATCGTCCCGATCAGGCAACTCAGAATCATCGATGTATTTCGCCAGTCTGTCCAAATGCACGATCTTCATCTTGGACTTTTTGCTTCGTTGAATCCGATAGACGACGTCATTAATTCGGGTAATAACAGTGTACGGTCCGTCCCAAGGCGGTTGAAGTTTCGGTGACCTGCCTTTCTTCCGCTGTGGGTTGTACAGCCAAACCAGGTCTCCTGCCTTGAACCCTTCTGAACTACCCTTACGGTCATATCGAGCCTTCATTCTGTCACTGGCTATGGTGATTTGGTCTCTAACTAACTCATGGACATTCCTTAGCCGTTCACTCACTTCATCTACATAGCTGTTCACAGGAAGCCGTTCTCCACCTGGTGTTCCAAACATCAAATCACACGGCAGTCTGATCTCATGTCCAAATACTACACGAGCCGGAGTTTGTTTTGTAGTCTCGTGGATAGCAGCTCTATATGCCATGAGGAAAAACGGTATGTGGAGATCCCAGTCACGTTGATTTTTATGAACGACTTTAGAGAGATGTTCTTTCATAGTCTTATTATGTCGCTCCACCATTCCATCTGATTGTGGGTGAAGGGCTGTCGTCCGTGTTTTGTGTATTCCTAATAACTTGCAGATCTGCTGAAATACCCCTGACTCAAAATTTCTCCCTTGATCTGAATGCAGCTCCAGGGGTACACCAAACCGACATATCAAGTTATCTACCAAGACTTTGGCGACAGTAACCGCTTCCTGGTTCGGAATTGCGTAGGCTTCAGGCCATTTACTAAAATAGTCCATGGCAACCAGTATGTACTTGTTACCGTCCTTGGTTACTGGGAATGGTCCGGCTATATCGATCGCAATCCTCTCAAAAGGAGCCCCGACGTTATATTGCTTCATTGCACCCCTACTCCTAGTCTGTGGTCCTTTACTGGCTGCACAAATTTTACAATTACGACACCAAGCTTCAACATCTTGACGACTATTTACCCAGTAAAATCGTTCACGTACTTTATTCAGGGTCTTGTTAACGCCGAAGTGTCCACCGGATGCTCCATTATGCACTTCTTGAAGTACTTTCGGTACTCGACACCTGGGAATCACTAGACGCATAACAACTTGCTTCCCATCCGAGCTCTCCCATGCTCTTTTTAACAGCCCGTTCATAACTCTAAGTGAGTCCCACTGTGCCCACAAAGCCTTCAATCCAACTGCTTTGTCCGAAACATCCTTCCACTCTGGTCGAGTTCCTTTTTCCTTTGCTCTCAATATAGCCCCAATCTCTGCATCGTTCAGTTGTTCTTGTCTCAGGGCTTCAGTTGTCCAATCATCCGGAACGTCTATTTTAATAGTGTTGACTGCTCCCGCGCCCTGCTGTTTTTCCACGTGGCGGCAGTGCTTGCAGTCGTCCTTGCATGGTCTTCTAGATAATGCGTCTGCGTTCTTATGAGATCTTCCTGGTCGATGCTCGATTTTAAAGTCGTACTGTTGCAACCGTTCTATCCAACGAGCCAGTTGACCTTCCGGGGTTTTCAACTGCAACAGCCATTTCAACGCAGCATGGTCGGTTCTGATTTTGTAATGTCGCCCGTAGAGATACTTATGAAAATGGTCCACTGATTTGACGATGGCCAATAACTCTTTCCTGGTTACACAATAGTTTCGTTCTGGTTTGGAGAGCACCTTGCTGAAGTACTCGATCACTCGTTCCTCTCCGTTCTGAATTTGGGACAGCACACAACCA
This sequence comes from Stenurella melanura, assembly GCA_963583905.1. NCBI lineage: Eukaryota > Metazoa > Arthropoda > Insecta > Coleoptera > Cerambycidae > Stenurella > Stenurella melanura. Next base: position 76,491,047 of record OY757316.1, on the reverse strand, counting down.
ATCGAAGAATTACTGGCATCTGTATCTAAAATAAAAAGTCCATTCTGTTGTGGGTATGCTAGTACAGGACCAGTGCATAGAGCTGCCTTCAATTTTCTCCATGCCGTTTCACACTCCGGTGTCCACTGGTACTGAACTTTCTCCTCTGTTAGCCGGTGTAATGGCTTCGCAATGTCTGCAAACCCTTCCACAAAGCGTCTATAATAAGTGCAAAGGCCAAGGAAGCTTCGTACTTCATGAACGTTAGATGGCCTTGGCCAATCTCGTACGGCAGAAATTTTGTCGGGATCCGTTTGTATTCCCTCCGAAGACACTACATGACCAAGGAATTTAACTTCTTTCTGAAATAAAAGGCACTTCTTCGGGTTCAATTTCAGGTGTGCATTTCTGACTCGTCCAAATACTTCTTGAAGATTTTTCAAATGTTCTGTAAAGTCTCGTCCCATAACCAGCACGTCGTCAAGGTAAACCAGGCACGTCTTCCAGGTTAGCCCTCGTAGTACAAATTCCATCAATCGTTCAAACGTGGCTGGAGCATTGCAAAGTCCAAAAGGCATCACCGTAAATTGGTAAAGACCACTGCCTGCTGAAAACGCTGTCTTTTCCTTATCATCAGGATGAAGCCCAACTTGCCAATAACCGCTCCTAAGGTCTAACGTCGAAAACCATCGTGAGCCTGCCAATGTACTTAACGTGTCGTCAATCCGGGGTAATGGGTAACTGTCTTTCTTCGTCACATCGTTCAATTTCCGATAATCGACACAAAATCTTAACGTTCCGTCCTTTTTGGCAACCAAAACTACTGGCGATGACCAGGGACTCGTTGACTCCTCAATGACTCCATCTTGTAGCATCTTATCTATCATTGCCGAGGCTTCTTCTTGTTTTGCTAGCGGAAGCCTCCTAGGTTGTTGTCGAATAGCAGGTGAGTCACCAGTATTTATCCGATGCTGGACTATATCTGTTTTTGTAAGGGCCTCCGTACTTTTGGCAAATACTGAACTTTCCTTTTCCAGGAACTTGATCGCCTCCTCTCGTTCGTCCTTAGATAAATGCTCCAACTGGGAACTCAGCAAGGTTAAAACTTCCTGGTCTATATTTGTAGATGAATTTCCCTCTGTTTGTTCTTCGCACCTTGCTACCCACATAACCGGTTCATAGGAGCCAATCGGTTTGCCTTCTTTAATTGTTACTGCATGGGAATTTAAATTGACGACTCTAATTGGGATTTTATCTTTAGTCCGGGTTAAAGTTCTTGCCACAACAATATTGGTTAGGGACTTAATCGATTCGTCACCTTCCACCAGGCCAACACGGTAACCTCCAGGATTTCCTTCCAAGGCAGCATCGATGATCTGTTCCGAGTGAGCAGGAATCTTAATCGTCTGTGTTGTCAATAACCTTGCTTTATGGAATTGGTCATCTGCGGTTGCCAGGATAAATTCCTCATTTCCAATTTTCAAGACTCGCTCCCCTACGTCAACAATAAACCTCTTCTCTTCCATGATGTCCAGTCCCAAAATGAAATCATCTGTAATGTCAGCCACAATGACCTTGTAATTGAATCTCAACCGTCCAACCTGCAGTTCCAAATTGACCTCTCCATGGACCGCAGCCCTGTCTCCCGTGGCTGTCCGAATAATTACTTCATTTTGCTTCTTCTTAATCTGCAAGCCTGATATAAACCCTGGCCGCACTATTGATGACGTAGCTCCTGTGTCAACAGTAAACACGCACTTTCTTCCATTCACATATCCTTGCAACAGCAGACTACTTGGAATTCTTCGCAGCTGGGAAATCTTTATTTCTCTGGGGGCACCGTGTTCCCTAGCCAGCACAGCCCCCTTAGTGCTGGCTATTTTTAGTTTTCCTGCTGCTCTTCTACATTTACAGCATTTACTCGTCTGTCCGAGTTCTGCTGTCGACAGTCTCGTTTCATATGTCCCATCCTGCCGCAGTTGTAGCATTTAATACCCCCATTTGGCTTTTCCCTATTTTGTTGGTTTTCCTGTCTTCTTGGAGGATTGAATTTAGCCAGTAATTGACTGAACATTTTATGTATATCGGCCAACATGGGGTTCTGGTTCTCCTTTTCTGACTGCGATTCTTCCAGCGTCATAGCCCGTACTCTTGACTTTGGAGTATCCCTATAGACAGCTTCTACCTCTAGTGCATGCACCAAGGCTTCACTACTACTTTTATGTCGGGATAGCCTGAGGACTCGTCTGATTTCCTCGTCCCTTATCCCATCTAGGAATGCCCCCACTGCCAATTGCTCTTTAAATTCTTTTGGCGCATTAGGGTATGCTAAGTGTGCCAGTCTTTCCACCGCAGCTTCAAATTCTTGCAGACTCTCTCCAGCTTTCTGAACGCGCACTTTCAGCTGGGTCTGGTATACTTGAGCAAGGTGTTGATCTCCATATCGTAGATCTAAGGCAGCTTCTAAAACTCTAAAATTCCGTTGTTGGTCTGCCGGAATTGTCTGGAGCAACTCCAACGCTTGGCCTCTTAAAGCCACGATTAATGCCTTAGCCTTCTCTTCGTCATTCCAGTTGTTAGCACTCGCTGCTGCCTCAAACTGTGTCTTGTAAGTCATCCAGGAATTTTGACCATCAAAGGAGGGAATTTTTAATTGCTGGCCTGATGACACCACTTGCTGGTTTCCTCTTGTCCTCAACTGTTGTTTAAGTTGGTCTATTTCTCCTTCTACCTGATGCATTTTCTCTTCAACCTTGTCTACTTTTTCCTCGACTTTGTCCATTTTTACTTCGACCTCATTAACTTTCGTCTTTACGCTACCCATATCTTCCTTAATCTCATTTTTTATTTCTTCAACAACTGTAAACAAGGCATTCTGTTGTGTGTCTATAGCTTTTCTTAAGTCGTCATTTTCCTTTTGACGGCGTTTCTCCTCTTCTTGTTTTTCCTCTCGACGGCGTTTCTCCTCTTCTTGTTTTTCCTCTCGACGTCGTTTCTCCTCTTCTTGTTTTTCCTCTTGACGTCTTCTCTCTTGATCCTCAAACATTTTTCTTAATTCTTCTTGACGTTTTTGTTCTTGTTCTTCTTTTTCCTGTAGGCGTTTTTGTTCTGTTTCTTTCTCTTCCTGGCGCTTTCTTTCCTGATCCATCATCATCTTTTGCATTTGGGCCATAAAGTCCTGCATTTGTTGTTCGGATGCCATGCTTCTGGTCGTTACCGGCATACAATTACGTTGAAATCAAATAAGTTTAATATAATTACGTCACTATCGGTAATGGGACTGTCCAGAAAACCCTCAAAACGGCACGAAAAAGTCTTATCTAGAGTCTTTGTCACTTAACCTCTAATGTCCAACAAAATGTTCCAAAAATGTCTCAAAAATGCACTTAAACACTATTTTTCCTGTTCAAAAATAAACCTCGAACAATGTCCAGTAAATTAGTCCTTCCTGTGTTAGCACTAACTCCGAGAATACTGTCCCAGTCTTCTCAACACTCCCGAAAAATCCTCTTGTCAAAATTCCGCTTCCGACACCAAAATGTTACGGATTTCCACCTTTTTGGGAAACACCCTGTATGAATCCGTGGGTTCTAAATAATTTCAACAAGAGATAAACACTACTAACACTTTATTTAACAATTTACTGACAATACAATACTTCAAAATAAACTTTGTTTACTTTAACCTCACTTTTTCCCGAACGTGTCACTTCTCAAATAAACTTCCTCTTCCGCGCTTGTAATCGCGCCTTATATACTCCGAAATTAGCTCTAGATTAATCCAGAATCTTCTCCAACCATAATCTAGAAAAGTCCTTGGTTCTTTCTAGAGCCTTCCCAGTCACTATCAGTAGGCATAGGCGTACCATCTCCTTTTCCAAGGGGTGTAATTCATAACAGGGTTCTTCCTCCAGCTGACACTAACTTATTGTTCAAATTTCGGACTTTTCGTTCTTAAGTTATCGTGCTTACAAGAAATATGACGGACAGACAGACAGACGGACATTTTGAAAGTTGTTCAGAATCATAGGCGTAATTTGGGAGGCCAAGGGGGGCAACTGCCCCCCCAATATTTTGAACGAATATTAAGCTGGCGAATTCCGAAATTCTTCCGGAAAAATAATAAGTATGACAAGTACGCCAATCAAGTCAAAGGTTTTGAATACAATTAGGCAAGGGAGGATTAAAACTTTGTGGGCCTTTGGCTAAAATTTTGAGGGGACCTTTTTGCAATTCTCGTAAAACCGCAGACAGGCGAGTTAATGGTAAATCCCAGATGCCCGGGAGAAAGCAAGTTCAGTACTCGTAAACCGCAGACAAACGATTTAAACCCCAGATGCCCGGGGGATAGCGAGTTCAAGACTGGTAAAATCATGGGCTACTAATTATAATTAAACATTACTTTTGCGTGGCACGTCTATGGTCATATAGTATACTTTAAGGTCTAATGGGTTTAGGGTTTCTTTTCTAGGCGAACGGATTGCTTAGGATGTTTTACTAATTACCTCCACATCCACGTAGTGGATTGGAAGTATAGTAATCGAAAAATTTTTTTTACTTGAAATAGGTTTAGGATGTCATGAAACGTCGAGATTTTAAATTAGAGCGAAAAAAAAAATGTTTTGTCTGTCTGTCGGTCTGTAGGTCTGTCGGTTTGTCGGTCTGTCTGTCTGTATCTTTTTTGTCCGCACGCTTTCTCTGGAACGATTTAAGATATTGACTCGAAATTCTGTATACGTATATATTATAATGAGATCTGCAACTGGATTGTTTTCTGAAGATATCCGGTGAAGGATTGGTGGATAAATATGGGGAAATATGTAAAGCAAGCTGGTAAGAGTACAGAAACTTGAAATTTGACGTATGTACTACAAGCCAAGGTCACAGATTTTTTAAATATTTTTCAACGCCCCACCATCCCTAGTCCATTATTAAAGGGGTTGATAGAATAAAATTGAGATACTCATTTGAAATTTGGTACACGTATGTATTATAACGGCATCTGGAACTGGATTATATTTTAAATTGATTCCGTTGAAGGGTTGGGGGTTAAATAGGGGTAAATAGGGGAAAATAAGTAAAGCAAGCTGTAAAGAATATAGAAACTTGAAATTCAATATGTATACTAGAAGCCAAAGCCTCATATTTTTTCATAATATTTTTCAACAACCCCTAATAAATTATTAAAGGGGTTGATAAAATAAAATTGAGATATTCATCTGAAATTTGGTACACGTATGTACTATATCGACATCTGGAACTAGATTATATTTTGAGAAACTTCCTTTGAAGGGTTGGGGGTTAAATAGGAATAAATAGAGGAATATAAGTAAAGCAAGTTGGTAAGAGTACAGAAACTTGAAATTCGGTGTGTGTACTAGAAGCTAAAGACTCAAATTTGTTTATAATATTTTTCAACCGCCCACCACCCCTAATCAATTATTAAAGGGGTTGGTAAAATAAAATTGAAATATTCACTTGAAGTTTGGTTCACGTATGTATTATAACGACATCTGGAACTAGATTATGTTTTGAGATGAACCCGTTGAAGGGTTGGGGGTTAAAGAGTGGTAGATAGGGGAAAATAAGTAAAGCAGGCTTGTAAGAGTATAGAAATTTGTGATTTGGTGTGTATACTAGAAGCGCCCACCACCTCCACTCCCTTGTTAAAAGAGTTGATAAAATTAAATTTAGATTTTAGATTTTTTGGGGAAAACTAAGTAAAGCAAGCTGGTAAGAGTACAGAGGCTTCAAATTCGGTGTATGTCCTAGAAGCCAAGACCTCAGATTTTTTAGTAATATTTTTCAACCCCTCTTCACCCTTAATCAATTATTAAAGGGGTTGATAAAATAAAACTGAGATATTCACTTGAAATTTGGGACACGTATGTATTATAACGACATCTGGAACCAGATTATATTTTTAGATGATTGATTTTTAGGTGATGAGGTGAATATACTAAAAATTAAAGCCTCAAATTTCTTTCTAATATTTTTCAAACACCACCATCTCCGCTCCATTATTAATGGATTTGATAACATAAAATTGAGATATTTACTTGAAAGCTAGTACACGTATGTATTGTAATGGCATCTGATTGAGATGATTCCATTGAAGGGGCGGAATGTGGTAGGTTGTGAACAGGGGAAAATAAGTAGGGTAAACTAAAAACTTCATTTTTAACGTATATGGTAGAAACCAACGCTTCAAACTTTTCTATGACATCTGCTCCAAATATTATTAAAATTCTATAACCAATAATTTCCACACACTAGAGTACTAATCTAGTCAAGATGTTTCTCTTAAAGTGACTTGGATGAAAAATCTGGATGTGGAAGTAGTGATTCCTTAGGCAGCGGTTTTTTTATATCAGTTTCTAAAACCTGCTTTAAATTTAAATTATCACAGGCCTGCATTTGATAACATTTTCAAAGTTGATTTAAAAATTTTAACTGTTTTTTGGTAATTGGGTAGCACTGATTTCAAATCTGCTTTCAGTTTTTTTGTATCACGTAAGGTTATTTTTCAAACCAGCAAAATCAAGAAATTTAGAAAAACACGATTTATTTCATTTATAAGCTAGTTTTATCACATATTATAGAGAAAAATACAAAAACATACAAGATATAGACATTGAAACTATTTGGAATAGTTGTTTATTCTTTACGCTTCTTAAAAAACCGTTTTCTTTTTTCAGAAAAGCTTCTTTTTGTTGTTTTTCTGTCATATTCAGTTAAAGGAAGATCTCTCCTCAATGTCCAACAGTAATCGGCCATCATTTTTGTGTCCCAGCGCCCCTGGTATCTTTTTTCCATCTCTTTAATATCTTGATGAAATCTTTCACCTTGCTCTTCACTCACGTCCCCAAGATTTTCCGGGAAATAGCCCAAATGGAAATGTAAAAAGTGATTTTTTATGCTCATATTGCAACCAAGAATCCTGAATTTTTCCAGCATATTTTCTACGATCTCAACATAGTTTGTGTCTTTAGAATTCCCTAGAAATTTATGTACAACTTCTTTAAAAGCATTCCAAGCATGTTTTTCCTTATCTTCCATTACATTTTCAAATTCTCTATCTTTCATCAAGCTCCTAATCTGCGGCCCTACAAAGATTCCCTCCTTTAATTTTGCCTCTGACAGAGCCGTAAATGTGTTACACAAATATTTAAAACAATTTCCTTCTTTGTTTAATGCCTTAACAAATTGTTTCATAAGTCCAAGTTTAATGTGAAGTGGTGGAAGTAAAGCTTTTTTAGGGTCAATAAGACTTTCGCGAATTACATTTTTGGTTCCAGGTGTTAAAGTCTTTCTTTGTGGCCAGTCTCTTTTTATTCAATGCTGTTCTCGGTTCCTGCTATCCCACTCGCACAGGAAACATGGAAATTTAGTAAATCCAGACTGCTGACCCAAGAGAAGGCCTAAAATTTTTAGATCTCCACACAATTCCCAGTTGTGATCTTTATATTGTATTCTTAAAAGTAATTCCTCTAAATTTTCATAGTTTTCCTTTAAATGAACTGAATGGCCGACAGGAACAGAAGCAAAAACATTGCCATTATGTAAAAGAACAGCTTTAAGGCTCCTTTTTGAAGAGTCGGTGAAAAGTCTCCAGTCAGAAGGTGTGTATTCGGGAGCTCCGAGGCAAGTAATTAGATCAGAAATTGCTTGGCAGTACACAAGTGGTCCGTTTTGTGCAAAATATTTTACAAATTCAGCCTCACGATTTCTATACCAAGAGAAGGTAGTTTCTGGGGCAAGCAAATTTTTTTGTTTCAACCTAGACCCCAGTACTTCAGACATGTCTTTTGAAAGTACCAAATCTCTTACCAAACCATTCAGTTCGGCTTGTGAAAATAGTTGAGGTTGGTTTTGACCTGAGGTTGATGGTTCAAAATCACGATCCTGTACTGAGCCGGAAGTTGAGGAGTTTTCACTATCATCTTTTAGTAGGTACTCCGGGGGGTATAGGTATAGGTACATCATCACTGTGAGGAACTGGTCTGATAGCTGATTTAATATTGTTTTGGTACAAAATATGTTTCAAAGTTTTTCTATTATGCCCCTTAATATCACAAAGACAAAAGTAGAAATCATCATGATGATTTTGCGGTTCTCTCCAAACGATCGGTATTCCAAAAGGAAGGCTTTTTCTATTTCCAATGGTATTTAATTAGTTACTTCTATATAAAAACTGAGCTTAACAAACAAAAATCACGTCATCACAAATTTCATGCAGGCCTGTGAATTATTAGCGAAATCGTCCCTTGGGAACCCATTTTCTTTATAACAATTTTATAAACAAATCATAAATAACGCAATTATCGATTCCAATACACTTCTATCGTAGAGTATGAGTTAATATAAGAAAAAAAGTTTTATATATACAGTGTGTCTCACTTAGAGTGTAACAGCATACTTGTACTTGTTTTGGTTTTTGTCTGATTTGAATCCAACTGATCTTAAAAGATAGTCTTTATGAAAAAAATCCTGAGGCATTTAAATTATAATTATTTCTAAATTAATTTTTTGAAACAATTTACACAAATGACTAATAAATACAACCAAAAGAATTAAATATTATGTTCTACCAAACCTCCATCAGCACTATATAATTGTCTCAATTCGCTTTCTGTTATTGTTCATAACTTTTCGGAGGATTCCATAATTTAACTAAACTGCGGATTCAGGGTTTTTGAATAATATCGAACAAGTTTTGTAACAACATTTTTTTAAATAAAAATGCCTATTATGGTTTTTTTTTTTGGTTTTCTTCATACAATTTAGTAAGTTGTTAACGCTTAAATATTGAAAATATGCGATTTTTAGTCTTTTTGGCCTTTAGTAACTTTTGAATGAAAGAAATTTTTAGATTCTTTCAAAATGCCCAAAGGGTTATAAAAATTACATCAATGTTTCCAAAGTTATAGCATGCTATGATTACTATACTTAGTTTGCCTGCTGTCACACACATGGCCTGTAATCGCCAAAGAATGGCGCACTGCGCTGAAAACTCCCGATTTTGGAATTGGTGTAACTTTCATATTGATGTAATTTTTATAATCCTTCGGCGTTTTGAAGTTAAAGCCTTGCGCTTTCAAAATATTTTTTTAGTATCTAAAAATTTATTTCCGTTCCAAAGTTATTGAAGGTAAACAGGTTAAAAAACGCATTTTTTTCAATATTTATATGTTAACAACTATTTAAACTTAAAACTTTTCAACATAACATACATGACTTTTTTCTTGTTTTAACTCATACTTTACGATAGAAATAATTTGGAATCGAAAATCATATTATTTACAATTTGTTTATAAAATTGCTAATGCTCGCGGAGTTATCGGGAAAAATTCAAATTGTACACATCAGCGAGCTCTCGCCAACATATCAGCGAACGTATGCAAACGACAATCATCTGGGAAACGTTCGCACACAATGGTTCGACGAACGATCGATAAGTCTTCCGATTTTTGCGCGAGCCTTATTTACCAAGTTGTTTTTTCAGACCACTCACTTTGCCTCTTGTGAGTTTAATATAACCTGTGAAGTGATAAACCCGCTTTCCCTCGGTCATTTGGGTTTCGGGTTTTCTGTCTTTGACTTAACTTTTTGTATCACTCGCTTTCCCTCAGTCATTTGGGTTTATAGGGTTATCGACTAAGAATTGCAGGGTTCGCTTTGTTTCCATATATTGGGTTATCTGTGAAAAATCCCTGCCTACCTAATAAAAATGCTGAAATTACCCCACTGTTCAGAATTCGATCAGCAATACAGTGATATCAAATTTGTGTCTCTACGAGCAATATTACCGGTTTTAGATTTTAGAAATGTGTCTATATATACCTACTCTACGTTTTGTATTTGCGAAGAGTAATAAAACATTCTTAACATAATGTATGTTTTCTGAGAGCCACCTTAATACGATTGTACTTAGCATAGCTATACAGTTTGATGTTTGAACCGATCGCTTCTGATATTTTAAAGTATTATTTAATTTTTTTTATTGGCTAGATGCCGACAGTTAATATCAGATATTTTTATTTCATAAGAAAAAACATAGTATCTTGTTTATCAAAAATTAAGTGAAAAAAAAAACAAAAACACATTGGGCTCGTCCGGGATTTGAACCCGGGACCTCCCGCACCCTAAGCGGAAATCATACCCCTAGACCAACGAGCCGATGAAGAAATTGTTCCTCTACCACGTAGATATTGCAACGTATGCAACTAGTTATACATCTGTTATTTATTGTTAATTTTATACAATACAGATTTTAAAAATCATTAAAACTGAATAAACATTTTAAGTTTTTTAAAATAAACAGAACTTAAATAAATTTCTTAGTTGTATTCCTACATACAAGTATTACCTAGTTGCATTGGACATTCCTATGAAGAACACAGATTCTCCTAAAATTGAAATTTTAAGTGAAAAGACCGGGATGCAGGCAATTAAAATATTGCCTGTAATAAATTATTGTAATGAGGATCATTTTGTGTGGAAATATAGGAAGTAACGTCGACCTAAATAATATTTGAAATCATCGATCGACGTAGAATTCATTAAATTCGCCAATGCGGCCAGAACTAAATAAAACAAAATAATTAATGCGAGCATGTAAGTTTTATGGGTAGAAGACATTTTCGTGTAAATTTATCTCTAGATTCGTGAAAATGTAGCAACATAAAAGTCGCACACCAGTCTCCTCTCCAGAATGATCTATATCAATAAAATGAATTTGTAATTCTTTTTTTAAATTTTTCCGTTTTATGGGTTTCAAAAATCACCTATATAGGTGGGGCGAATTAGAATTTGAATCTGAAATCCTTTTAAACGTCACAAATTTTTGGTTAAAAATAGGTAAAGAATACATAAATAACAAACCGTTTATAGATTCGAAGATGCGGAACATGGTTTTTTATTGTAAAACAGAAAACGAAACCCTGTTTTTTTAGTACTTAAATATCTTGAGAAATAAGCCTGTAATCGACTCGAGGTATACCGGTCAAATTTGTTCCTAAGAAAATTTCCCACAAGGATAGGCTATTGCCCAAACAGCACAAGTACGTCCATTGAACATCCAATGGACGTCCTGCAATAAATTTGTGGACGTCCAATGGGCGTCTTTTTTTGCACAGAGGACATTCACTGGACGTCCAATAGATGTCCAGATGCAACAAAAATCTGTATTCGGTCGACGTCCATAACACGTCCATCACAGGACATACTCGGCATAATATGGACACGTCCGATTGTTGTCCAGAAGCCATAAAAAATCTGCATCCAATGGACGTCCATAACTTGCCCATAGAGGATCCGGGCATATATGGGCTATATATTAATAGTGGTAGTTGGTAAGACTTAGATTACCACATCCTACTATATGTAGGAACACTGGACGCAATCGATATTTTAAGGCATAATTATCGAGTCTAAATAAACAAGTTTCACATAAAAAAAAATTAATGGAAATTTGTGAAAACTGCAATTTAAAATTTCGGTCAAGGAATAAAACTACAAAGGTGTAAAATGTAAACAGTCTAAATTTCAATGAAATGTCAAATCTGTCAAGAACTATTCCTTCAGAACGAGGAAAAAGATATTTTGAATTTGCATCTTTTTTTCACAAATTTCAATCACAATTTTAGTTTAGCAAAGCTCCTTCATTTAGCATTGGTAGTTATGTTTCAAAATATTGGCTTGGTCCAATACTACAACTAGATTGTAAATCTAAATTATACACAGTATACCACCAATGAAATATGGCCCATATTATATTTCCAGTAAGTGTAAAAATTTAAAGATATGCTGTTGTCTATATGGACTGTGCTTTACGATTCATGACATCGCAAATATAACATGAAATTGACTTTATTTACAAAATCTTTACATTTTAAGCAAAATTCCTTTTGACACATTATTATTACCACCCTGTTGATACTAGTGTGTCACGTAAATACAAAATTCTGTATTCCTAAAGACAAATATTTGTACAGAAAGTCACAGTTTTAAACTTAAACATACATTCGCAATAAACATACACATAAGGTAAATGAAACGAACTATAAATAGAAAAGTAATTTATTAAATATTATCATCTAGGGAACTTCTTCCTTGATCTACATTTTTTCCTTGTTGGATTCTGTGCAGGGAAGTTCTACTGTATTATATTACATTTTGCTCTACTTACTTATTACTTACTTTGAGAGTTGTTTCACTTTTCCAAAGGGTACGATTCAAAAACAATAAACTAAAACAGTTCAGCACACGACAGATCGCCAAACACAAATAAGTCTATAATAGAAATGTAGGGTTAGGTTTTACTTTTGCCACCGGGATTGGTGTCAGCATGCAATCGTTTGCGACATGGCCAAACTTAAGAAAATACTTGACCTTCAATTTATTACCATAACATAATATATTATAATCACATTCATTTATCTATTCGACAAAATATTAAATTAAAGAATATATTGTGAATAGATATTATTATGATGCTCCATTTATGTTATAAAGAACTTGAAGTGGTCACTTAAAGCAGACTGGCTACCTCGCACTCATGCACATTTAGGTGGGAAACACGAACTTGAAAACAATTAGCTTACAGCACGTTTTATTTATAATTATAATTCAGGATTTAAAAAATATTTTTAATATAATTGTAGTAATGGAATGGGTAAAAAATGTATTTATTTTAGTAATTATCAATTAATAATAATTAAGGTGTGTGACTACCTGTAATTTAAAAGGACAAAAAATTGTTTCAAATGTTGTGTTTTTAATTTGGCTTTTTTAGTTTCTTGCCTACATATATTTTCAATAATCTCGGTTTACAAAATATTTCCGAAAAAAGCGCATGTTCTGGGCCGAGAATCCCGTCGATATGTCGAAAAATTATATTTTCTTTTTCGATAAACGCTTGGAAATGAATCATGGATGTTCAGTGGATGCATTCCTCTCGTACATCCAGTGGCCGTCCAAAGTGTATCCTTACATCTTTGAACAAATTATGGACATAGAATGGACGTCCAGTGGACGATCCTTTTCTGCACATCCAGTAGATATCTTGGTGTGGATGTCCATTGGACGTACAAGATATGTCGACGGACATTCAGACTAGTTCTGGACATAAAATGGACGTCCACTGGATGTTGTGTGCTGTCTGGGTGTGAAAATTCACAAAAACTGGCAGCACTTCGGCATTAAACCAATTGGAATCGATTGAATTTAATAGTATCTTCGAGTGTACCAAAATTCAGATACTTCCACATCCACGTAGTATAGTAATCGTAAAAAAAATTCAATTTTTTTCTTCTTGAAATAGGTTTAGAATGCCATGAAACGTCGAGATTTTAAATTTGAGCGAAAAAAAAAAAATTTCTGTCTGTCTGTCGGTCTGTCTGTCGATTTGTCTGTAACTTTTTTTTGTCCGCACGCTTTCTCCGGAACGGTTTAAGATATTGACTTGAAATTCTGTATACGTATATATTATAACGAGATCTGGAACTGAATTGTTTTTTGAAGATATCCGGTAAAGCGTTGGGGGGTAAATACGGGTAAATATGGGGAAATATGCAAAGCAAGCTGGTAAGAGTACAGATACTTAGAATTCGATCTATGTACTACAAGCCAAAACCAGAGATTTTTTAATAATATTTTTCAACCCCCCACCACCCCTAGTCCATTATTAAAGGAATTGATACAATAAAATTCAGATATTCATTTGAAATTTGGTACACGTATGTATTATAACGACATCTGGAACTAGATTTGAGATGATTCTGTTGAAGAGGGTTAAATAGGGGTAAATAGGGGAAAATAAGTAAAGCAAGCTGGTAAGAGTACAGAAACTTGAAATTCTGTGTATGTACTAGAAGCCAAGGTCTTAGATTATTTATAATATTTTTCAGCCCCCACCAGCCCTACTCCATTATTAAAGGGGTTGATAAAATAAAATTAAAATATTCACTTGAAATTTGGTGCACGTATGTATTATAACGACATCTGAAACTAGATTATATTTTGAGAAGCTTCCGTTAAAGGGCTGGGAGTTAAATAGGGTTAAATAGGGGAAAATAAGTAAAGCAAGCTGGTAAGAGAATAGAAAATTGGGATTTGGTGTATATACTAGAAGCGATGGCCTCAGATTTTTTATAATATTTTCCATCCCCCCACCACTCCCACTCCCTTATTATAAGAGTTGATAAAATTAAATTTCGATTTTCACTTGAAATTTATTACACGTATAACGATATATTAAACTAGATTATATTTTGACATGATTGCGTTGAAGGAGTGGGGGTAATTGGTGGTAAATAGGGAAAAATAAGTAAAGCAAGCTGGTAAGAGTACAGAAACTAGAAATTCGGTGTATGTCCTAGAAGCCAAGGCCTCAGATTTTTTAGTAATATTTTTCAACCCCCCACCACCATTATTCCATTATTAAAGGGGTTGGTAAAATGAAATTGAGATATTGAAATTTGGTACACGTAAGTATTATAACATCTGGAACTAGATTATATTTTGAGACGATTCCGTTGAAGGGTTTTAGGGTTAAATAGGAGTAAATAAGGGAAAATAAGTAAATCAAGCTGGTAAGAGTACAGAAATGTGGGATTTGGTGTGTAGGATTTGGTGTATATAGCAGAAACCAGATTTCTTTCTAATATTTTTCAAACACCACCATCTCCGTTCCATTATTAATGGGTTTGATAACATAAAATTGAGATATTTACTTGAAAGTTAGTACAGGTATAAATTGTAATAACATTTGATCGAGATGATTCCATTGAGGGGGTGGGACGTGGTAGGTTGTGAATAGGGGAAAATAATTAGGGTAAACTAAAAACTTCATTTTTAACGCATACGGTAGAAACCAATGCCTCAAACTTTTCTATGACATCTGCTCCAAATATTATTAAAATTCTATGACCAATAATTTCCACATACTAGAGTGTAAATACAGTCAAAATGTTTCCTTTAAAGTGATTTGGATAAAAAGTCTGGATGTGGAAGTAGTGATTCCTTAGGCAGCGGTTTTTAACCGGTGCTCGGGGAATCTACAAAATGTCACAATTAACCAGTATGTTACAGGGAAATAACCTGTGTTATTTGTTAAAAAAAGCAACTGATACGTTGACGTAAAAGTCACAGGCGTAGAGGTTACTTCCCAGTAACATACTGGTTAATTGTGATATTTTGTAGATTCCCCGAGCGCCGTTTAAAAAAAAACCGCTGCCTAAGGAATCACTACTTCCACATCCAGATTTTTCATTAAAGTCACTTTAAAGGAAACATCTTGACTAGATTTGCACTCTAGTATGTGAGGCGTTGGTTTCTACCAAACACGTTAAAAATGAAGTTTTTAGTTTACCCTACTTATTTTCCTCTATCCACAACCTACAACGACCCACCCTTTCAATGGAATCATCTCAATCAGATGTCATTACAATACATCCGTGTTCTAACTTTCAAGTAAATATCTCAATTTTATGTCATCAAACCCATTATTAATAGAGCGGAGATGGTGGTGTTTGGAAAATATTAGCAAGAAATCTGGGGCCTTGGTTTCTAGTATATACACCAAATCCCATATTTATGTACTCTTACCAGCATGATTTACTTATTTTCCCCTATTTACTCCTATTCAACCATCAACCCTTCAACGGAATCATCTTAAAATATAATCTAGTTCCAGATGTCGTTATAATACATGCGTGTCCCAAATTTCAAGTGAATATCTCTATTTCATTTTATCAACCACTTTAATAATGAATTAAGGTGGTGGGGGTTGAAAAATATTACTAAAAAATATGAGGCCTTGGCTTCTAGGACATACGCCGAATTTCAAGTTTCTGTACCTTTACCAGCTTGCTTTATTTATTTTTCCCTATTTACCACTAATTACCCCGTTACTCGTTCAACGCAATCATGTCAAAATATAATGCAGTTTAAGATATCGTTATATATCGTTGAATAAGATTACAAAATTTTTGAGCCTTTAGCTTCTAGTACATAGACTGAATTTCAAGTTTCTGTACTCACACCAGCTTGCTTTACTTATTTTCCCCTATTCAACCCCCAACCCTTCGACGGAAGCTCTTCAAAGTATAATCTAGTTCCAGATGTCGTTATGATACATACGTGTACCAAATTTCAAGTGAATATTTCAATTTCGTTTTATCAACCCCTTTAATAATGGAGTAGGGGTGGTGGGGGGTTTGAAAAATATCATATAAATTTTGAATCTTTAGCTTCTAGTACATACACTGAATTTTAAGTTTCTGTACCCGTACCAGCTTGCTTTACTTATTTTCCCCTATTTAACCCCCAACCCTTCGATGGAAGATTTTGAAAATATAATCTAGTTCCAGATGTCGTTATGATACATACGTGTACCAAATTTCAAGTGAATATTTCAATTTCATTTTATCAACCCCTTTAATAATGGAGTATTGGTGGTGGGGGTTGAAAAATAATATAAATAATCCGAGACCTTGGCTTCTAGTACATACACCGAATTTCAAGTTTTTGTACTCTTATCAGCTTGCTTTACTTATTTTCCCCTATTTACCCCTATTTAACCCCCAGCCCTTCAACGGAATCATCTCAAAATATAATCTAGTTCCAGATGACGTTATAATACATACGTGTACAAAATTTTAAATGAATATCTCAATTTTGTTTTATCAACCCCTTTAATAATTTTTTAGGGGTGGTGCGGGGGTTGAAAAATATTTTTAAAAAAATTCAGTCTTTAACTTCTAGTACATACACTAAATTTCAAGTTTCTGTACTCATACCAGCTTGCTTTACTTATTTTCCCCTATTTTACCATATTTAACCCCCAACCCTTTAACGGTAGCTTCTCAAAATATAATCTAGTTCCAGATGTCGTTATAATACATGCGTGTACAAAATTTCAAGTGAATATTTCAATTTTATTTTATCAACCCCTTTAATAATGGAGTAGGGGTGGTGGGGGTTGAAAAATAATATAATTAATCTGAGACCTTGGCCACTAGCACATACATCGAATTTCAAGTTTCTGTACTCTTACCAGCTTGCTTTACTTATTTTCCCCTATTTACCCCTATTTAACCCCCAACCCTTCAACGAAATCATTTCAAAATATAATCTAGTTCCAGATGTCGTTATAATACATACGTGTACCAAATTTTAAATGAATATCTCAATTTTATTTTAGCAATCCCTTTAATAATGAAGAAGGGGTGGTGGGGGGTTGAAACCATTATAAAAAAATCTGAGGCCTTCGCTTGTAGTACATACATCAAATTTCAAGTTTCTGTACTCTTGCCAGCTTGCTTTACATATTTCCCCATATTTACCCCTATTTACCCCCCAACCCTTCACCGGATATCTTCAAAAAACAATCCACTTCCAGATCTCGTTATAATATATACGTGTACAAAATTTCAAGTCAATATCTTAAACCGTTCCGGAGAAAGCGTGCGGACAAAAATAGTTACAGACAGACAGACCGACAGACAGACAGACAGAAAATTTTTTTTCGCTCAAATTTAAAATATCGACGTTTCATGACATTCTAAACTGATTTCAAGAAAAAAAATTTTTGAAAATTTTTTTACGATTACTATACTTCCAATCCACTACGTGGATGTGGAAGTAATACATGTGGCAGGAAATCTCAAAGAATTAGAAAATATTAAGATGCTACAAATAATTTCTTACGTCTTTATACGCACCCTTGAATTTTTTCAGATTTTTGCTCGCTTTCGTTTGGCAGAAATGACCCTCGAAGCTGGGCCGTATTGCTCGAGAAGCGAAATCATCGGACCTCTCATTTTGGCGGCCGATATCTCACTTAAAAAGCTCCGGAAAAACATCGTGCCACACATCATCGGAATGAAAATTTAATTTGCAATCGATCTAGTATAAAAAAGAGGGGGTTATTTTTGTCTAGAAAAAGTTACAACGACTTATATGAAGAGATGTGAAATCGCTTAAGTTATGGGTTTTTTGAGGTTATAGCAAAATCCTGATCTGATGGAGTTAAATAGACCTCGGATACGGATTCAGCGACCCCAAAAACATATAGTGAGCATGGTCAGATCCTCAAGCCAAATTATTTTTTTTCTGTAGCTGTGTAATTTATTATTAGAAATTTGGAGACATTTTCTATTTGGTATAGTTGAGCAAGTAGATGTAAGAGATGTTTACTGAAACTGGTGGATAAAAAACACCAGACTTCGGCCGCACATTACATATACCTGCAGCGTCGGTCTGATTGTTCGATAGCAAGAAACTCGACACTTTATCCGGCATATGCCACTTTTACGTTTTGTATCAGTTAAGGAAATGTAAACATTTCCTATATGGGGCCGTTCACAAATGACGTTCACAGAAAATCTAGAATTTTCATGCCCCTTCCTCCCTCCCCCGTATCCAAGACTGTCACATATATTTAAGCCCTCCCCCCTTAGGATGGATGTTCAATTTCAGGTTCAACCTCCCAAAACTCAGGTTATGCCACTCGCAAGAAAATAGCCCTACCTTATCATTAGCAATTGAAGCTGTGAGTCTTGTACTGAAAGCTGCTGTACCGACGGCAGGAGCAGCGGCTCTCAGCACGAGACGTACACGTACAGCCCGCTTAGGGCCGATGTATCAACGCGAAGATAAGTGTTATTATATCACAGTTTAACATACAGTAGGGTGACTTCCCCTACTGATTGCTGTTCACGCATCGATTGCAGGAGTAAGACTATCAATGCGTGGACTATACTTAGTAGGGGGGGTGACCCTACTGTATTATTAAACTGTGATTTAACTATAGGATAACACTTATCCTCTCATTGGTAAGCCGGCTCTTAGCAATGGAAAAAACCGCTGCCTAAGGAATCACTACTTCCACATCCAGATTTTTCCTCCAAGTCATTTTAAAGGAAACAATCTTGACTAAATTTGCACTCTAGTATGTGGAAATTATTGGTCATAGAATTTTAATAATATTTGGAGCAGATGTAATGAATAAGTTTGAGGCATTGGTTTCTACCATGTGCGATAAAAATGAAGTTTCTAGTTTACCCTACTTATTTTCCACTATTCACAACCTATCACCTTCTTCCCCTTCAATGGAATCATATCAATCAGATCTCATTACAATACATATGTGTACTAACTTTCAAGTGAATATCTCAATTTTATTTTATCAACCACTTTAATAATGGAGTGAGGGTGTTGGGGGGTTAAAAAAATATTGTAAAAAAATCTGAGGCCTTGGTTTCTAGTACACACACCAAATTTCAAGTTTCTGTACTCATACCAGCTTGCATTACTTATTTTCTACTATTTAACCCTTTTTAACTCCCAACCCTTCAACGGAATCGTCTCAAAATATAATTTACTTCCAGATGTCGTCATAATACATACTTGTACCAAATTTCAAGTGAATATCTCAATTTTATTTTCTTAACCCCTTTAATAATGGAGTAGGGGTGGTGCGAGGTTGAAAAACATTATAACTAAAGCGGAGGCTTTGGCTTCTAGTACATACACCGAATTTCAAGTTTCTGTCTTACCAACTTGCTTTACTTATATTTCTCTATTTACCCCTATTTAACCCCCAACCCTTCAACCGAATCATCTCAAAATATAATCTAGTTCCAGATGTCGTTATCATACGTGTATCAAATTTGAAATGAATATGTCATTTTAATTTTATCAACCCCTTTAATAATGGACTAGGGGTGGTGGGGGGGTTGAAAAATACCATAAAAAAATTGAGTCTTTAGCTTCTAGTACATACACTGAATTTCAATTTTCTGTACTCATACCAGCTTGCTTTACTTATTTTCCGCTATTTAACAATATTTAACCCCCAACCTTTCAACGGAAGCTTTTCAAAATATAATCTAGTTGCAGATGTCGTTATGAAACATACGTGTACCAACTTTCAAGTGAATATTTCAATTTCGTTTTATTAACCCCATTAACAATGGAGTAGGAGTGGTGAGTGTTGAAAAATTATATAAATAATCTGAGACCTCGGCTTCTAGTACATACACCGAATTTCAAGTTTTTGTACTCTTACCAGCTTGCTTTACTTATTTTCCCCTATTTACCCCTATTTAACCCCAACCTTTTAACGGAGTCATCTCAAAATAAAATCTAGTTTTAGATGTTATAATGTACCATACGTGTACCAAATTTCAAATGAAAATACCAATTTCATTTTATCAATCCCTTTAATAATGGAGTAGGGGTGGTGGGGGGGTTGAAAAATATTATAAAAAAAATTTAGCCTTTAGCTTCTAGTACATACACTTTCAATTGACTGTACTCATGCCAGCTTGCTTTACTTATTTTCCCAACCCTTCAACGGAAGCTTTTCAAAATATTATTTTGTCAACCCCTTTAATAGTGGAGTAGGGGTGGTGGAGCGTTGAAAAACATTATGAAAAAATCTGCGGCCTTGGCTTGTAGTACACACATCAAATTTCAAGTTTCTGTACTCTTACCGGCTTGCTTTACATATTTCCCCATATTTACCCCTATTTACTCCCCGACCCTTCACCGGATATCTTCAAAAAACAATCCAGTTCCAGATCTCATTATAATATATACGTGTACAAAATTTCAAGTCAAAATCATACACCGTTCCGGATAAGGCGTGCGGACAAAAAAAAAGACAGACCGACAGACCGACAGACCGCCAGATCGACAGACAGACAGAAATTTTATTTTCGCTCAAATTTAAAATCTCGACGTTTCATGACATTCTAAACCGATTTCAAGGGGTGCGTCCGGAGGGGGATGGGGGGTATTGAGACTACATGCATTCCATTAAGCGCCCAAAAAAACATAGGGAGCGAAGTTTTACGCAGATCTATCAAAATATGACACTTTGCGTTCTTGTTATTGAATTGCGACGGAAAATGATGTTCTCAGCATATCAAGTTGAAAATTGTCCGTTCATATTTTTCATACATGTTTTTTGATAAAACGTTATTTTGATAGAAAACGGACATTAGGGAGTACCAAAATTAGCCTAAAAAAAGACGCAGAATTGAAATGCAAGTACTATGATATGCAACGATTAAAACGTCCGTTTTCATTTTCTTGTCGTAGAAAAACTGCAGAAATAGACGACAATTGTCGGAACGGACTTTTGGCGATGACACAAATTTCCATCTGTTCCCAGTTTTCAGTATTTAACCCCTTATATCTTCACGCAGCACTCAATATTTTTGTTTTCATTTTTTCCTCGAACTATGCATATTTATGAACACCAAGAAACAGTAAACGGACATTAGGTGATTACTCAGATGACTCGTTATTTTTTACAAGTTGCATTTCAACCCTTTCGCAACGCTAAAAATTTCCGTCGTTTGGAACTTTTTTTATCCTTGTTCGAGGAAATGAGCATTAGTGCGGGAATTTCCCATTAGGCGATAAGTTGAAAATTTTGGTTACGGGCTGCCGTACTATAACTTCAAAATTGAATGGTTGACCATTGCTCAGGACCATGTAGGACCAGATATTTGATAACATTGACAGAAAATGCAAAATATTAGTAAACACATATGTTTCCAATGGTAATTTTATTCCTAAAGTGCTCCAGAATACCAAATTGTTCTTTTCATGGGAAATTACTAACGGAGAAGTATTTCTCATTGGAACATTTACCAGTGAGTTCGACAATTGAGCCCCTGGCGGCTTGGGCTCTTGTGCATTGCACAACCGTGCCTATGCCATACCTAGCTCCACCACTACTCTGTGGTGAAAACCATAATTGAAATTATTCAAAAACTGATTTTAAGATTGGAAACTAAAAATACTTCAACAGAACTGCTTGTCCTATTTTGACAATCAGAAGACGATTGACATAATCATTACAAAAAAATGACATAAGCTAAGACAGCAGTTTTCATTTCCATGACAACCTTTGACCTAGATAATTTCTGACATCACGGTACATTAATGGTAATAACAGAAAAATATCTGCAATGTAGGAAAATCAATCATAAACATCCAGTAAGGTATTTCAATTATCCTAACTTCTTGCCCAGAGAAAAGTTTAAATTGCACCGTCGTGTCACGTCGCGTCGGCATCGCTGCAAAAATTTAATGATTTATACGATTATCAAGAATTTTCCAATACTCGCGAGCGTTAGTTGTCCATTAAAAATCATTATAAGGATTTTATTATTATAGAACGCAATTTAGAACATGACATTAAAATATTATGATGCTCGTATCCAATAAATGTCGGGCTAAATATATTCGTAATTGTGTGTAGTTTAAGGACTATTATATTCTACCATCTTAAACCTTGTAAATTCTTCTCCATGTTATTAAATATTGAATCTGCTTTTGGACCTTTTGTTATTTCTTTATCGATTGATTTTAGTAATCTGCTACTATAAAATCTTCCACCTCCACTACGTGAATTATTTATTATAAATTAAATTAATCAATTAAAATAATAAATGAAATTTATTATTTATTATTAAAGAGGCCAATACAAAAATATTAGAATATTAATGTATGTACTATAACAGGATCCTGTAACCAGCTTATATTTTGAGCTTATTCCATTAAAAAGGATAAAATAGGGTAAACAGGGATAAATAACTAAATCAAGCTAGTAAAAGTTCAGAAACTTGGGATTTGGTGTATATACTAGAAGCCAAGAACTCTATCTTTTTATGACATCTCTTTGCCACTTTAGGGCAGAAAAATTGAAAAAAATACCTGGAACTAGAAAACGGCAATTGAAATTAATTACTACAAAAACATTAACAAATACACAAGGTATGCAAAATCTTCTCTCAGGGTTTCTTTCCCATTAGCAACACGCTGTAAAAAGCTCTCTTACTGGGGTACAGATGATAATAATAGAAAAACTCTTACAGGAAGTTTGAGACATTGATTTGATATTTGGTACGCGTATGTACTATCACGACATCTGGAACTAGATTATATTTTGAGATGATTCCGTTGGAGGGTTGGGGGTTAAATAGGGGTAAATAAAGGAACATAAGTAAAGCAAGTTGGTAAGAGTACAGAAACTTGAATTTCGGTGTGTGTACTAGAACCTTAAGTCTCAATATTTTTTATAATAATTTTCAACCCCACCACCACCCCCTACTCCATTATTGAAGGGGTCGATAAAATGAAATTGAGATATTCATTTGAAATTTGGTACACCTATGGATTATAACGACATCTGGAACTGGATTATATTTTGAGATAATTCCGTTGAAGGGTTGGGGATTAAATAGGGGTAAATAGGAGAAAATGAGTAAAGCAGGTTGGTAAAAGTACAAGAATTTGAAATTCGGTGTATGTACTGGAAGCCAAGATCTCAGATTATTTATAATATTTTTCAAGCTTCACCACCCCTACTCCATTATTAAAGGGGTTGATAAAATAAAATTGAAATATTCACTTGAAATTTGGTACACGTATGTATTATAACGACATCTGGAACTAGATTATATTTTGAGAAGCTTCCGTTGAAGGGTTGGGGGTTAAATAGTGGTAGATAGGGGAAAATAGGCAAAGCAAGCTGATTGGTGTATAGAAATCTGGGATTTGGTATATATACTAGAACCGATGGCCTCAGGCTTTTTTAGAATATTTTCCATCACCCCACCACCCCCACCCCCACTCCCTTATTAAAAGAGTTGTTAAAATTAAATTTAGATTTTCGCTTGAAATTTGTTACACGTATGACGATATATTAAACTAGAATATATTTTGACATGATTGAGCTGAAGGAGTGGGGGTAATTGGTGGTAGATAGGGAAAACTAAGTAAAGCAAGTTGGTAGGACTACATAAACTTGAAATTCGGTGTATGTCCTAGAAGCCAAGACCTCAGATTTCTTTCTAACATTTTTCAAACACCACCATCTTCGCTCCATTATTAATGGATTTGATAACATAAAATTGAAATATTTGGAAGTTATTACACGTATGTATTGTAATGACATCTGATTGAGATGATTATATTGAAGGGGCGCGACTTCATTTTTACCGTATATAGTAGAAACCAACGTCTCAAACTTTCCTATGCCATCTGCTCCAAATATTATGAAAATTCTATGACCAATAATTTCCACATACTAGAGTGCAAATCTAGACAAGAGGTTTCCTTTAAAGTGACTTGGATGAAAAATCTGGATGTGGAAGTAGTGATTCCTTAGGCAACGGTTTTTTTACTTCCACATCCACGTAGTGGATTGGAAGTATAGTATTCGTAAAAAAAATTTCAAAATTTCTTTTTCTTAAAATAGGTGTCATGTCATGAAACATCAAGATTTTAAATTTTAGCAAAGAGAAAATTCTGTCTGTTTGTCTGTCGATCTGTCTGTCTGTAATTTTTTTTTGTACGCACGCTTTCTCCGGAACGATTTAGATATTGACTTGAAATTTTGTATACGTGTATATTATAACGAGATCTGGAACTGGATTGTCTCTTGAAGATATCCGGTGAAGGGTGGTGGGTGTAAATATGTGTAAATATGGGGAAATATGTAAAGCAAGCTGGTAAGAGTACAGAAACTTGAAATTTGATGTATGTACTACAAGCCAAGGCCTCAGATTTTTTTATAATATTTTTCAGCCCCCCCACTACCCCTAGTCCATTATTAAAGGGGTTGATAAAATACAATTGAGACATTTACTTGAAATTTGGTACACGTATGTATTATAACGACATCTGGAACTAGATTACATTTTGAGATGATTCCGTTAAAGAGTTGGGGGTTAAATAGGGGTAAATAGGCGAAAATAAGTAAAGCAAGCTGGTAAGAGTACAGAAACTTGAAATTCGGTGTATGTACTAGAAGCCAAGGTCTCAGATTATTTATAATATTTTTCAACCCCCATCACCCCAACTCCATTATTAAAGGCGTTGATAAAATAAAATTGAAATATTCACTTGAAATTTGGTACACGTATGTATTATAATGACATCTGGAACTAGATTATATTTTGAGATAATTCCGTTAAAGGGTTGGGGATTAAATAGGGGAAAATAAGTAAAGCAAGCTGGTATGAATACAGAAACTTGAAATTCGGTGCATGTACTAGAAGCCAAGGCCTCAGATTTTTTAACAATATTTTTCACCCCCCCCCCCCCCACCACCACCCCTACTGCATTATTAAAGGGGTTGATAAAATAAAACCGAAATATTCACTTGAAAGTTGGTACACGTATGTACTACTAGAACGACTTCTGGAATTATATTATATTTTGAGATGATTCCGTTGGGGGTTAAATAGTGGCAGATAGGGGAAAATAAGTAAAGCAACCTGCTAAGAATATAGAAATTTGGGATTTTGTGTATCTACGAGAAGCGATGTCCTCAGGTTTTTTTATAATATTTTCCATCCCCCCACCACCCCCACTTCCTTATTAAAAGAGTTGATAAAATTAAATTTAGATTTTCACTTGAAATTTGTTACACGTATAGCGATATCTTAAACTAATTTATATGTTGATCATTGCGTTGAAGGAGTGGGGGTAATTGGTCGTAAACTTGAAATTCGGTGTATGTCCTAGAAGCCAAGGGTCCAGACTTTTTAGTAATATTTTTCAACCGCGCACCGTCCATTATTAAAGGGGATGATAAAATGAAATTGAGATATTCACTTAAAATTTGGTACACGTATGTATTATAACGACATCTGGAACTAGATTATATTTTGAGATGATTCCGTTGAAGGGTTGAGGGTTAAATAGGAGTAAAGAAAATAAGTAAATCAAGCAAGTACAGAAATGTGGAATTTGGTGTATATACTAGAAACCAAGGCCTCAGATTTCTTTCTAATATTTTTCAAACACCACCATCTCCGCTTAATGGGTTTGATAACATAAAATTAAGATATTTACCTGAAAGTTAGTACACGTATCTATTGTAATGACATCTGATTGAGATGATTCCATCGAAGGGGTGGGACGTGGTAGGTTGCGAATGGGGGAAATAAGTAGGGTAAACTAAAAATTACATTTGTAACGTATATGGTAGAAACCAACGCCTCAAACTTTTCTATGAAATCTGCTTCCAAATATTGTCAAAATTCTCTGACCAATAATTTCCAGATACTAGAGTGCAAATCTAGTCAAGATGTTTCCTTTAAAGTAACTTGGATGAAAAATCTGGATGTGGAAGTAGTGGTTCTTTAGGCAGCAGTTTTTACGATTGTTATACTTTTATTCCAGTATTTCATTCCTAAATTAAATTAAGTAATCCTCCACTTCATGAGATTATTCTCACTTTAGTGTTTGATCTATTTTGCTAGATAGCTGATTTGGAATTTTCTTGATTATTAGAGTGAGATACTAAACAGATCGGTAGTAATGTAATGTAATAACAATTTGCATTCAGTTAGGTCAGTATGGATTATTATCTCACTACCTTAATACCTACACAACATGTACACATATTCAAAAGGTTTTGCACGTTAGCATACAAATGACGAAGCAAACCTATGAAGTACAGTGTACCCTGTAAATATTAATCATCAGCGACAGCCATTTAACTGTAACGAACAATACGCGTTCGTCTTGGCAAATTAAATTAATTATAAATTATATTTGTCAAGAGAGCCTTTTCATCTTAGTGTATAAAACAAATAGCAATAACATAGCCACGAGCATCTAATACCGTTGCTACACCGGGGATATTAGCAAGATATTCAAATATACAGAGTGTCTCAGAAATATGGGCAATACTTCCGTAGCATATAGTTCGGATCAAAATGACACTAGAAGTATCTATATTTTTTCAAATGGCAACCCATTTCGGGACTATTGACCCTTAAATGTTAAATTTAAAGGTCTTTACTGATAACTTCCAAACCGCTTTATCGATTGTAACAAAATTTGTACTGTGTAGATAGTAGCAGATATCTTTAAATCAAAAATATGAGTGCCTTTCGTATCTTGTCTAGAAAGTCTGGAGCGGAACACCTCTAAATTTTGACGTAAAATAATTTTTGAAAGTTAAGAAGACATTTATAAATTCTTTGAAACATATGCTCTTGGTCGATACGAATAAAGCCATCCGTTTTCGAGAATAAATCGTTTTAGTGGTATGGCACAAAAACTGACGTTTTCCTATGTGGAAGAAGCCTGTTAGGAAATTGTTTTTAATTAAGTTATTTGGCTCCTAAATTACTCGCAGTAAGTCCCTACATAGCATGAAGTGCATCTCAGCATACCCACGAGATAAATAATATTATTATTTGTGAAATTTGACATTTACATTTATTCAACTATTTGCTCATAACTTGCATACAAATAAATTCCACGGGGCTTATTATATACCATCATTCCTTGGTCGCGTGTCAGTCAAATAAGTTTTTGTCGATAACGGATCCCCTTATTAACGTCAAACAAAAATATCTACCTTTCAGAAAATTGTTTAAAGAATTTAAAAATGTTACTTCAAGTTAGAAATACTAATTTGTGTGAAAGTTTAGGGGTATAATGCACTGGGGGAATTCCTTCCCTAATTTAATTTCAATCGATAAGGCAGTTTCGAAGCTATCAGCAAAAACCTTATGATGTATATCTAAGTTTTTTTAACCAAAAAATATGTTCCTGAGGTATTATTGTCCCATACCTCTGAAATACTCTGTATATATTTTTCCATTGTTTATATTTAGATCTGAACGAATGCATATACAATACCACACTATGTCATAATAAACTGGAATGGATCATCAAAGACTTATACAGGGTGTAATCAGTTTAATGTCATTAAAAATGAACTGGTGATATGAACCGACTATACAAATAAAAAACCTATATGATTTTTTTCTGTAGGGACACTTTGAAAAAAACTGACATAGGTTTAAAGTTTGAATGTTAAAGTAGGAAACATTTGAGAGCCACTCTTTTTCAGGGTCAATGGATGTTATAGTTCCGAATATTAGAAATAATAAAAAACTGTAATACCCGACTTGCGTTCCCGCCGGAAGAAGTGGCACTTTGATGGGATTACTTGTACCGAACTTTTTATACCACTAAGTATGAAAATGTAAATAATTCCTTCTCTTTCGGCACAATGCAAGCACAGCATGGCCACAGGGGTTTAAATAGGATTTGTTTACATGTGTTTTTGAATTTCAAGCAAAGTGATTGTAGTTTTTATTGTCGTTTATAAGCATTTATAAAATTTAAAAGTGATTTATTAACATTTGCAACATTGTGTTAAAAGCTTAAAAAATTTGTTATTTTATGAAATTGGAAAACGAACAGTTAGACGTCCGAGATACGATAACAAAAAATAGTTGTGTACTTTAAGTTAGGAAGAAATCTGATTTTCTTAACGAATTGAGCGCATAACTTCTCCCAATCAGGTATCGAAAACTAAAAATCGAGTCTTTGGTCTCTATGAAAACCAATGTAAACAATAATACAGATCAAAACAAGACAGTGAATACTAATAATAATAATAATAATAATAACAATAATCATACCTTTAATGCACAATAGGTAACACTCAATAACTGAACAATTCTTTTGAATTTTTCACAAAAATTGTTCAAAATGACCTCCATCTCGACGTATACACATTTCAGCAAGGACATACGCACTCCGTTTAACACATTTGGTAAATTAGGATCATTTTTTATGGTTTCTATGCACATTAAAATATGTTGTTGCAATTGTTCTAAAGTGTCAGTTGGATCACGGTAAACCAGAGACTCAAAATGCCCCCAAAAATAAATGCCTATCGGATTTAAGTCTGTCTGTTCGAAATTTTTTGAACAGAAAGTTTCCTCGACGATAGATTGGACGTGGCGGACCAGTACCATGGCCTGCTAGATCAGCAGGCCACGATACTGGTCTGTCACGTCCAATCCATCGTCGTGGAAACTTTCTGTTCAAAAAATTTTGAACAGACAGACTAAAATAGACTGATGCGCCATCGTGCAAATACCACATTCTTCTGCGCGTAGCCAAGGGTACATCTTCCAGCAAATTTGGCAATGTTTGTTGCAAAAAATT
Organism: Stenurella melanura; assembly: GCA_963583905.1. Lineage (NCBI taxonomy): Eukaryota > Metazoa > Arthropoda > Insecta > Coleoptera > Cerambycidae > Stenurella > Stenurella melanura. The sequence continues at coordinate 76,462,059 of OY757316.1, read as the reverse complement.
TAGGTATACATCACCATTTAATATAGCGGGTAATTGTATAGGTCCAGTTATTTCATTACCGCAAATTCCTGCCCACAAATTAACGCTGAACCATCGTTGAAAATGCGCCCTTCTTATTACACGTGGGTTTTCGTCTGCCCCATAGCGCACATTTTAAAATTAAAGACTCCGTTCCTGGTAAAACACGACTCATCGGAGAAACACAGAACGTGTTTTTTTAAAATCCACCTACAAAATTGCATTCGCTCTGCAAAATTTTGAGGTTCTAGTGCTTGTAATTTTAATCTTTATTGGTCATAAAAAATGCACCGTAGTGCTTTGAAATGTCAAAAAAGACTAAAGAACATATTACGAGTAAATAAATAAATACATTACATAATACGAGTATATATAGTAACAATAGGACCAAGTCCTAAATATTGTCAAATGATATAACAAATAATTAGGATAAACTGATAAACAATAAAATCAAAAATAATAACTAACATGTAAGTATATAAACATAATCATAATTAGGAAAATTCGGTCCTAACATAGTCAACCGATTACATGACAAACAAAATAAATGCAATATAAGCATAACACAAAAATCACAATTCACCATGATTTACAATTCTCAGATTGATTCACACCTGCTACAGTCCTTATTGCCCTTTTCTGCACAATGAAAATGTAATGAATCTGGTTAGATGTACTCCAGTTTATCAAACCACATGTCATCGTATTATGGAATAGTGCATGGTATGCAATAAGGGCGGCATCTATGTTGACCCTATTTTTTATTTATCTAATGGCATACACTTTTTTTGACAATGTTGTAGTTAGCTGATTACTAATGTGTGAATGCCAAGTTAGCTTGCTGTCCAAGGCTAGACTCGAGATCCGACAATTTTACAGTTTCAGAGGTCTCTCTCCTGGTAGAAAACAGTAATGGGTTTGTTTTATCTACATTTAAGCATACGTTGTTTAAATTAAACCAATCAGAGGCTTTATTTATTATGACGCTTTCTGCCTCAGCAACAGCGCTGCCAGTATCTTCCACCCGGTTCGCAAAAGTAGTGTCATCTTGGACACGGTTCGCGATATCGCGGGTGTTTAAAGTTGGATCCTCTTCTACAAGTTCCAAAATTTGAACCTCTGCGTCAATTACCCTTTCTTCGCATTGTAGACCTCGTTCTCCTCCATGTCCATCGAGACGACCTGTTTCTCGAAGACGCTGGTCAATACTAGCAAATGTACGAGCACAAGGATGACGTCGATTAGGGAACCTTAAACGATAAAGCTCTTCCGCACCAGCTGCATTTCCACCACTTTCTCCATGTACCAAGTCCATATCCGCCAGCTCTGGATAAGTGTAATCTCCCATAATGTCCGAAATCTGCGTTTTAAAACACCACAGTGAAGTGTGAATTAACGTTATCAATAAAGAAAACAAAAAGAGAAACTTGGTCCAAAATCCAAAAAGTAACACAAAAAGCACGAACGAGAAGTAGTGTCTTACGTAATCAAGTACTAACGACTTGAACGATAAGTCAATAAAATAAGTCTTAACACAAGTGGCACAAAATTCAAAAAGAACAAAAGCAACAGACAAAACCAAGGAACGGGTAGGTCCCGTCGTGTGTACGTTGTTTACCAAGTAAGGACACAAACTGAAATTATTACTTGAGAATATTACAAGGAAGAGTATAGCACGCACAATAAGATAATTTGGCCGCGAAGAAGAAAAAAACATAGCGGTGTCCTCTGTCGGTCGCTTTTAACTGCTTTGTCGGCATGCTTTTCGATGACCGCCGTCGCGGCCTAATTATCTCTTAGGCTCACCATAGTTATTTGCACGAATGTCAGAGTTTCATGTGCGACAAGACGCGAGGCAATAAAGTCTACCCCAATATGCCAGCAGTTCTCAAACTATGTTATTAAGTATTTTGTAAATTTTATTTTTTTTTTCTCCAAAGCTATGAGCTTTAGACCCCATGTTATGTTAGGTTTTTTGTTTGTCTTGTTGTTCCCTACCACCAGTTTTTTTAATGACATGAAACTAATTACACTCTGTATACATACATAACCTTTAAAGCATACAAAGATTGTTATAGTTAAAAGCAATATATAAAAATCGTATACTTATCCAACAGACCAATTGTACCGAGGAACTAAAATATATAAACCTCGTCAGCTCTGCTTTTATAGAGTTGCTATTAGACAATATCGTAGCAATAAAAACAATAATTTATTTAACCTTTTGACAACAATAAAAGAAATAGGACATGTCAATAAATAAAATAAAATATAAAACATTGCAGTAATTATACTAACACACATAAACAACATAAAAATAAAGAGTAAAATATGGATATATATTTTTCTCCTATTTCTATAGCGTGCTGTAGACATACATAAATAATTAAGTATTTTCAGAATATGAATATTTATAAATATTTAAATGTTATATGTTGTTACAGTTATCACAGTAAACGATTAATTATGGGGTGACTGACATGGGTGCCAGCAGGGGCAAGGTGACAGTTGCCACCTTCCTGAATTTTTTAAAAGTGACTAATGAATCTATTATAAATGAAAAAAATATATTCTTAGAGCCCTTACACATAGGACTAATCGTCAGTCCTGATAATCAGTAGTGACGGTACACGACTCAAAACGAATGGCTTTCACAAGCAACGTATAAAACAGTATTCCAAAAATATCTGAAGCAGACGGAGCCGCGCGTAGTTGCCGCTTTGTTCATTAAATGGTCATTAGACCGTAGAAGGAAAAGAAAACAGAGCAATGTGGGTGCATCCAATTTTTGAAAAAAGAATTCTCCAAGGTGCATTTCAAATTTAAGAAACAGAAACGGCGAACGGAAGTTGTTTAACTATTTCCGGATGTCGATTAGACATTTAATGAACTCGCGTTTCTCATGGTTCGTGTCCTAACTGACAACAATACAACACTAATTGTCGTACGCAACTGACCGTCATAGTATAGTGAATTGAGGGTTTCATACTTCGGTTTTTGAGTAAAAGTAAATCCTTTCTAGGGTGGACAGAGGGTATCAACATTGGTAGATTTTTGAACAGACCCATCTCAAAAAGGCATGTTGACCCACCTCCACCCCTCTCAAATTTGATATGTGAAATGTTTTCATTTTTATGTTTTTTATCAAAAACGGTAAGCGATAGAAACGTCGTTTTGGTGCCATTCCATAGAGCACAAAATTCTGCATAATGAATATTACCTAATTTTTGTTTATGTTTTCACGGTAAGGTCCCACAAGAACAAAAAATGGTGGGCGTAATCATAAAGACACATGTTGATCGATATCTTTAAAACCAATTAAAAACAAAAAAAACAGAAGATGCAAAAGTTTTAGATTAGAGTTTTCTCTATCGATTGGTATATAAACTTTTCTTTTAAAATGAAGTCACCAGTGGCGTACAAAAAGTAGCTGAGGAAGAGGAATACCTAAAAATTAATATTTTTTATTATATTATCTTAAAATATGATTTTTATTTATTTTATTGTATGTGTGCGGGTAAACATCATTTTAAAAAAATGATCAAGAGCGTATTAGTAAGTAATAAAAGAAAATAACAACAATTTTAACAATTTTTAATTTCAAATGCATTTACAGAAACCATTAAAACCAAATAGTATATAAAATCTAGTATTTTTACATATTACCTTTTACATATTTTACACCTTAAATTAATTGCAACATTCTACACACAAGCATAGCCTAGTGCATTTTTTTTAAAGCATTTGCATTTTGGTCCACAAGTTTTACATTTACATTTTAATAAAATATCGGAAGATATTTTTTCATTTTTCATAGTGGTCCGTAGTGGCGTCCATTTATTGTTTTGAAAAGTGCATCCCCATTTACATGGGCATGGAAGTTCTTCCACTGGTTGGCACAGGTTACCTCAAACAAATCCTGCTTGAAAAATAAATCGCTTAATATGCAGTGCCAAAGCATTCATTGTTGGCGGTAAATTCTCAACGGTTCGGTTTTTCTGAGCAAAAAGTTGCACTTGGCAAACGTCAATATCGTTGGTTTCAGAATGTGTATCGTACGTTATTATAACAAATTTTGAAATAGTATTGAGTTGTTCCGATGTAAGTTCTTTTGGATGCAACACTAAATCAATGAACGCAGGTGTAACCTCCGCAAAAGATTCCCAAACTTCCTGAAACTTCTTTTTTACTTTTCCAAAAAAAGAAGTCGTGTCGCAACCGGTCAAAGAGTGAAAAATAGGGAGAGCCAGACTTTTTTCATTAATTTTGTTAGCAACTTCCATATAACAAATACACTTTACGTTCTTACTAGTCCCAAACTCAATCCATACGTCTTGATTTTTATTTTGATACTGTTAAAAAAATGCAAGTGCTAAAATATCAGTATCGACAGATTTTATGACAATTTTTTTATAGCCGTTTTTAATGCAATTGTACGCGTGTACGAAAATTCGTGTGTCTGCCTTCTCATGATTGCAAATTGGGATTTTGGTTAAATAGTTCGAAGGTGGGTTATACAATGCTTCTTGGTTAATAGTACACACTAAGACTTTATTTTCAGGCAATGGTATGTGGAAATTAGATTAAATGAATTGATGTGGCAATAATCTTCGATGTGTATCATTTACTATAATGCTGTATTATTGACAGGTTTACACACGATATCTGCTCGATGAATACTAGAAATCCCGTATAGTAAAACAATAGACTACTGCCGTTGCGCGGCCATCACGTGTGTAAAATGGTCAGCGGTGGTGGCCGCTCTTTTATATTGAGATGCAGATTTTACTTCTGCGGAAAATGGTTTTATACCAATCGACAGAGAAAACTCTAATCTAAAACTTTTGTATCTTCTATTTGTTTGCTTGTTTTTAATTGGTTTTAACTATAATGTTCAACATGTGTTTTTATGATTACCCCCCCCCCATTTTTTGTTCTTGTGGGGCCTTACCGTGAAAACATCAACAAAAATTAGGTCATAGTCATTATGCAGAATTTTGCACTCTATGGAATGGCCCCAAAAAGACGTTTCTATCGCTTGCCGTTTTTGAGAAAAACAATAAAAACTAAAACATTCCACATATCAAAGTCGAGGGAGGAGGAGGGGGGTCAGCATGACTTTTTGAGATGTGTCTGTTCAAAAATCTACTAATGTTGATACCCTCTGTCAACCCTAGAAAGGATTTGCTTTTACTCAAAAACCGGCTATTTTTGGACGACAAGTCACTAAGCTATCAGGAATGTCAGGTTCAAAACAGTGTAACATATTTACTTACATTCTTTATAGGATTTTGCAAATAGCAGAAAAAATAAGTATCTATGGGAACTAAAAGAATATATTTCAATACAATTAAGCAACAAATAATGATTTACTTTTAAACATACATAGAGTATATAGGCTCCAATACTAGTTAGCTAATAGATAGGAGAAGATCTGTTGTTTTTATCAATCAGTGCCAAATATTTCATACCTACGTATTCATAGAAACTGACTTGGTTTTGCACGGAACATCCTAATGAGTGGCTTTGTGCCTCCAGAATAAGGGTGAAAAACGTTTCAAAGGCTAAGCATTTCTAAAAACAGAATGATAGATTTCATAAACATGTAATTAGAATGAAAAATTTTTAAGACAAATTAGGTAAATAAATTCATTTCAGGTCTATGTTCTCATTTTTAACTGAATTTTCATCACCTAGGGGGTTATGTAGATACTAGTATAATCTGCATGGCCGTAGGGTACTGTGTGGATGCTAGTTGTTGAATGAGAATTTTCAAATAAGAAATAATGCAAATCCATTTTAGGATTTTAATTTGTTAGCATAACCAAAATTCAGGTTATCAAAGAATGCAAAGATTTCGTTAATATTTTACACATAGTTTTTCTTTTAGTTGCCATAGATTTTTTCTGCTGTTTGCAAAATTCTATAAAGAACATGTTTCAATACAATTAAGCAAACAAATAATGATTCACTTTTAAACATGCATATAGTATATAGGCTCCAATGCTAGTTAGCTAAAGATTGGTGAAGATCTGTTGTTTTTATCAGTAAATGTCAAATAGAATTATTTCATACCTACTTCTTCATTTGTATAATACTATAGTTACTCATGTCCTACATATATTGTGTTTAAAACATTCTCAACCATCAATAAGTTATATAATATGAACGTATGTAATTTTTATTCACTATATAAAATACATACCCAATATAACTTGACATAAGAGCAAATTCTTAGGCTTCTGTCACTTTGCGCGACCTTAACTAAACAGACCTGCCACAATCAGATAAATGTGAAACTTGCAAATTTTCTAACCCTAAAAGAGTATGTATTTACAAATCTAAAGAATTGCATTATAATAAATATACTTTTACATCATGAAGCTTCATGCAAATGTAACAGCTAGTCCCTTCAAATTAGAAGAAAAATCACTGATTTTGGGAAATGTTTCCTACAGCTAAGCCACCCCTATAGAAAGTTTTCTTTGGGTTGTGTCAACATATTTTTCACCAAGCGCATGAAAGAAAAACTGTTGTTTTTTATATATAGATACACATATTTCTTTTTTTGGCCATTTTGGCGGCTTCTTGCGTTTTGCTGCAAAGCTATGCATTTTTGAGAAAATATGACCTGATTTGATATTGTGGATCTACCAATTCTCCACAATTTTTGTTCTCTTCATTTTTTTTTATTCCGCTTAGTTACGTCGCTAGAGCGCGCTGAAGTCTATGTAAATGTATACATTTTTTTTGGTGTTTGATTTTAAGCCAAAACTATGCATTTTATAAAAAAATATCAAGATATCAAAGTTGTAGATAAACAAAATTTCGACAAATTTTCTCCTTTGTTTTTTTTTCAAAGTCGCGCGGTTTTGCCGCTAGAGCGCGAAAAACATTTCTTCAATACTCTTGAGCGGAAAAAAAATATTGTTACGAGTTTTCACCCTTTTAGGAAACACCCTGTATGAATCCGTGGGTTCTAAATAATTTTAACAAGGGGTAAACCACTAACGCTTTATTTAATAATTTACTGATTACACAAACTAACTTTTACAATGTTTATATTTACACTTCGAATTTATAACCTCACTTTCGCTATTGACTTCCCTTTAGTAAAGCTTCTCCTCTTCCGCCGATAATCGCGCCTTATATATTCTGAAATTGCCTCCAGAGTAATCCAGAATACAATCGAGAATTTTCTCCTACCACACTCTAGAAAACTCTATCTCTTTCTACAAATTTCCAGTCACTATTAGGCTTAGGTGTATCATAGAGGAGTGTAATACAAAACAATATAGCGCATATATTTTTAATATACAGGTAAAACTAGTACTCGTCAATTACATAAAAATTTGGAGATCAAAAAAAAATTCTTTTTTTTAACCCATCGTTAATTTCTTACACAGCTGGGCATAGAACGGTGCATCTAATAGTATTAACTACGCGCATTCAGCTCTAGGTAGTGGTCATGATGGGCCTTTTTGTATATGTCATCCTTAATGTCATCTATATTAGCTTAGCCCGTTAAAAATATTGAGTAGACGGAGATGGAGGGGCAAAATACTACAGCTGTTCACGATGCCAATATTTTTTTTATCCGCTCAAGAATATTGAAAAATTTTTTTTCGCCCTCTAGCGACAAAACCTCGCGATTTTGAAAAAAAAACAGAGCAAAATTTGTCGAAAATTTTTGTATCTACAATTTTGATATCTTGATATTTTTTTATAAGATGCATAGTTTTGGCTTAAAATCAAACACCAAAAAAATTTATACATTTACATCAACGTCATCGCGCTCTAGCAGCGCAACTAAGCGGAATTTCAAAGAAATGAAAAGAACAAAAATTGTAGAGAATCGCTAGATGTACAATATCAGATCAGGTCATATTTTCTCAAAAATGCATAGTTTTGCAGCAAAACGCAAAAAACCGCCAAAATGGCCAAAAAAACATATATATGTATCTATATCTAAAAAACAACCCTTTATTTTTCATGCGCTTGGTGAAAAATATGTTAACAAAACCCCAAGACAACTTTCTATATGGGTGCCTTAGCTGTAGGAAAAATTTCCCTCAATTTTCCTAATTTGAAGGGACTAAGCATATTAAATAGCAATAAGCAAATAGCAAATATGAAATCCAGAGAATGAGAAAGAGTTACTTCCATCACAAATAAACACTATGCATGCAACACTATAGGGCTTAATGGCTGCCGGCTGTTGCGAACTACAATCCATAAACAAATGATGCGTGGAATGCCGATGTACTATGCCATAAATTAGTAGCGCATGCGCATCAGATAATGAGATATAATAATTCGTGTACGCCTATAATTTAATTATACCTTAATGGACATGTTATGTATAAATCATTATGTATATACCTACAGCAATATACATTGTATGTACTCATGGATGTCAGTAGCTGAATCTACATTTCATATCATATGTATATTTAACAATACATATTCAAATTCCAACATCTAATGCCTATGCTATGGATGTACATATCCATGAGATGTTATGTGGGTAGTATTTCAATTTCATCACCTTGATGTATGTTAAAAACAGAAGTGGTTTTTTAGAAGTATAATCGAACTGCAAGGAAATATTAATTGGCAACATATAAAATTGTTGAAAATGTTCGCAAATATATTATAAAGTTCCAGCCAAGAGAAAATATTGTTATTATAGATCATAGCACGAAAAATGCTAGAGCGTACTTACTTTTATAAATCATAAAGTGGAAATATCACCAGTTATATTTTATTTCAAACTGTTGAGTAAATGTTATACAATATTTTCTTATCTATTTTAGGTTTCCGCCAAAGTCGCTTAAATTCGTCGAGAAGTTATATTTTTATTGATTTTATGTTTTGGCATGTTTATGTTTAATCTTTTTTATTAATTTTCATTAAATCAAGAGGAATAAACATGAAAATTTTGCAGTTTGTAGCAGAGAAATTAGCTGAACGTATTATCTCAGCCCCTGGAGACGTAGTTTCTACAAATACCAAAACTCTTGAACACAACACCTGAATACCAATACGCGACGCGCGTTTCGCTAACCACGTTAGCATTATCTGGAGATGATTAAAAGTAGAGGACAACTAACAACAGGCCTATATTCTTACCAAAATATTGCCATGGCTGATCAAATTTTACCAATCTTGTCACCCCTACCTAAAACTTTACCACTGTTCAACGAACCTAATAACCAAAAATGTGGAATATTTGGGATTGGTCTTTTTTTACTGTTCCTGCTATTTTTACATTTTTCAATATCCAAGTTACAAACTTTAATTCCTTCCATAACTACTTCACCCTACCAATCCTCCAACACTTACTATAAATGTTAAAAAAGAGTGTCTTAATGATAGAGTGTACAGAGCTTTGTCCTGCTGGAAGCCCTTCCGGAATGACTTTTGTATAGAGACCCCGGTCCTGCTAGTAGCACAATATTCCGCTCATAAAGTTATCCTGCATACAGGACGTAACGTACTACCAACAGTACATGCAGCAAAATATGAATAAAATACATATTATCATTAACCTTCGTAAATCGAGGACCTGCTGGCAGGACTGACTTTAATCATAAATTGAGCTGCCAGAAGTACAGCGCCTTAAACGGAAAGATATTTTTAGTTGTGTAATCAATAAATTCTGGAGCATATTGAAAATGATTTAAATAAATAATAAGTTATAACCCGTCGACGTTCTCTCAATTCTGCATTCGGGCTTTGTACAATTAGGTCCATATCTTCGGATGGGAAAACAGCTAGCCAAATATCCATTCCATCATAACATTGTGGATATAATGGACATGCAATTGGGGCTTATGTTGAGTATCTTTGAAAACATTTATGGTGACTGTTTCTCCAAAAGTCCAAGTAGTATCATGGATCGTCATCTTATTAACATTGGTAGTATTATTGTCAAAAACAGATTCCTCATTTACTGGAGTTTCAGCAGTTTCTGACTCAGTCGGAGAAATTTCGCTACCAATGGCATCTGAATCGGAGTCCAACGAAAAAGAAGAGGACGAAGAGGACAGATCTTTGATTACATCTATCTACGAAAGGATATTGGCTTCTGGAGTGCCTAAAATTTTTTTTTAACAAAGTTCATGTTGAATGAAATATAAAAAAGACCTTCCTCACAAATTATTCTTTTAATGCGACCAGTTTTTAGGTCCAAGTATACAAATAACGCATTTACTTACCTTCAATTTGAAGAAAACTACAACTAATCTTCGTAGTGCTTCCATCAATGTCCCACTCGACACTTGCCAGGTTTTTTATTTGATTTTTTTTTATTACTCCAAGACAACTGGCGGTATTCCACTCTTCACCAAGTTACGATATACTCCACGAATGGTTATTTTTCGAATCAAAAACCGTTGCCGGCCGCGGCGTGGGAATACACGTGCCTGGCTTCATCATTTAAGAGTAACTGACTGACAAGTTCAACCACACAACTTTGGAACTAATGAAGATAGCGTCCTCGCGTAAAGAGATATTTAAGAAAAACTGCGAAGAAACAGGATTCGGAACATTGTTTTGTTTAAACAAAAGCTTTCCGCCACACGGATTTAATCCAAAACTTTTTACTACAATTTTTGAAATGTTTTCAACAAGTTTCAGCAAAAAAATTGCTATAGTAAGACAATTCCCTAGAAATTTTAGTTTTACTCTACTATACAGGACCCTTGGATACTTAAGTGGCGCCAAAGAAAATAGAGGGCGTTCCATTTAAGAAAATCATACTTTCTTGTGTAACTCGTTTTTCTGACACCTTGCATAATTGAAAATTTTACGTTGTAGTCGACATGAATCATTGAAAGTTTTATTAAGAAAGTATTCTTATAAAGTTAGCCGTTTTTGCACAATCTTCCGAGGGAACACTAACTGCATACGTGGTCTATTTTAAAAATAAAAACATTTTTCTCATACAAGCAATTAAATTCAATATAAGCCTTACATTTATTTGTTCGATTATATTATTTAAGTAATTTATTATTTGAAATTAATTTGACCAATTTTCTGATACAAAGTAATTCTTAACTTCAATCAAATTTATGCACTGAGAATTTAATAATTATTGCAATATATCGCCGAGGTACGAAAACTTTTTGATTGATTCGTAGATAAAAACAAAATTCTAAGATCTCTAACAGTTGAAAAGAGTTTATAAAAACTCGAGAATGGGAATAATACGCATGAGTTGCTCCACTGCCAGTTGAAATATATGAAATATGTTCAGGAATCTTTACGTAGGAAATCATAAATTTAGAAATACGCTTCATGCCGCCCTTAAACTCGAAGATGAAGAGTACACAGATGTACGAATCCATTCGCTGCAACCGATATGAAAGTCATCTTCTTACATACATTCCAATATTACGTCCCATATGGAATATTGCTCCTTGTTTGTGTAGAATATATAAATATACAAGAATGTGTCATATAAATGATATTCTCGATTTTTATCCGTAGGTATCACATATCTAAAAATATACATATTTAATATGACAATTTTTAGACTAGCACGATTTATGGATTTTATATAATTTATTTATTTATTACAAATAAGCGACACGTAGAAACTAAACAGCCCAAAATAACTACCCACTTAAACTAACTTAACAACTAAACTATAATTAAGACCTGTGTATACAATACATAGCAGCATTCAAAACAGAGTATACAACGAAAAAAAGCAACATTCAGATAATATTAGTATAGTATAATATGATCTCAATTGGGATAGCATAAAAACGTAAACTCGGAGTAAAGTCAGCATCTCCTTTATGGGACATAGACGGCGGTAGTAGAAATGTAAAAATGCTTTAACACGTTCAGTGCGCATGTCGGCTCTGGCCGCCATCTGTGAATGTTAGGTAGTGCGCGTGACGGCTTTGGCCGACATAATAATAATAATAATAATAATAATAAAGCGACTTTATTCATTCTTAAAAAAAAATAAAATAAAATACAATTGAATACAGTTAATTATATTCATACATAATAGAATGAATTGGCGAAGTCTCACCCAAAATGAGCGCTTTTAAACTTAACCAGACTAACGACTAAGTATTTCAATAAATCAGTCTGAGCTCAGCATTAGGGGTAGGTCACCAAATATAGAGCAGCAGTCAACGTGTTAAATACTAAATAATTATTTTTCAATTGTTATAGAAAGGAATTTCTATAATACCTTTATTCAACAGAAGTGGTTAAAGAAAAAATATGTTTATCGCATTTGATAAGTCACATAAATGATATATTAAGACTACGTCTATTGTCTAGTGATCTACATCTCGTTCTATCTTCTAGGGGCAAAGTTTTGTAAACGTAGGCGGAAGTTGCATAGATGTTATATAATCCTTCCGAAGGGGCGTAAAGCAGCGACTGTCTTGTTTACTAAATGTTAGGCCATGATACTATGAACTTTGCAGTATTATGATGTTAGGCAAGTAGAAAATTTCTACTATTCTATAAAGGAAAGACTCGGTAAAATTTTAAAGAGGGAACTCGTTTCCTATGCCAGCATCGGTAATTGGTCTCTGTAGCGGAAATAGGTCAACGTTAAATAAACAAATTTCAAAAAAGCTTTATCTATGAACTATAAATAAACAGTATTTCATTCGTCACTATCCGAGTTTACAGAACTTGAATCGGTATTTACATTAATAATAATTGGATTAATAGGTGGTAATATAGAATATTCATTTTCCTTTTTTATCACATGAGATAAACACTTCCTCCATATATCGCTTTTGCCTATTTCGTCTACTATTATCTGTATATTCTTTAAAACAAACTCAATTGTAGGGGATTATATTGACGTAGTCTTTACATCAGCCCACACATTTCAATGGAGTTGAAACGCAATAATATGGAAGCAGACGTAAAATAGTATGATCGTGTGCTTCAAAAGTTTTTTCAACGGCATATTCCTTTTTAAAATTTTGCTTTCCTATCAGCTCTAATAAAGTCTTTTTTGTGTTTTTTGTGTTATTTCCAAGACTTTACCTTTCATAAATTCAATGATATCCCATTTTCTTGTGTTGGTGTTCGGAGTTTTTGTGTGTTGCCGCGAATGGTATGACGCATTGTCCATAACAATTACAGAATTTGGTGGGATATTTGGTAACAGCTGTTCCTTTGCCCACTTCTCAAATAATTCAGCTGTCATATCCTCGTGGTAGTCGGCAGAGGATTGCTTCATATTTTTAGCAGACAACAACAACGCATTTTTACTTCCAGTATGTAGAATTATAATTCTTTTTCTCCTAGAACATGGAGCACTTAAATTACACTTTTTGGTGTTATCTACCCAACCGTATTGAACTACATCATGGGTGTCAAACCATGTTTCGTCAAGATAAATTATGTCTCTATTTGCATCTCGTTATTCTTTTATTTTACGCAGGTACTCGCGTCGATGATCAACGATGTGTGCTGATTCCATAACTACCATTCGACTATCCGATTTTTGGTACCTAAAACCGCAATCGAGCAAAACGTTTCGCAAAGTATCTATTGATATATAGTTATAACCTGGATTGTCGTGTAATTGATACCTAATTATTTCGAACGTGGGCACCTTTTGTTCATTGTAAAAATCATACAGAAATCGACGAATGACATCTTTGGACGAGTTATCAAGTTTTTGTCCAACTATTTTCCGTTTAATAGAATGATCAACTACATCCCCGGCTCTACTAACCCTATAAATTGCAGTACGGCTAGATTTGGTTAATTCACAAATCCTCTCCACAATTTGATTATATTATGAAGAATCAATATTTTCGCCTTTTATACACGAGTAAATATTTAAAGTAACCCTTTGAATTTAAACGTGTAAGTCTTAATTTTTAAATTCCGCTTGTATAGGATCTGTATCAAAATCGTCCGATTCATTGTCACTACTATCAAAAGGCCTCCAAAATGCCATTTTAAGCAATTAGTTGCGAAAAATCTCTCAAACACGGTAATAATAGTAGTAAATTGTTCAGATATTCAGTAGAATTAAGTAATTTATAACGCTGTCTGGTTGTATTACACTGCCTCGTACATATCATACGATACAAATAGTTTATACCTACGTATTTTTTGTTTTATATATTACGTCATGCAAAAACTCTGAACAGGGTTGGTGTTGACAAATCAAATTCGCTAAGCATCTAATCCCACCTACATTTCTATGTGACAGGCGGATCAAGTTCACCTGTACTGTAGACGAGGAGTGGTGAATATAAATCTGTAAAATTCTGCGCTGTCTCATTCAATGTGAAACGATATATTGACAATACCCCGTAAGATCCTCTAGTTCGGTGCTGTTCCAATTGAGTTCGTAAATACAATACTTTAATATAATTGTTAACGAGTAGCAATTGCAGTCATAGATCTTCGTATTTTGTGTGTTTAATCAAATTCTTTAATGGTTTGCCATAAAATGTTAATAAAAGACATTTTATATAAAAATGATAGTTTACATGCTACTATCGTTTGCTTTGTATGATAAATATCGCCTTATTTCAATACGGAATATTTCATCATACCATTTTACAAATGTTCCAGATTTGAAAAATATGAAGTCTAACAGAAATTATCGTGTTTAATAGGCATTAGCATTCGATAGCGCTCAACAGCAACTTTCATTCATTTCCCAATAGTCAATAACGCTTAAATAATATTTTAAAATAAAATTGACATATTTCATCTTCATTTTCATCCTTAGTGCTACAGCCCTATGTGAGCCCGACTTTCTCTAGTTTCTTTCGCCATTCCTGCCGATTCCGCGACTCTTTCTTCCAGTTCCTTGCACCGATTTTTCGTGCATCCTCATCGACACCATCCTTCCACCGTAATCTTGGCATGCCGCGGCTTCTAGCTGCCGCTGGTTCTGAGACCATGGTCTTTCCTATACTTATACCTGTTTGCCATCTTTTTGTATTTCGCATACAGCTCAAAGTTGTAACGACACGACGGCGCCATACATCGTTGTCACATACAGCTCCAAAGATCCTCGTCAGGATTTTCCTTTCAATAGTTTGGAGTAGGGTCTCATCGGCTTTACTCAGGGTCCATGTCCATATGTTAAGACCGGGAGTATTAACGTTTTATACATCATCAGTTTTGTCTTAAATGATAATTGCCGGCTTTTGAGGTGTTTTCCAAGTCCAAAGTAGCACTTGTTGGCAAGTACTATTCTGCGTTTTATTCATTTGTTCGGACATATTATTTTTATTATTTACTGAAGAGTAGTAGTAAGTAAATATTTGCACTACCTCAAAGTTGTAATCATCGATAGTCATATTTTGTCCGATGTTTCTTACTCTATTACCTGGTGTCGACGTCATAACTTTACAGTTTTCCTTATTCACCGTGACCTATATTTCTTGCTGCACCAAAGAGTGTGGCAAACGTCTCTTTGGAATGTCGTATGGTGCGTGAAACAATATCCACGTCACCTGCGTATGCCATTATCTGTATGTTCTTGTTGAATATTGTGCCACTGCTATCCAGCCCTTCGTCTCTGACTACCTTTTCTAGTGCTAGCGTATCCCCTGCCTTAGTCCTTTATTTGCGTTAAAAGAGTCTGCCTTTGCCGTTGTATTTTCACTTGGCTTGCTTTGATGAGTCTTATTAATTTAGTGAGTATTCTGAGTTTTCTCATAGCGTCATACAGTTTGGGTCTAATGATGCTATTATAGTCAGCCTTAAAGTCTGTAACATGTGGAACGTGTCGATGTTGTACTCCGAGGTCTTTTCCAGGATTTGTCGCAGGGCAAAGATCTGGTCAACGGTCAATCTGCCTGGCCGGAAACCGCTTTGATATTTTCCCAGTGCATCTTCGGTATAATGGCTCGATTTTCTATGTTAGAATATTTTATATATTGTATTAAGGAGGATGATGCCTCTGTAGTTTGAGCACTCCAGTTTATAGCCCTTTTTATGCAGAGGGCAGATAAGACCAATGCTTCATTCCTGCGGCATGCCTTCATTTTCCTAGGCCTTCTTGATCGTGATCCAAACAAAATTATCTAAATTTTGTCCTCCGTATTTAAAGAGCTCCGCTGGAATGCCACCACTACCCGGAGATTTGTTGTTCTTAAGGTATTTAATGACTTCTTGTACCTCATTTAAAGTTGGTGGGGCAATGTCGTCTTCGGTGTATGGCGAGGGCAGACCCTCATTGTGTTCTTCCAGGGCTTCTTCATTGAGTAATTCTCTCTGAAGTACTCAACCCATCGTTTTAGTATCTCGTTCTCGCTGTTTACTATGTTTCTCTGTTTATCTCGACATGCGTTAGTCATTGGCTTAAATTTTTTCTCGTGTTGTTAAACCTTTTGATAGAATTTTCTTGTTTCCGTCTGGTTTCTGTGTGCCCCCATCTCATTTAAAATATTGTGCTGTAATTGTTCCTTTTTTCTTCCGTGTATTATTTTCTCTTCTCTTCTTAGTGCTTTGTATCCTCTACGGCTGCGCGAGTTCATCTCTGTTGTATGGCCCTATATGCTTCATTTTTCCTCAACGTTATATTGTGGCATTCATCGTCAAACCAATTCTCTGATGGTCTGTGTCTTTCCGCCCCCAGTACATCTCTTGATGCTGCCTTTATAGCCTCTTTGCATACTTCCCAAGCCTCTGGTGCTGCTGTAGCTTCAGCTTTAAGGTCGTCGACCTTCTCCTGCATTGGGGTGTGGGCACTAATAAGACTTATGTTGAAAAATTTGCCTTTTATCCTCAGTGCTAATTCGGGAATTAAGTGGCTTGAAGTCTATGAGGAGATCTTTAACTCTGTTGGCTACAGTGAATGCCGCGCCAAACTCACGCCTGTTTTTATGGCAGCTGTATTATATACTGTATTTCCTTTTCTGGATAACACCTTGACCTACCCAACAAACTTCTTGAATGGTCGTAATATCAGCTCTGTATCTCTCTAATTCATTCTCAAGCTTTCTTAGCGCCCCCGTTGCATATAGAGTTCTCACGTTCCATGTGAATATACCAAAACCTTTTTCCTTATTTCGGTGCCTTTGCCGTTGTCTTGGAATCCGTCCGGCTTCATAAACTTGAGATTTCGTAACAGATGTTTTTTACGGACTGGGTTGTTAGCCCCGAGCCAACCCCCTTTTCGGAGAGCCATATCTTCCTCTCTCGTCCGCCCTGACCCTGCTTTCCACTGGGGTTGGTTACCCAATCTTCTACACGGTTGATCAGGTTCCCAGGGTTCACCAACTTGGAGGTGAGAGTCGAAATTGACCAGTGAGGGGCTAAGTGACACTAGCTTGTAACATATTTCATGTACGTAAAATTCTCCGGAGTCTGGGAGAGACACTGTATATTATACAGTTTTCATATCTTATACATCTTCGTATTTTACTGTACTTAAGGAAAGAATACAGTTTATATAAAACGTGTTAGCTTACATGGCTTACATGCCTTTTGAAATTACATTTAAAAATTGTAGTGATGCATTCCTTTAATTCCGGATCCATTTTCGGGGTCTTCGAGAATAGTCCCGAGATTTAATATTTGGCTCCGAAGTCCCAAAAGTATTTTTGGTCGTGGAACTTGGACACCTGGTGTTGGGGGTTGCCCTCTTTTCAGAAGGATCCTTCGAATATGTGGAAACACTCTAATATTTATTCCTACCTGTAATTTTTTGGAGGAAAATAAAAAGTTGAAAACAGTTAGTTTTGATGTTAGATTGCAAGATGCCATTTTTGCATTTGAGAATGCAAAAATGCTAAAAACCTGAAGAGAAAATTTTGACATTTACAATTAATTAATTAATTTGACATATATGTCATCAACAATTTGCTACACATATAATATTAATCACGAATGTGATCATCTTTTAATTTAGATATTCCGTATTATTCATCTCTAAAACGCATCGTTACGCTTGGAAGTTCTGTCAAAGCCCCATCAGACGTTACTTTTTCTTATTTACATTCTAATGTTTACTTTAATAAAAACATAATTTGATGACGTGAATGGCAACATTAATAATTAATTAGTAAAGTATAGACCATTTTCGGTTGACGTCACGCTGCCGGCGTGGAGGGCACACACACAACTCATTCTAGAGATGAGTAAAAGCTATTATTCTTTAATAACAGGTTTAAGCTGCTTCTCTTAGCAATTCATCTCTAATTATTTTCCTTTGCATTCCTGTGTGATTGGATGAGGCTTGTGTGCCCTCCAGATCCTCCCCATGTTAGTAATTTTCGACGCTAGCCATAACGAATACTACCAGTACAACTTACCTAATTAATTTTTAGTATCAGCATACTATAAAAGGTTTAAAGGGTCGCTTGGCTCTGAACAGCCCTTCTTCACATCAACCTAAAAGATCTTTTGGGAATTACCCTACAATTAGTTGTTGCCCAGGAATTTTGCAAAGCTTGTGTTTTTCCTGGGGGCTAATTTTCTTCATATGTCTTCAGACGTTAATTCCACCTTTTCTAGGTACTTTAGCCTAGTGCGAACCAGCATCTTGCATTCCCAAAGAACATATTCATCAGCTTCTATTGCAGTATCACAGTATCTACAGGAATCATCTGTCTTGTCCATATTCTTAAGATGATATCTCAAGGGGCAATCGCCTGTTAAAAGGCATGTCATTAGCCTTAAGTTGGACTTTTCGAGTTCGAGGAGCCTCGTGGCATTCTTTGCCAAATAAGTTATGAGCTTTTTCGCTTGTCCTTGGCCTGGAGTATTCCTCCAATGGGACTTTTTCTGTTCCTTTTCCCATTTGAGGATCTCCTCCGTTTTGTGCCCCTTAGATAATTATTATTATCGCGCGAGCAGATCTGTGGAATCCGCAGGACTCAGGCCTGTCGGCCCATTGTGCATTCGCGTCATGTGGGATCTGCTAGATGAGACCAGTGCTCTCCACAAAGGATAGATGAGCCACAAAATGGTTCGGGCCCAAATAATGCGGTTTCAGCATCTTTTTTTGGGCGTCAGCTAATTCATTTCCTTCTATTCACTCGTACCCTATCACCCACATCAAAGTAACCTTGTTGTTTTTTGCCAGTTGCTTCGGGGATTGTCTGCATTCCCAGGCAATTTTAGACTCAAAAGTGTAAGACCTGAGGTAAGATCTATTAAAAGGTCTCCCACATTAAGAATGGCATGCCCCCACTCTGGGAATTAAAAATAAAATCGATGTATTGATTATGAGGGGTACAAAATAAGGTAATCGCGGTCCATATGACCTCAACCCCCTCCCCACTCCCACAGGGTTAAAAGAGGAGCTTTCAGTTTTTTTTTTCTCAGTGTTTTTACGCGAATATTCTGGAAAAAATATTGAAGGTAGTTGACTATATTACCTATTTATGGAATTTTTTCAAGGTCATGCAAGGTCACTAATTGCCTTTAAGAAAATCTAAAATATTAAAAATTTAATTTTTGGCCAAAAAACGCAGGTGTAAACATGATTTTTTTTTGTCGTTTTATTCTAACTATTGAATACTACCTTTAAAAATATGTTTCAAATGACTTGGTTTGGTGCGCCATGCTTAAGAATCCATGTTTTAAGGTTTTTTTAATCTCACAAGAAAGGGGTTGAAGAAAGAAAAAAACTCAAAAAACATTTTCTTTTTTTATAGATTATTTTGAGACGAACAATTTGCACTTTGATTTTTATTTCTAGCATAAATACCCGCAAGGTTATGACCATTAAAAATGTTTTTTTACAATTTTCGGGCCAATTTAATTATTTTTAAGCTGTTTTTTCAATTTAACAAGAGGTTAAGAATAGCGAAAAAACTCATGCGACATTTTTTGCAACTTTTTTAAGATGAAGGACTTGCACTTTGATTTTTATTACCAGCGGTAATACTAAAATTAGTTTGTTTTAGAAGAGCCAAGGCAAAAAAGCAAAGTATTGTTTTAAATTATAATTAAAAATGTTTATTTTTGGGAAATAAGTAGTTCAAAATATTTCTTGCAGCATAAATTTTCAGAATGCCGCCTTAAAGTTTTTTAGAACAGTAGCGTCTTCGTCAAAACTCCTTATATAGCACACGTGCATTATGTATTTCTAATTCCTACCGCTATATTAAATGCCTGCTCTACTTTGTAAATTCTAGCCATGGAAATATATACATGTCTTAACCATTAGTGTCTATATAATTTTTCAATTAATTGAATATTTAGTAATTAAAGACAAGAAGTTAATGTTGATTTTTTTAGTTTAAACATTGGTTACTTTGTGACTTATAGATCCGAAGAATAGCCCACAGTGAAGGTCATATTGTAATAAAGATAAATAAATACTATTTATTGTTATCATTTAAATTGAACAAAAAAATATCATTTTATAAATTACCACTTTATTATTGCATTTAATTACTATATAGCTTTCATGGGATTTCGAATAAAAAAAAAAACAAAGTTATATATCCCATACTATTTGTCCAATTCACGTTCATTGAGATAACTAGAAGTAGTGAATAAATTTTAGTATCCTTAATTTGTATTTCAGACTAGATACGATGTCTGAAAATACTGTGCAACCGTTGGCAAAGAAGCAGAAAACATGTAACATAAAATATTTGAAACGTAATAAATATTTACGTAAAACTGCAAAAAGTAACAGCGAAAGAAAATTTTCCTTTCGGGCGGAAGCTGAATTTTTTTTCAAAAGTATGGTGTGTTCGTTCAAATTGGCAACGTAATATGTGAATCTTGTTTTGTGAATATAAGAATAAGCCAAACTCGAAGAGAAAGAAAAGATGCTGGTAAAAACATGTCGCAAATTGAACCCACAAGTTCTGTCCGGTCAGAAGATAATAGATAGATAGATATATAGATAGATATCAAATTTCAAAAATCTGAAGCATCATCAAGCAGCCAATCAACAATAATCTCGAGTACGGAAACTTCATAAGAAGACACACTGTCACAACACGCAAGCGATCTTTCTCTTTATGAATCTCCAGAATTAAAACAACCCCCACAAAAGGTATTGATGAAGTTTAAACGAGTGCTATTCACTCACAAATTATGTTTCATTTGTCAAGTTTTTGTAAAAAGATTTTTTTATTCCTAAAAGAAATCGTGTGTGTGGTAATCATTTAATTGAAAAACGATTTTTTGAAGATCAGATTGCTACTATGCAGGTTTTTGCGCATGAGTCTGACGTAGAAGTAAATGAAATCGAAAAGTTTTTAGATAAATTATCTGTAGAAAGATAAAATTGATAAAAACGTAATGTCTGAAGAACGCGAAATGTCTTTAACAGGTCATTGTTGGAATAATATCCTAAAAATCCACAGCATGTCAAGTATGCGAAATTCTGAAAATCGAAACGTACTCCAGGCGTTAATAATCTTTTTATTTAAGTTATGATCAGGTAATTCAGATAATATAATAGCGGCGGTAATGGTAGTAAGCGAGAAGGTTACCAATGATTCGATTCATTCCGTCTTAAATAGTTTAAAAAAAGATATTCTTCTAGTACACTTCGGCATCAATGCTAAATCAAAAGAGTTTTTTCTTAACGAAACTGCTCCGATAGCTAGGCTTTTACATGGCATCGGTGATAAATTAGTTGTTGTATGTGATGGTACATATTTACGATATGAGAAAAGTAGCAATAATCTTTAACAAAGGAAATCATATTCTGGGCAAAAGAAATTACCTCTGTGTAAACCATTCACCACATGTTCAACAAATGGATATATAATTGATGTTCCAGGGCCATTTAACGGAAATTATAGTGATACAAAAATTTTGAGAGAGGTGTTGAAAGATCCAACAAGCATCACTAATATGTTGAAACCTGGAGATATATTCATTGTTGATCATGGCTTTCGAGATGTGGTAGATTTTTGAGAGCAAAACGGTTATCAACTTTTAATGCCTTCCCTAAAAGGAAAAAAGAATCAACTCACTGCAGAAGAGTCTAATAAAACCCGATTTGCAACAAAACTTCGGTGGGTTATCGAATCTGCATAATAAATTTCACAACAGTATGTTGCTTTTTGCTAGGGATTTTGTAAAATCGCCTGTTTTTTACAGAATGAGTTTGGTAAGCGTTTGAATACGGGGAACGAAAAAGTAGGCTTAATTGTAGAAAGAATAAAATCAACTAATGTTAAAGTTAATTTCTTGGCTGAACTTGTTTTCTCTCACAATTATGATAGAAAAAGTGTTCCATTTCAAAGCATATCTAGGAAAAATGCTTGAAGATAATGGTACTCTTATTTTAAAATTTTTAAAGGAAACTCCTGGTATTATCAGATTTGAAGTTAAATAGCGACACATATATTCTAGAACATATAAATGTTATGTTAAGTACAGTAAAGAATCGATGGGTATTGAAGCCATTGAAGGTTATTGCTGCAATTGTGCAAATGGTTTACGGACAGTTGGTAGTTGCTCACATGTAGCTAGTTTGGTGTATTACTTAGCATACGGCAAATATCTTTCTAAAATAATTAAACCCGCAGAAATGTTATCCAATATTTTCGATTTAGATAATATGTGTCCAGTTATAGATGAGGATAGTGATGAGGATTAGATAAGTTAAGAATAGTATATGTTTAATAATTTTCTATTAAATATTAATCTAAGTAATAAAGTAATTGTTTTAATTACATTTTTTAATGGTATACAGGGTTGGGCAAATGTGTGGAAACACCTGATTTTTGGCTAAACTATAAGTGCGATTAAAAAATACCCTAACAAAAGTTTTTGTAGTATTTTTATTCTATTCAGTGATGTACTTTGATTTTCTACAGCTATCCTATTTTTCGAGATGTGACGTCATCGACAGTTTTTTTAAATGGATAACCCTGTATATTTTTACATTTTCAGATAGACAATTTTTCATCAATTATAGTGATATAGGGTTTGTTGGATGTGCGGCTTGTGGTTTTTTAAATATTAAATAAAATAGTAAAGCAAAGACATGGCTGTTTACATTTTAATTATTGTCAACAGGACTATCTGATAAAAAAATATTCGTTTTTTTCTTGCCATGCCTTTTGCAAACTTTCTTTAACCGAACTCAAATCATTCGTATTACTGTCAATTGCAGTCAATGTTAGAGAGTTTCGGTGTGAAATATTAACATTGTTTTTTAATTATGGCTGAACTAACTGAACGTGAAAGAATTACGTTGTTAATGATGGTTGGTTTTGGAGACAAGCAGAGATCTCTACAAGATGCATGCGATATTTTTAATGTAACATTCCCTGATAGAAATTCTCATATTTCAAAATCAACAGTTTCAAAGGTTGTGCAAAAGTTTCACGAAACGGGAAGTTGTTGCAGGGCTCCCAGATAAAAGGGGAATATGTAAAAAAATTTAACTTTAGAGGCTGATATATCAGCAATACAGCAGGGTAGGGTGGTCACCCTGTGCCCTGAACAAAATTTTTATGTTTTACGTGCAGTCCCCTCTCTGCATTTAATTGGTGGCGAAAGAGGCTCACACGGCCGACTAGACAAGTACCTGGGGAGTGGCTTCGACAAAATTGGGGCTTTAAATGTACGCTGGTGAAAACAAATACGCTTCTTACTATAACAGATTTAATGATTATATATAGGTACGCTTACAGCCAATTCCACAGAAATAACATTACACACAATCGATATACTTAGATGTGTGGCCCACACTTAACCTAACACAAAACATATGATAACTTAAACTAATAAAATCTTAACTAATAATAGGCAAAATATGACCCCCAAAAAAATATATTGGCTTAGACGGTTACATAGAATACTGAATAATAGCATAAAATGAACAAATAATGTGAACTATTTAGTGACGATAGATTAAATTGACTGAAAAATTTGTAAGAGTGGTGTTCAAAACTACTAAATTTAATTGGTCATATGCAAAATATGTACTGATAATTTACATTTAATGTGTACCAGAAGAAAGCTGACGGGCTCTCTATGCCTCACGTAGAAGGTGGTATGTGATATAAGGTCCCTCGTTAGGTTATTCAAAGACGCTTACCTCCAGCAGGGTTCAAAATGTAACCACTAGGCCTACCAGGGGAGCGTAGCTTCCAAGGGAACCAGGCAGGAGAGTCTCACCGGTACACTCAGGATTCCAACTTCACAAAATATCTTGCCAACCAAGTTTCAGTAAACCAAATTCACATACAGATGTACAAATCCAACAGGTAAGATGTGGGGTCAAACATACATGATGCGATGCCAGTAAAAGTCCAAGATAAAATGAAACCAAAAGAACAAACGGTACAAAAAGAACAAGAAAACCAAAAAGAACAAAAAAAGCCCTGCAATAAAGAAATAACGAATATTACAAATCTATTTTCTAAAGAGATTTCAGAGGTATACCTTAGATGTTGAGTGGGCTCTCAGAATTCCTTTGCCACGTGCTTCCAGCAAGTTGATTTATCCGGAAAATCCGTAGCAGTACTTCCCAACAGAAAATAATAAAAATATCAAAATAAAGTACTGCTAATTTGTCACTACAGCACTAAATCCCCTTAAAGGAGCAAATTTACAAAATGCTATCCATGTGCTCAGTGACACAACTTCTCTTCGAGCCGGCAAACGGAAAAAATCCCCAAAAATGGCCCAGACGGAAACCTCTGTCAAAATCTGAGAATGACTAAGACTTTGTCCATGGGTACGTTCCGAATGAACACTATACAACATAACCCACAAATCTGATAAATCTCCCTTAATGACGTCTATATTTCACACATAATACAGTATTTCATAATTCCATTAACAAAACAATAACTTTAATGGATAATAACGGCCTGGAAAAGGTTATAATCGAGACGTTCGAAACTCGCTTCCTAAGAAATTAGGTACAGTTACGGTGCGTTGCTAGCAATGCGTTGCCAGCAACGCGTTGCTAACATCACTGTGCGTGGCTCACATGGAGCACGAACGGTAGGCAACCAGTTATACTATATTAACATATTACGATATTCAAATTTAAATGTACAGATACGAAAATAGACTGTAACAAAGTGTTAAAAATCGGCCAAAATCCGGTCGAAGTAAATCGGCTACAAATGAATATATTTCACTTGATGTTCTTCTTAGCCTACAAGAAGAACCAAAAACTTCAGTACCAAAACTAGCCTTACATCACAATATTAGCGAGAGATCAGTAAGAAGGATATTGTCCAAAAATAAATTTCATCCGTATAAAGTACATTTAGTACAAGAATTAAATGAAGATGATCCTGATAGAAGGATGCAGTTTTGTCAGGAAATGATGGATACAATTGAAATTAATGGTAACTTTTTCAATAATATAGTCTTTTCCGATGAAGCGACATTTTGCCTGAGTGGTTTTGTAAATCGACATAACTGTCGCTACTGGGCTGATCAGAATCCTCATTGGATGGAAGAAAGTCACACCCAATACCCTCAAAAATTAAATGTATGGGCGGGGATAATCAGAGGACACATCATCGGACCATTCTTTCTTAGAGAAAATTTAAACTCCAATCTTTATTTACAACTTTTACGCGAGCAAATTATTCCAGTATTAAATCGTTTATTTCCAAACCAGGCAAATACTGAACGACTCTCAAATGAAATTTGGTATCAGCAAGATGGAGCTCTGCCTCATTATGGAGTTGACGTGCGTCAATACCTTAATGAAATATTTCCACAGATATGGGTAGGTCGAAGAGGACATATTGAATGGCCACCGCGATCGCCAGATTTAAGTCCTTTAGACTATTTTCTTTGGGGTCATTTAAAATCCGTTGTCTACGACCAAGCCTCAGTCGTTAGAAGAGTTGGAAGATCGAATTAGGATGGCTGTTCAAGAAATATCACAGCATGCTATTCAAAACTCTTTAAGAGCTTTCGTTGATCGAATAGGATATTGTCAGGCTGCTGAAGGTTTCCAATTTGAACATTTATTATGAATATTTTCTTCGTTTCTCAATATTAAAGTGCTCAATATTTTGTAATAAGAAATTTAATGATCATTAACTAATAATATTTATTACACTTTATTTTATTATTTTATTTAATATTTAAAAAAACCAGAAGCCGCACACCCACCAAACCCTATATCACTATAATTGATGAAAAATTGTCTATCTGAAAATGTAAAAATATACAGGGTTATCCATTTAAAAAACTGTCGATGACGTCACATCTCGAAAAATAGGATAGCTGTTGAAAATCAAAGTACATCACTGAATAGAATAAAAATACTACAAAAACTTTTGTTAGGGTATTTTTTAATCGCACTTATAGTTTAGCCAGAAATCAAGTGTTTCCACACATTTGCCCAACCCTGTATATGTCTTTTGAATATTAACGTTTATTTAATTAGCGATTAATAATGGTTATCATTGACATATTTTTCAACACAATGTAAAAAATGAATTAGGAATAAAAATATATGTTTGAAGAATGTCACAAAAAATGTCGTATGAGTTTTTTCGCTGTCCTTATCTACTTGTTAAATTGAAGAAACAGCTTGAAAATAGTTAAATTGGCCCGAAAATTGTAAAAAAAATATTTTTAATGGTATTTATACTAGGAATAAAAATCAATGTGCAAATTGTTCTCTCAAAATAATCTACAAATAATGTTTTTTGAGTTCTTTTGCTATCTTCAACCCTTTTCTTGTGAAATTCTAAAAACCTTAAAACATGCATTTTTAAGCATGGCGCACCAAACCAAGTCATTTGAAATATATTTTAAAATGTAGTATTCAATAGTTAGAATAAAATGACAAAAAAAAATCATGTTACACCTGCGTTTTTTTTTACCAAAAATTCAGTTTTTAACATTTTAGTTTTTTTTTCGAATTTTCGCGTAAACACAGCCTGAGAAAAAAAACTGAAATAACCCCTCTTTAAACCCTATGGGAGAGTAAAGGGGGTTGGGATCATATGGGCTGTGACTACCTTATTTTGTACCCCCCATAACCAATACATCAAGTTTATTTTGAATTCTGAGAGTAGGGAAATTTTACCATTCTTAACGGGGGAGACCCTTTATATTTAAAAACATTTGATGATAACACTAATTGGGCAAATACGACTTGCAGTTGGCCGTTTTTTTTCTAATTTCCGTGACCTCTTAATAATGATATACAGAAATAGGTCAAAAGCACGGTCACTGGCCTAATTTGTAATGCCGGTTTGTCTTCAGTCTGCTTTCATACTTCCATTACATAAATGTTATTTCCATCCACAATGCCACATATTATAATTTCATTTATAAATCTAACCCAAGAACTGTTTAATATTTCTTGGATATTTTACCCTCATTTTTAAAGCCGGGGATTGTGTTTCTAATTTGCAAACGATGAGGCCTAAATAAACATAATGATGTCAAGATTAATATAAATTGGTCGTATTCTCCGTTTATTTTGGAGTAATATAATAAACTGGCAAATAACATTTAAGTTGGAAGATTACGAATTAATTCAAAGGTTAATAAATATTCATTTGGCGTATTCGACATCAAAAGCGCGTGGAACAATTTTAGAATTTAATAAAATTGTAAATAATAATTGTTATAGGAAGCGATTTGGAATTGAAATTAATACAAATTTTCCAAAGGTTATTTTTAGATAATACAGGTTGTTGATGAAGGTTTCTAAAAAAATTAATGGCGATGGCAGGATATAAAAAAAATCCTATAAGCACGTGAACTACTTACAGTTAAAAATAATTTTAAAATCTAATTTCTTTTTATCATTCGGGCACCCTTAAAACGCGTAAGTACAGTGCATAGAACTTAATATAAATACACCCTTTTGTTTTTGTTATTTTTAGAGGCAAATACATAATTTCTGGTACATATAACAATTAACCTTCAGAAACTGCATCTTTTGGGGTATTTAGCTTGAGCAGTGTCTGAGCTCGGCTTACAACAACCGTTTGCAGACCACTGCCACTATACCACACGTCGCGTTGGATATTTAGTTTTTTGAAAGAGTTGTTCAAAATCAAATTTTTAATCCATGTATCGATTTTCAAAATAAGCACTTTTTGTTAATTATAAATTAAAGACTGCTTTTAGATGAATCAATCAATATATTATAAATACTCTACATATGTTTCGGCTTATTAGGCCATTATCAAGAGTATTACATAGTGAATGGTAAAGTTTCCTACGTGCTTTATTCTAATTTCTATTTAAACTGATGTTAAATTAGGTCTTAAATAGATTAGGTCACAAACAGATTAAGACATAAATACTTTTAGGTATAAATTAGAATAAGCACGTCGGAAACTTTAGTATTCACTATGTAATACTCTTGATAAAGGCCTAATGAGCCGAAACATATGTAGAGTATTTATAATATATTGATTGATTAATAGTTCAAGCGGCACATGGAGAAAATCGGCATGATGATATAATAGAAGCATTTGAGTATATTGCTAGCCTAGGTCTACCCCCTACCGAGCGAATAAATACTATTCCCTCCTGCAAAGCACCTTTTTAACGAGGCCCAAGTAAGAACAAGAAATCCAGTTGAAAGGTGCATCGGTGTTTGGAAAAGGCGATTTCCTGTTCTTTCCTTGGGGATTCGACTGAAGATCAAGAAAGTAGACGCCATTGTTGTAGCAACTGCCATACTGCACAATATAGCATGTTTGCGGCATGAGGAAATACCACCAGTTGATGATCAACAGCAAGAAGCTATTAACTTTGTCAATGGTGGAGAATATGGGGGATAGCAGGGTGATTGGCAATGATGCAGTCACATTACAGTTAATAAACTATTTTAATGGACTTCTGTGAAAAATGTTATGTAACAGTCTTTTAGGTTATAAACGCTCCTAACACTCATTGTACATCATATGGTGACGAGTATGTTTGTTCGTGTGTGTAAAAAATAATGAAATAATTTAAAAATTAATTTTCTATTTTAAGAAAACTTAGCTTTTACTTAATGCCGTATAAGATGTGTAAATACAAATAAATAACTGATATAATAAAAAAATATAAAATAAAGTTAATTTTCTAGAACACGGCCCTCTGCAATTATATATTTCGAATATTTCCATTTTGCTCGATGATATTGTCTCATAAACTCCATTTCCACATCTGCTTTTCTCATCATACTGATTATCTCCAATTCATGCTTTTCTCTCATAAATTTGAGTTTTTGGCCTTGTTCTTCTTCCATAAAACGTGCCTTTGCTGCTTCTACAGCAGATTTTGCATCAGCCCACTGGGAAACTCTGCTAATTGTAGCTTCAGACTTGCGTCGCGTATTATTCTTAAGGGCTTTAGACATACTTACCCTTAGCATGGCCGGACTGTACTTTCACCAATTTCCTGATTGATTTTGACTTTGAGACACTACAAAAGTAATGCTAATTTGCTAATTTCTACTGTATTTTCTATCTGTGACTGAATTTCTTTCTTGTTTTCGGGTAGAACTTCAGTATGGAGCTGCGATGGGCTTGAAGTGCAGGCATATAGTGAAAAGGAAACAACTCGAATATGAACTTATATAAGTATTGCGAACAACTTACTGTGGTCTTCAAAAACGTCCAGAAATACAGCTTCTTCGATAATTATTTCGTTCAAATCTTTTTGGCTTGAAACAGACTTAAGAGCTTCTTGATTCTCTCCATCGGATTGCTCCATTATTGCTGGAATAAAATGTTCAAAATGATTTGCAAAAAAACTTATTATTATAGACTAACAAATTTTTAAACAGAAAGGTATATTTATATCAACTTACTTGTATCTCCATCAAACTGTGAAATGTCTCCATCAACTTTGCTCGAGCCAAGAAGTTCTTTGACTTCCTCATCCAGTATCGTAACTTTGGTTTCTCGATAAAGATCACCACCAGTACCTCGCACATACAATTTTTCATCAGCAAACTTCTTTTTCGTTCTCTTTTTAATACCAATACTATTAAATTCACTTTCTATTTTTCGCCAAGTCTCTCCTTTCTGGAAATTTGCTTGGGAATCTTGAATTCGACGATATTTCTATATTTTATTTTCTTACCAAGGAGATTAATATAGACTCCTCTTTGGCAGACAAGTTTGCAGATCTTTTTCTATCATCCATATTCTCTCAAATCAAAAACTAAGGTTCACGTTTGTATTGTAAAACTGTTGAATATGAATCACAGGTAACTGTCATGAATGCCGAATGTCTAATGTCCACAAACTACCCACTAGTTTGTGCTAATGTCACATCACAAATTCTTCAAAATCTACAGTGTGCAAACGCTGACACTACCAACTGACATTTTAAAATAACAGAACCTATATAGCTCTACTGAACCTGGATGGCTTTATAGAACGGGAATATATCTGAGCTCCGGTTCAGCTTGAGTCGTGGCTCAGTTGAACCTACGCTGAGCCTGGTATTGTAAAACTGGCCCTTATAGCAGCATATTAAGCAGGCCGAATCTGGGGCAGAGCTGATTTTTGGAAAGTCCACCAGAGGCAAGTGAATGGGGGTGGAAAATTACTGAAAATGGATGGAAGTCCATCTGGTCCAAATTGCCAGAAATCTGGCAAGGTTGTAGAAACCTAGAAAAATGCGGTTGTTCAAGCGATTGTAATACCATGCGTTGCCTCTGCAGAAAAAACGATCTCCCTGCACCCTTAATGCAAGAAATGCAAAGGAAAATGTAGCAACAAAAAGTATAGGGCCTTCTACACTTATTAAAGCACTTTTTCGTTATTTTTTTTTTGTTACAACAAGCCATATGATTCCAGTAGCGATGACGAGGAAACTGTTATGATTTTATTTTGTATTTTGTTAATAAAAGCCATCTTTCTAACTTCAGAATTGTATTTTTGTTATAATTCCTTTAGAATTTTATTTTTTGGATATCACCGTTGGAATCGGCGACCTCAAATTATACTTAAACCATACCTCACATGACATATTGCACTGTTTAAAAAAAAAATTAAGTTTAAAATAGCCGCCGAGTTTTTAAACAAATTCTATTATTTTTGCACTATGACTGTTTTTGTTACATTTGCTAACCTTAAAGCGTTCCCCTACGGTTTGAAAACAGTCTTTGGATATATTTTTCTTTTGTTTTTAAATGTTTTACCCGAATTTTTGAAAATGGCTGCCATTTTTGTCTATAAGGTCAGGGGTCTTAATGCTGCGGGTCAAATTACTTCTATAAATATACAAAGCACATATACTAAAGGACTTTCTGCATTATTCGTCAGATTTTTATGCGTACCGCTTAAACTATAAAGGCAGTGATTAATTTATAATTAACAATTATTTTCAAGATGGTTCACAAGGTACCTACCACAAGTTCAGTCCAGTGTAAGCATTTTTTGTTTTTAGTTATTTTGTGCTGATCCCATTAATAAACAATAATTTAAAATTAAAACTAACAAATTAAATTCTATCCGCGGTACTTTTTCACTAATCCTTCATCGACCTGGATGCATTTTCCAATGCACTTTATTTGTTATTATTATTATTGTTATTGTTACGCGCTTGCGCCCCCTAGGGGGTGAAGCTGAAATCTCATGAGTGGTGAAGTAGCAACAGTTATAAGAAACTGCAATACCATGCCTTCACAACTGAATTCATGCTCACCATCTATGAGACAGCAGTAATACGTTTTCTAGAAAATTGTAGAAGGGAATCGAGATTTCTACAATGTTCGAGACTTTACTAGAAGGTTGTGCTAAATGGCTCTAGAGGGAATTTGTAGAGTATATAAGGCAAGATGGAAAAAGTCTTTAATGAATCGAAGGTTAGAAAATCCGAAGTAAATACAAAGTAGAAATATCAAGTAATAAACATAGTTAAAGGTTATTTTAGTCAGTAAAAGTGTATTTTAGTTAATGAAAGTATTGTGAAGTTTTTAAATAAAGTGTGTTAGTGTTTATCTCTTGTATAACTTTTGGAACCCACGGATTCTGAAAGGTGGTTTTGGAGTCTCGCTTTGTAAACTTCCTTATTTTTCTCCTAAAATAACAATCCGAAGGAGTAATATCTGGCGACCTCGGTGGCCAAAGCTCAAAGGGGCTGTTTATCCCTACCCAGTGCTATGGAAAATAAACGTCTAACTATTGCCGAATATTCCCAGAATTGTTGTATCAATGCTCCATCTATTTGGAAGTTCATTTCATGTTCCACTTTCAACGAAAAATGATCAATTGTTTCCGAACTTAAATGCTACTGCTCTTCATGGAAAGATGGGATATCAACAAATGTACTCAAATATATGCATAATTATATGATTAGGTACTCCCCTTCCATAAATAATATTTTCACTACAGGAATTGTTCCAAAAGCGTTTGAAGAAAGTATTGTTATATCAGTATACAAAGATGGCGATCCTCTTGAAATTGCAAATTATAGACTAATTTCTCTCATTTCTAACATAGCAATGATATTTGAAAAATGCTTAAAAAATAGATTACTTGAATATCTAGAAAAATTTGATCTACTGTCACCAAATCAATATTATTTTAGGAACAATAGAAATACAGAATTAGCAATTTACGACCTTGTAAATAATATAAACCAATCTTTAGATAGAAGTAAGAAGTGCTTAGCTATATTTCTAAACTTGGCCAAGACCTTTGATACCGTATCTCATAAGATATTATTGAATAGGATAGACCAAATAGGAATAAGACGTATTATATTGGAAATTTTAAAAAGCTATCTGGAAGACAGAAAAAATATGTAAAAATTAATGACATCTTGAATAAACCAAAAATTACACGTACAGGTGTACCACAGGGCACGGTTCTTGGTCCAATATTGTTTCGAATTCCAATTCGTAATATTTGTCTTTAATACTATGTCTCAATATTTTTACAAGGTGCTTAACTTTGTGTAGCCTTTAATATTTTTGCAAATATATGTATAAATGTATATAAATTGTGAAAAATAGTAAAATTTTCGGAGTTTTCATATAAAACAAGTGTTTTAATAATAAATGGCTTTTCTTTGTCACTTATAAATAAATAACTGTTCACTCTTCCAAACTCAATCAATGGACACATTGTAATCTCTGGCTGAAAATTATATTTCGCTATGGTTTGATACTATGTTATAATATATACATTAGTAAAATATACACTGTGTTTAACCTTTCGCCTGAACACCTTCGTATCTTCTTCAGTTTTTCATATCAACTTCATATTTTCGTTGATTATGCAATAAAAATAGTTATTTCTTTGTTTAATCGAATTTCATTAAGAAAAATGTTCACAATTGCAAACTTAGCTTATGTGCAAATTATTGGGAAAATATTCATTTTTAGTGTATAATTCATTCTAGTAAGTTAAAATATCAGTTCCTTGCCATTTTTACAAATTTATAACAGTATGTTGTGTCACAAGAGCAGATATAAGCATTAGTAGCCCGCGGATAATAGCTGCCCGAGCAAGCGAAGCGAAGTAAAGCGAGGGTAGCTGATAGCTAAGGCCTGCTAATGCAACTGTTTTTCGCCTAGCATTAAACAAACCAAAAAAAAAAAGAAAAAATATGACAAAAATCTTGTTATAAATACTAACAGGGAAAAATATAACAAAAATCACAACTCATTGTTATTTTATACCTTTGTTGTTTGTTTTGATTCCAAATTTTGGTTTAAATTGACATTTAATGAAAAATTATGTGAAACTTCAAACTACGCAAATGACAATCAAAGGTGTCTAGATAGTCAAAAACTGCAAAATCGTGTTGTTATGAGTTTAGCGACCCAAAGGACGAATAAACATTACTTTCGGTCATATTTTTAGGGTTAATATGATTCATTTTCACATATGCTAGGCGAAAAACATAACTAGTATCAAGAGATGAACAAAATTAAACTGAATCAACTTAATTAGATTCCACTAGCTAACTTAACTAAGTTTTAGTAAATGAATTCAATTTAAGTGAATTTTAAGATTGTGAGAAAATTTCAAATACTGTTAATGCATGTACTTTGCAAGCTTTGCTTCCAAAAATATATTATTTATTTGTTTATAAAATCAATTTGAGTAAAATGTTACACACATATTTCTTGGTGTAAAATTATTTGTTTAGGAAAATAACATTCTCACCTAATTCCCTAACGAAGAACGCCTAGTTATAAAGTTAAATATTCTCCTTACATAATGTATTGTCTAAATTAACGAAGGCTTTGATATAATGAACTTATTTTGTCAAAGTATAAACTTTTAAATCAGTGGCTCATAACTAAAGGATGCCAAAAATACGTTAAAGTGATATTATCAAGTTTCTAGAAGTTTTTTGTTACAAATGAAGACATTCTAAAACTTGCGTAAAATATGTTTGCGACTCTTAGATAACTAGAGAGGGCTTTAGATGTGCGCGATTTAGCAAACTTTCTTGTATACACTCTTAAAAGTTTTGAAATAAGAACGCCGTTTATTATTTCATTGTCTTCCTGCTAAGACTTTTCTAAAAAGTTGCACATTGTCGCTAAATTAGTTAATTTAATTTTAAGGTAAAAGTTTCTGTAAAAATATGATTTATAAGCATCAACTTTTATTAGAAAACACACTTTTAAACAACACCTAATGGCATAAAAGTTTTGTGTAGAATAAGAAGAATGTGAGAACTTATAACAGCTTAATACGAATACCTTCGAGAATTTGAAAAGTTCCTGGGAGAAGGGTGTATTGAAGTTTTTGATTGTAATTGAAAATAAAATGTCAATTAATATAGAAAAACTGAATACCCGATGGTAAATAAGTGACAAAAAGTAAAAACGAACATTTTTACATAGAATTATGTAAAATTTTACAATTTGTATAGTAATCGTAAAAAAATTAAAAAATTGTCTTATTTGAAATAGGTTTGGAATGCTGTGATACGTCGAGATCTTAAATTAGGGCAAAAAAATTTCTGTCTGTCGGTCTGGTCTGTCGATCTAACTTTTTTGTGCGTACATTTTCTCTGGAACGATTTAAGATGTTGACTTAAAATTTGGTACACATATATATTACAACGCGATCTGGAACTGGATTATATTTTGAGCTTAATCCGGAAAAGGGTTGTGGGATAAAGAGGAAAAAACCTATGCCTAAGGAATCACTACTTCCACATCCAGAATTTTCATCCAAGTCACTTTAAAGGAAATATCTTGATTAGATTTATACTCCAGTATGTGGAAATTATTGGTCATAAAATTTTAATTATATTTGGGGCAGACGTCATAGAAAAGTTTTAGGCGTTGATTTCTACCATATACGTTAAAAATGAAGTTTCTAGTTTACCCTACTTGTTTCCCCTATTCACAAACTACCACCCCCCACCCCTTCAATGGAATCATCTCAATCAAATGTCTTTACAATACATACGTATAGTAACTTTCAAGTGAATATCTCTGGATCGGAGGTGACGCGGTTTGAAAAATATTAGAAAGAAACCTGAGGCCTTGGTTTCTAGTAGGTATATACACCAAATTCCAAATTTCTGTAATCTTACCAGCTTGTTTTACTTATTTCCCCCTATTTACTTCTATTTAACCCCCAATCCTTCAACGGAATCATCTCAAAATATAATCTAGTTCCAGATGTCGTTATAATACATACGTGTACCAAATTTCAAATGAATATCTCAATTTTATTTCATTAACCCCTTTAATAATGGAGTAGGGGTAGTGGGGGTTGAAAAATATTATAAAAAACTCTGAGGCTTTGAATTATAGTGCATACACCGAATTTCAAGTTTCTGTACTCTCACCAACTTGCTTTACTTATATTCCCCTATTTACCCCTAAATAACCCCAACCATTCAACGGAATCATCTCAAAATATAATCTAGTTTCAGATGTCGTTATGATACATACGTATGCCAAATTTCAAGTGAGTATCTCAATTTTATTGTATCAATCCACTACGTGGATGTGGAAGTAACATAAGTACTTATTTAAATGTATTTATTAAGCGTTTGCTAATGGCCCCTGCAAACAATTTATTATTGTTTATTACTATATTTCTTTAGAATAAGACTAGATATTTACAGTTTTTTAAAACTTTTTATCTTCTCTTCTCATATTTAAAATACAGAAAATTTTTTAAACAATCGATAATTGTTTAAACAATTATCGATTGTTTATCTATTAAATGTTTTGTATTTTCAAAATTTTATCAGAAAATCAGTGAAAGATTTAGAAGTTTGAAAAAGCTACAACTTTCTAGTTTTATTGTGAACAGCGATTCTAATAGAGATTAATAAATCGCTGGAGCAAATATAATTGTGTAAGCACACTATATTTGTTTAAATAATTTGAAAAGCATTGAAATACAAACTAGAATCTAATTAATTAATTTGTGCAAAACAAATGCAAATAAACAATAATAAATATAAAAAATACGCGATACTCTACTTTTACTCTCATCGAGTCACTTCGGAGTAATATAAAAGGATCTCGTGAGGATTTAATTTAAAAGGTGATTATTGTTTCATATTTTCTGGACAATTTTGACGAAAGGACTTTTGTGCAATTTTTATTTCACTAGGTTTTAACGATTCTATAGCAAATTTATGATGCATTTTTACCCATCAGAAATACTTGAGAAATTTAGTGGTCTTGGAGGCACATATTAGATTTGTTTCTACAAGTGCTTAGTACTGTTTGTAAACCATCAGGAGTTTGTGCACCATGATTTAAAGCGACCTAAAATCGTTGTGCCCAAACTCCTTACGGTTGGAAATTAGTGCTAAGCACTTATAGAAATAAACCAATTAATATTAATTGACTTTTCTCAAACTTGAAGTAAATCATTTCTTGGAGATATAGAACAAAACCTGATGCGATGATGTGTTGGAGGACTGGCAAGGTGGAGGAGTTATAGGAGGAGCCAAGTTTTGCGGATGATACCGCCTTGGTTGCAGGCAGATAGGATGAGCTCATGCACCTCCTGGACAACTTCCAGATCATCAGCCCTGAGTACGGCTTAAGTAAATTACAATAAAGAAATTACGATTGTAGACCGAGCAAATGAAAATCATCCAGGCATGTTAGAAATAGCTGATTGTGAGGTAGTAAATAAGAGGGCACTTAGAGCACTTATGGACAATACCGGAGACTGCGAGTATGAGATTCAACGAAGAATACAGATGGTAAGATCAGCCACATCCCAATTGAGCAAAATTTGACGTGACAGGAATATCACAAGACGCACAAAGATCAGACTTGCTAACGTTCTAGATTTCTCTATCTTTCTTTACACATCTGAGACATGGACTGTTAGGATGCGTTTGAAATGTGGGTTTTGAGACGTTTGCTGCGGGTTCCCTGGACAGCCCAAAACACCAGCATCTCAATGCTCCAAGAAATATGCCCCAAAAGAGACTCTAGAGTATCGTATTCTCTCTAATCTTCTCTTCTCTTCTCCCCCACCCATTCAATGGTATCATCTCAATCAGATGTCATTACAATACATACGTGTACCTAATTTCAAGTGAAAATCTCAATTTTATTTTATCACCCCTTTTAATATAATCTAGTTCTAGATGTCGTTATAATAGATATATACGTGTACCAAATTTTAAGTGAATATCTCAATTTAACTTTATCTGCCCCTTTAATAACGGAGTGGGTGGCGGAGGAGTTGAAAATTCATACAAAAAAAATGTGAGACTTTAGCCTCTAATATCTACATGAAATCCAAGTTTCTGTACGCTTACCAGCTTGTTTTACTTATTTTCCCCTGTTTACTCCTATTTAACCCCTAACCCTTCAAAGAAATAATTTCAAAATATAAATCTAGTTCTAGATGTCGTTATAATATATACGTGTACCAAATTTCAAGTGAATGTTTCAGTTTTTTTTGTCAATTCCTTTAATAATGGAGTGGGATTGATGGGGGGATGGAAAATATCACAAGGAAATTTGAGGCCTTGGCTTCTAGTATATACACCAAATCTCAAATATCTGTATTCTTACCTGCTTGCTTTTTTCCCTATTTACCTCTACTTACCCCTCTCCCTCCCCCAACCCTTCAATAGAATCATCTCAAAATATAATCTTGTTCCATATATCTTTATAATATATATGTGTATCAAATTTCAATTCAATATCTCAATTTAACATTATCAGCCATGTTGATAATGGAGTGGGTTGAAAAATGTTATAAAAAATCTGAGGCCTTCGCTTCCAGTATATACAACAAATCCCAAGTTTCTGTACTCTTACCAGATTGCTTTACTCATTTACTTTTATTCACCTCCAATCCTTTACCGGATATGTTAAAAAAACAATCCAATTCCAGATCTCATTACATACGTATGCATACGTGTATAAAATTACAAATCAATATCTTAAACCATTCCAGAGAAAATGTGCGCACAAAATGTTACAGATAAACCGACTGACAGACAGATAGAAACATTTTTTGGCTCAAATTTAATATCTCGACGTTTCATGACATTCTATACCTATTTCAAGAAAAAAAAAATAGAAAGTTTTTTTACGATTACTATACTTCCAATCCACTACGTGAATGTGGAAGTAATACATTTTTGTAATGGTAATATGCTATTCGTTGAATATTTGTTTATCAAGCTTTTCCAAATCATTTAGTTAATAGTTTTTATTTTTAATATCTCGAGATACATACTGCCAAAACTTATTTACTTGTTTGTATATTCTCTGTAAGCTCAGGCTTGCTTTCACCAAAATTCAATGCATAGATAAAATGCTGTAAAACGCCGCAAAGTTATTATTTTAAGTCAGCCGCCGTCAACATAGGTATTATCAAAATCCATACTTGGTGACCAAAAACTCCATAAAGATAAGCAGTAATATATTGTAAGAACATTTTTATAAAGTAGGTGGCGTTTAGTTGGTTTTATTTTCATTATCTTTAAAACGCTTCTGCCATGCATCATCGGACTGGGTTTATGCCAACTTTAGGCACGTACTCGTAAAGATGTGCACGGCTGTAGAATCGCAGTCTAAAAAGCTAAAAGCGAATATATTTTACCATATTACTACGGGAAATGAACATGAGTAGTATTTTTAATGAAATTTATTTGTCCTGGCAGTGACTGCGCCGTATATTTTATTAAAATTAAATTATTTTAAAATGACAAACTAATTTATTTCAGCTAATTTGATGAAAAATGTATTTCGTGATGTACGAGGCTTATGAATTATTTGTTTAGAAAACTTGAGCTCAGGAAAAAATTGAAAAAAAAAACTGGGTTAATATCTAAGCTGCTGAATATGTCTTTTAGTAGGGAACAATTGCGGTAATAGTTATTTAAGATACAAGTATAAAAAGCCATTCTTTATTGTACGAATGGCTAGATTAAAAATACGAGTGAAGCGAGACTTTTTGCAGGTGTGTCTTACAACGTTTGATCTTCGATCGTGCCAATTATTGTAAGAAATTGTCAATTTTTCATGAATATTTCTAAAACTGTATCAACGTTTTGTGAATGTCACTTTGACGGTTAGTATTATTCGGGTTGTAGTTAAAGTCGCCATTCTAATTATGTTACTTCATGGACGTGACTATATAGAAATATGTGATGATAGTAACGAAGGAAACGATGTTATAAATAAACTGGCGTAGTTGAAGTCGCCATTGTTGTTCTTGACTGTTTGAATTAAAATATCAAGTTTAATGGTGATTATAGTAATGTAGAAGAGTTTCAAAATACTCCTCCAGAAGTTATGAAGATGGCACAAGCGGCAACGTCATACCTGAGAAGTCACGAAAATAATATGAGTTGGTGTATAAACGATTCAACGATTGGTGTGTTTTGAAGATAGTGAAGAATCTTACGGAAAATGTGTTCCTTGAGTACTTTTCAGAAAGAGCAAAGCATATAAAACCTTCAAGTCTTTGGTCGGAATATTCAATAGTGAAAGCTTTACTGATAGCTGAAAAATACATCGATCCCGATACCGTTCCAAGAAATCTAAAGTGTTTAGCAAAGATGACATGCACATTTGTAATCGAAGTACCTAATGATAGATATTTAATGACGAAGGTTGTAGCAATTTTTGGCATTGCCGGTGCATGCAGAAGAGACGAGTTTTATAAAATGAGCCTTGGTGATGTGCAAGATATGGCTAATATGTTGATAGTGAAAATTCCAACATCAAAAACAAATAAACCTCGAACTTTTATTATTGACCGTAAAACGAAAGACTTGGAAAATATGGTTGAAATTTATAGAAAATACTCCAATCTTAGGTCACTAGCAACAAAACATGATCGACTGTTTGTGAACTACAGTAATGGAAAGTGTTCTATTCAGCCGATACCTTTGGGAAAATATCAAGCGAAATTGCGAGATATCTTTGGTTGTCCAATGCACATGAGTATACTGGTCATAGTTTCAGAAGGTCATCTGCCACCATGCTTGCAGATGCAGGAGGGGCTGTTTTACAGCTGAAGAGGCATGGTGGCTGGAAGTCATCGACGGTGGCAGAATCTTACGTTGAAGAATCAATTAAAAACAAAATTGAGATATCACATCAAATTTTGCAAAAAGAACTATCTGAGGAAGCAAGCTCAAACGACGCCATTGACGCTAATGATATACTGCCTACTACATCGAGGAGTCACGAGTTGCTTAGAATTCATACTGAAAATTGTGCTAATTGCAAAGTAGAAGTAAATATTGTTAAAAATTAATAATGAATAAAATGCTGATAAATTACTGATAATTTTTTTAGAAATGGTGCAATAAAAACGTTCAATAAAATTTTTTATTGCACAGTTTCTTATAAAAGGCCACTTTTTACACTGGAAATAATATAAAAAACCTTACTTTTTACAAGATCCTAGATAAAGGGTTTTATTGTTTAATATGTTAGTTGAACACCTAAAAACGATAAAATCACAAAATGCTACTAAATTCCGGGGTGCGTTCTTGAAAGCTATCTGGAGAAGTCCATTTCTTAGGTCTATCAAAATAACTCAAATTTGAGAATTTTTACAAGAACACGTTTAAAAAAATTAAATTTGTCATCCAGGTACTTACGTTGTTGAAAGATTTATTTTCCTATATTTAGTATTAAAAATAATTAAAGAACAAGGTTAAAAATTTACGAAAATTCACTTTCTCTCGTCCATAACTTTCGTTCATAACTTTGTTTACGGCATCCTGAGAAGAAAGAAGTGACTGAAAAAAGAAGAAATTGCTTTTTTTATTTGCTCCTTACGACCAACGGTGACCAAGATATCGCCGTTTAAAGTTGACCATTTTTGTCATAATTTACCGTGTTTGCTCTCATATATTTTTTTTAGTAAATCAATTTATTTTTGTGCAATAGAAAATAAAAAATTGTTATATACAGTTATTGTGAGGCTGGCTCTTACATATGCGGCGCCGGCGTGGTGCAGTGCGTCGGCCAGGACAATGAAAAAACTTACTGTTTTAGAGAACAAATTGTTACGCCTCATCTCAAATTCTTCTAGATACACCTCCATCAGAGATTTACATGAGCGTTGCAACGACATAACACCACTAGTGGACTGCATCAAAACAACATCACAGAAATTTTATCAATTCAAGCTTGGTGATACTCCGCTTACAAACAACATCACACAAATCAGAGAGCATAATGCACAATTTCGCATTAAACACAAATTACCATACCAAGCGTTGCCCATCTTTCGGCAACAGTTGTAGCCAAAACTCTGTTTCTTCTTCTTTAATTGCTATCTGACAATTTTCAATCTTCATTCCTTCCTACCCCTTTCTTCGTTTCTTTTTGTAATTTTTGTCTTTTGTCGAAATTTTGTTCTTCCTAATTATATTTTTGATTAATTTTGAAATGGTTTAACATAGCCATACCTCGCTCTTGTTGAATTTCCTGAAATGGGTTTTTTGGTTAATAATTTTCCCCTAAAACCAATGTTATTAATATTTTATACATTTATACTACTTAAATATTTACAAATTATTTTAAATTTACATAGTTAGATAAGCCTTAATTTTTACTTACCTTTAAATTTACATATTGTAAAAGGAGTTGGTATTAGTTAATAATTTTTTATAATCCTACCTGACCTCACTTCGTCCAGCTTTACAAGTTCTATGACATTTATCGCTGGGTGTTTGGGTGGGACAGATTGTTCTTAATTTTTAATAAATATGTTTTTGATTTGATTTTGATTTGTGCAATAAAACAATAATTTTAAGATAATTTAATAATAATGCAAATGTTTCTTTTACGTTCTAAAATAAATATTATGTTTTTATGAAAAAGTATTACAAACAACTAATGTGTGTGGTTGAGATTTATAACATTAAAAATAAATTTTATTCATAATTTAAAATAAACTGACTTTTAAATAAATAAATATTATAGGAAAACATTGTGAACAATAAACGCACTTCAAAAAATAACATTTTTATTTGTGATGGTAAAAAAATATTGTACATTATTAATTTTAAGAAGTCGATTCTTCAATATTAATACTTTCGATGACAATATCAGCTTCGTTGTCGATATCTTCTTGTGATATTTCTGGCACATTTGCATTTTCGCAATTAATTCCTGCACATTCCTTGCAAAAATGGAACATTTGATGCCAAAATTTCTGAAGCCACAATTTCCATGAGTCTTTGAAACAGTTTGTCGCATCATAATGAACCGATGCAAGATACAGTAAATTTTTGGATTCGCGACATTGCTGGTTTACATTTTGATGGTAGTGCAATACACTAGATGTGACAAATCAATTTCGCGGTCATGTAAAACAAATATTACTTCACATGTTTCTTCGGACAACCATAAACTAGGTGGCTTTACTTTCAGTGACACTCAACGTAATTTTAACTTAGAGTTGTGGAATTTATTATAGGATGTAACACACCGTGGTCGAAACTAAACAATCCACTTTTCAGATGATTTAAAAAAATATATATTAGTGGCAAATATAGCAATGTTAAGGTGCCTTCGGAGTCTACACTAAGAAAGAAATATTTATTTAGGCAGTGCGAAAATATTAGACAGAAAATTTCTTCTGAGCGTATTGAGAAATACATCTAACTTAGCGTGGACGAAGCAATCAATGCTTGCGGGTTCAAGGTAGCGAATGTTTTAGTGGGTGCATTGAAGGAAAATTTCGTAATGAGCGGACACTTGATGGCCTCTAAAGTTTTAGAAGTTACAAATTCTCGCACTATAGCGGATGCAGTAAATTTAACTTTACAAGACTTTTGGGGCGACAAATATGCAGAAAATATGGACAAGTTCTTATTATTTCTTACCGATGGAGTAAATGAAAGCTGCTGGAAGAATTTTGAAGGAAATGTAACGGAATATACCGTATGAAATATGTTTAGCACATGGGCTTCAGAGAAATCATATACGGTTGTTTCACGAAAGTCTACCAAATACTCCATTACCTCCAGAACTCATTACAACATTATGGGGAACTTGGCTAAAGGCAGCATCGTACTATTACTGTCATTTTGAAAATGTGAAATCCGTAATACAGCAGTTAAATCCAAATGACGTTGTAGTCGTTTTAATACCTAAATATTAAAAAAGACTTCACCTGTGCGAACGGCAGCTAGTTTTTTTGTTGGAGATCATAAGGCCGTGGGTTTTAAGAGTGTGGACATTCAAAGGGCGCTACCTGCTGGATACTAATCGCAGTGATAATATAGTATATTACGTACCATGAACTGTAAGTGATACTTTTCAGATCGAGAATGTAGTTTGGGAAACCGAGGCCCGTAGGGCCGAGGTTTCCTAAACATTAGAGACCTGAAAAGTCACTTACTGTTCGCGGTTGGTAAATAGTTTTTTGTAATACCTGCGAAAATCAAAGAAAAGTAATTAATGAGTTAAATTTGAATTATTGACAACTACCTGTCAACATTAAATTGTAATATTTTAAATAAATTAGGTATATCGTATATACTAGAAATTAACAAAAGAAAGCCTAATAGATAAACAACTCGTTGAAAAGTCAAGTTTGACAAGCAGTTTTTGAGGAAATACTATTATGGATATCGAAGAAGCTGCAAATATTGCTTGTACATCGCTTCTACCTGGGAAATCTAAAAAAAGGTACGAAATCACATATGACGTATTTAAAAAGTGGTGCGATGCTAAATATGTGGATATTCATACCAGTGAGGCGGTTTTGCTCGCATATTTTCTAGAGAAATCTAAAAAATATACATCTCCAGCCAGCTTATGGTGCGAATATTCCATGCTGCGGTCAACCATCTCCTTAAATGATAATGTTGACATTTCAAAATATGCCAAATTAAGGGCATTTTAAAAAACAAAAATATTGGATATCGTCCCAAAAAAAGTGAGGTGTTTACTATAGAACAAATTGTAAAATTTTTGAGTGAAGCATCTGACCAAACATATCTGATGAAGAAGGTCGTTGCTATTATGGGAATTGCGGGACCCTGCCGCAAAGATGAATTATGCAAGGTAACAGTAGACGATATTGTTGATAAAGGAAGCGTAATACTTATCAAAATATCTGATTCTAAAAATCACCTTTCAAGAAGTTTCACTATCGTAGACAATGACAATTTCCACTGTCTGGAATTATTCAGGAAATATATGAGTCTGCGACCAAAAAATTCAGAAAATAAAAGATTATTCTTGAGATATAAAAATGGGAAATGCGTTAACCAACCAGTTGGGAGAAATATTTTCGCTAAAATTCCGTCTGATATTGCAACATTTTTAAATTTGGAAAATGCAAAAATTACAGTGGACAT
The DNA here is from genome assembly GCA_963583905.1 of Stenurella melanura. Classification (NCBI taxonomy): domain Eukaryota; kingdom Metazoa; phylum Arthropoda; class Insecta; order Coleoptera; family Cerambycidae; genus Stenurella; species Stenurella melanura. Next base: position 76,417,392 of record OY757316.1, on the reverse strand, counting down.
TCGTTTCGCAGAACCTCGGCAACTGTTTTGGCTAACAGCGGAGTCGACGTTCTTGCGTTGAAAAGGCACGGTAGGTGGAAGTCCTCGGCAGTAGCAGAAAGTTATGTGGCGGAATCTTCAACGAACAAAATACAAGTAGCTAACAATATTTTCAACATTAGCAACCTTGAAGCCGGTTCATCTCGTCAAATATCTGATAATGATCTCTCGGATAATATGGAGAATACTCCACTAGATGGTCCTGAAGTAATTAAAGAAATACAAAAAAATTTAACATCAATTTTGACTGTTGATAATATGAATAATTGTACTTTTCACATTTCCATAAATAATAAAGATGCTTAATATAATATCTTCATTTTTGTGTATGCATGAAATGTTTGGTTTCAACGATAGATTTTTTTTACCTAAAATTTCTGTTGATCTGAGCAGGTAAATAATAACTAGTACGTAATATTAACTTACAGCCCACGTCGGACTGTAAGTGAATATTACAGCCCTGTAACCATGGCAACCAGTAAATGAATTGTAAGTTCAGCTTACTCTAATAAAATTTTGTTAATAATGATCCACTTACAGTACAGGTATTACAAAAATAATTTTACCAGCCAGGAACAAAATTAAGTTACTAGGAATCATGCGATGGAATTCTCAAAATATATCGATAATGTCAAAATTTACACTTTACTATGAAATCTCAAAATCTAAGCAAATATCAGGTGCACTAGTGCACATAATAAGTGCATGTAGACATTAAACATATATTACGATACAAAGGATGTACAACAACAAAAAAATAAATAAATAAATAAAGTTACTTAAATTGATCTTTACCCAATGAAGAAAATTTTATATACCTATTTGTTCTAAGAAAACTATTCAAGTGATTTAATAATAACTTTAAGAGATTCTCTCGCAACCATGAATCATATATTATGCACGAGTTATAGTTTTCAACAGTGAATTAAAAAGACATCATTACGAGTTTATTTATTACTAAAGTGTGACGTAAATGGACAAAAAAGTATGTGCTAATAAATTACAATATTCACTGTGCAACTCAGATGTTAATAATGTTCTAAAATAGGTATGCTTCCTTAAAATATTTCATGTACAAAAGACCAAAGGCATACTAACCTCGCATGGTACCGTGCGTAGTCTTCACAACAAGATCTTAAAGCATTTCAATAATCTACATATAAACTTAGCGTTAAACTATGATTGCAAAAATAACAGTAAAATTTACCTTAATTTATGGACAAAAAATCACTGAATAAATCTGTGATAATTTTTTTAAAATATACACCCAAAATGAAACAAGAAAACTTTATCAGAGCCTTGGCATTCTCCTCGACTATTACAGCGTGACTTGTCACCACTTCCTTGACTACAACTTTATGCTGCACCAAAATTCCTGGATTAACTGTCTTGGAGATTACTACGAACAACTCTCCAACCAAAACTTTTCTAAATCTCAGCAAGACCCATACACAACTAAACTTCTAAGTAATTATATTTAGTATTACTACTCCTCTAAATGTTAGGCCCCATATAACCAAAATTACAGCACCAAACAGCTGGGTTCTTACATTAACTACTCTGCTTAATAGCCTAACCCAAATATGTGTCTGAGCCATACATAGGCCTAACCAAATATATGCCTGTCCAAATGCTCTGTAATAATTACAACAAATAAGAACTTGTACAAGACAAAACTCAAATTAAAAGGCTTACTTACCTCATATAGAGAGTATTACAAAACTTCACGAAACACGTGGCGTCAAAATTACGGCAACCGAAGGATTCCTTCCTGGAATTTACAGAACGCTTGCGGCAAGACAGTGAGGAATTTATGAGGACAACTATACAAATCCACAGCTGTGATAACGATGTAGAACCCCAAACCTCCACAAAAATCAAGACCGCCGCCTGCTTACTTCGTGTCTGTCCAAGCACCCACCGGAAATCTGCCAAAATTTCCTCAATGTTGCCAACTGGCGCACACTTAGAACATTTTCTCTAGCCAATGATAATGCACCACCAACGAACTCAATAATCAAAAGACTGAATTTTGCAATCACGTAATACCTCAACTACAAGAATATACGATCAACGCCACTAACGCCAATTATGCTTAAAGAAAACATGTTTACTTTGTGAATGTTAAGACTTTGTAGACATGCGACACGCTATGCGTTTTAGAGTAAGAGTGGTTGCATACCTCTCTACTCCAATAAGTGAATTAACTAGAGTTAATTTACTGCAAGTCAATTGAAATTAATCATGTAGCCTTTTCAAATGCTTTCAAATGCAGTTGCTATTTCTCAGGCGCAACAGATAGTTTTGGATCCAACTGTTCAGGAAAATCTGGAGACCATACACGAAAATTTTTCACGAATTCCACTAGCCATACGTGACCTTCAATATCAGCCAACATTAGAATTCACTACAGTGATACAATAAACGTTGTGCTCAATCTTCATCAATATATTTTTCAATTACAGGGAGATATTCCATATTTTTCTTCCATTTTAATATTTTATTTTATTTAGCTATATAACATTTCAGGAACTAAATCTAAAATGGTGTACAATATTTCCACTGACTATTTACATTGTTAATTAAACAAACAAAATATGTCAGCCGCCGCTGTTATGGCTGAAGATTTTAGTTTTTACCTGATTTTAATTGAAATTGCCGCAATAAGACATTTCTGTAACATCTATGTCTATTTAAGTAAGTCATTTTCAAGAAATTAAAATAATGTATTGAAAAAAAAAATTTTGTGGCTACGTGGGTGGGTTCCGGTTATACAGGGAAAAACAGAAAAATCCTGTTTAAAACAATGGGGACTTTTTAGAATGGCGTGGTGCCAATTAGGGGAAGTTTATTCGCTGTCAGCGGGAGTGAAATGAGTTTTGTGTATAGAAAGTGAAATGAAATAAAAGAATAGAAGTGAATGTGGTTTTCGTGGTTGTTTGATTTGTTCGTTTCGTGGGTTTGTCGGGGTAAGTTATTGTCACCGTCTTTCGTGAAAGACGGGGAGGGGAGTCTTTGGTGAATAAGTTTGTGTGTGTGCGTCGGGTTGTCATGAATTCGTACGTTGGTTATGTCAGCGGTAGCCTCCGATTGCTGTATTTTCGTTGTGAAAAAGGCCTGAGCCCTTTCCTCAACGTATTCTCTTATCATTAAGAGGTCTGTGGCCCTATGCAACTCCACAATCGGAGTATACCTGTCTGCGTTGGTAAGTAGGCGTAGAAGTTTGTTTTGTGTTACCTGTATCCTCTTGTATTGCGTAGGAGAAATTAAATTCCAGGCCGGACATGCATAGGTCATGATCGGCCTGAAAATAAACTTTATAGAGAGTAATTTTATTGTCTATTGACAATTTACTACGTCTGTTAACAAGAGGATACAGTTCGTTAAGTGTTGCGTACGTTCTGTTTATTGTCTGGGTTATATGAGGAGCGAAACTCAGTTGCTTATCCAGGGTTACCAGGGAGATATTGCTGCAAGGGTACAAAGACAATTCCAGACTGTTTTAAAGGAAATCCCGCATTTTTTACGATGACAGATGTAACGGATCTTTTAAATGGCAAAGAAGTAGATTTTGCCACACCGGGCATGAATGTGGTGACTTTGCGAATATTTTAATATTACAAGTATGCTGCCGTATCGAGCGGTCCTTCTGGCAATATAAATGGATTTTCAACGAAAGACGTCGAACTTTAGCTCCAAAGCATTTAGAACAGACAGTAGTAATACACTTTTATTCTTGTAATCGGTAATATTTGTGTATGTTATTTCAGTGTTAAGTACATCCACTTATACTTCCGGTTCTCTTCGAGTGAGTGTTTATAATAAATCTTTATCAACTTTGGATAATACGGAATTCTCAAAAAGAAATTTCAGGGTAAGATATTGTTTCACTTGTGCATGCAATCTTCATGCGCTGACACATAACCACCTAAAGCCAACCCTGGTTTTACCACACATCCGATAGCTAATTCCTACCTCTGCTAATAATAGGTAAATTCAATTACCTTTACATATTCAACTAACATAATAATATATTTAAATCTATTTATTTCACTTTGTTATATAAAAACCAGTACATGCCAAACATAAAGCTCGGTGGACTTTTGATGTTAAATTGCGACATATATTTTTTAACTTCGTCTACACTCATTTCAATTATATTTACAATTTGTTCCTCCACGCTGCCTTCACAAGAAGTTTTCATATCGTCTGTAACTTCACAATAAAAAAGAGTTTGTTGCCTCCCAGATATCCCAACGAGAGAGCAACATGATCCTATTTGCTCTAAGCTGCTGATACACACATCATAACCGCATTCTTCTAATATTCTATTTTTAGCCATTTCGGGTAAAGGCACTTTCTTATCTAATACTCCTGTACACAGTTCAATGGTAATACCAATTTCAGGAGGATATTTTTTAATATCTATTTGACAACGAAGTTGTCTATCTGCTTCTGGAATGGAACCATAATACACAGCTGGACGAAACTGTTTTACCAAAATAAGAACACCTCTGGTTACGTTATATATAACAATAGCTACATTATCATATAGTGCAAGAAGGTCCCAAGTTCTCTTAATGCCATTGTGAGTAAAATGCATTGTTAATGGTTTGAAATATACAGGGTTTTCCAATGGATTTACAGTCACTTTTGAGATCTTATTCATTACGTTTCACCGCAAAACACTTTATAAGTATAACTGCTTATATTCACTTCAATTTCGGTTTGATCTCTCTTTTAAATACATTTTCACGCACAGAACATCCAAATGGATTCAGTAGACCGAACGTTAACGTCTAACTAGATTTTCTGTGGTTCAAACTTCAAATCAAAGAATTCATTTTGGTTCTAACATTGAAACTGAAAGGTGTCAATATTAAGAATACAATTTTCCTGCTCCTTGTTTGAATATAGATATGTATCTGTTTATCAACAGAGGGCGGTACATAATATGTCTTTAGTTAGTGACAGATTGACAGTAGTATAGTTTTTGTCTATCTGTGTTTCTTACTAATACGCGTCTGAAATTAAGATTGCAGCGCCTCTGCGGTTGAATCGGAACTAATTCCTGTGTGATAAGTTTTTTGTTTAGATTCAAATCTTTGTATTTTTGGTGATTTTGCTTGCCATAATTAGGCATTTTATAAATAAGTTTCAATGAAAATATGTGTATAGCAATTGATTTTATTATGTATTTAAGCGATATTTTAGGAGTTGGGTGTATTTATCTTAATTCTTCAGCGTAAATTCACGAAAACAAGGTACGTATTATGTTAGGTTAGGATATTGTTATTTTTTTCTTCATATTGTGATTTAATCCTTAAAACAACTATTATATTCATATTTTATTAATAATCAATGTTTCTTTTAGCTAAAATATGTCCCTAAGTGCTAAGAGTCCACAAAATCCTTCACCCCAAAACTGTTATCCATCTTCACGCGGTGTTTACCGGCTTCGGGAAACAAATAATGGAAGCTTAAGTTGGGTTTTTTTTACCCAAGACGAACACTGAGGAACTAAACAAAATTGATTCATATCGTTTTCAATTTTAATTGAATCCAATCGAAAATAAAAACAACACAAAACAATTATGACACAAGCAAACAATGAATATTTTCACTTGTCATCTCACATAAAGTAGTTCGTAATCGGCACCGTAGGTGGCGTATCGCTTATTTTGAATCGCCTATAGCAAAGCTAGCCCTTGCGGTGGGTCCAAATAAGGCATATCTTTGTCAAAAGCGATATGACAATTCTTGACGTTGTTCGATTGACAGTCTTTCAATGCTTACACGGTGGTTGATGATTTTAGTGGCTTTTTTGTTAAATTCTCGACAATTTTTTATTGTCTTTATTTATTTGTTTGATTTTTGTGTTTTCGAATACGAGTGAAACAATAAGCTTATTTTCAATAGAGCACTAGCAGTGACGTCACAGTTCTGCCAGCTGTCACGTGATTGGTGGACAAACTTCGAAATTTGACATAAGAGTAGGCGTCAGTTCTCGCTTGATAAAAATTAAAGTGGAGGATTTCTGAATATCAGCTATGTGTAGTGATGTTTGTTAATGTTTTTTTAAAAGCCTAGTGTGAGAAAGAACTTTATATATACTTTATTAGTGCTGTTTTTCCAAGTGCAAAATTTGATGTCAAATACGTTGACATCTTTGTGAACCCATAATATAGTGAAAATAAAGACTATATTGGATTTTTGAACTTTTTTGTACATATATAATATCACGACATATTTCAATAAATGTTTAATTAATACAGGCTCAGTTACAGCTAAGCGTAGGTTAAAAGTTGTCACAACATTCGTTGATTCATGCCAATATATCAATCATATATTAATGATTTTATAAATCTTTTGTGAAATGAACGTTTTTAGACAATTCAAACCATTTCCCATAAACTTTTTATTGATTATATCTTACTTTCATTTGGCTCAACAGTTTCTAATAAGTTTAATAGTTTAACACATTAATAACAATAATCAGAGGTTTGTATTGTGAAATGCAGGAGTAATAGTAAATCTAATATAAAGATAGGACTGTGAGACCGTTTCAGTTTCCATTTAATTAAAATTATAAACAAATATGCAACGTAATATGCTTGAAATACTTTATATGTATAAGCATACTTACCTAGTTTGGTATTTGTTTTCATTCTTACAATTATAATCACAGATATTTAAGATATTGATAATGCTTACAAATAAAATATCAATGAAGGTAAGTGACCTAGAACGCGACAGAACTTAAAAAATAACACACTTTTAGCGGGAGTAAAATAAAGTTCTTCAAAATGATGCTTATATACATAACCACCATAATAGGATGTTTAAGATCGTACACATTATAGAAAATAATAAAGGTAAATATGAATAATAACAGTCTTATAGTTTAGATAGCATTTTTATTTCCAAGAACGGTCACAATGGTTCATTAATTCAACACTAAGTTGGAAGCAGTATGAATCTTCTACTTTTAAATCCTATAGGTTAACTCCATTAATATATTTCAACTTAGAAATGTTACGAGGGGGCTCCTAAAATGTAGAATATAAATAAAATTATAATAAATTCACTAAAATTCACTTACAATACGGAAAAGAAATAACTTTTGACATGTGAACAAGATGATATACCTATTCGAATATATAAATAAAGCATTAGATAAAAGTCAGTTCAGCAAATCACGAAATGTATAATAGATAAAGAACACTAACAATAAATTTTACACAAGAAAAACGTTTAAAAAAGCACAAAAAACTCTTTAAAAACTCAAATTCAGCTGCTACTGCTCTATTAGCAGTTGAAAAGAAGTAATATGAAAGGAAATATTTTCTTATCAGTTGCAGCAACTATTTTTGGGTGTACTCGAAATACGGTTTAAAAATTTTATAAAATTTGGGGTTCTTTTATAACATAGAAAAGCTTAAATCTTGTAAAGGAACATAATTATTTAACGAGAATGTTGTATCTTCAGGACTGTAACTTGGTCGAAGGTGTGTTTAAGGCATGATCTACTTGATATAGACGTGAATAAGTTTCATTTAAATTATAAGTTATGTGTGAAACACTTCGAAGAAAAATATGTTTGTGTAGGAACACGTAAACGTCTGTTTGCTGAAGAAGTTCCAATAATTTTTACACATGTACTGAAACAAGGCGCAGCTGACAACAATGCTGTAGAGAAGTCTTTCTGTTATAGAAATTTAAAGAAGTATGTAGATATAGAAGAAAACACAGTATCTATATGTTTTTGGAATTGCAATGCCTGACATTTTTTAAATTATTTTTAGGCATTATCATTGTTCCTCATTTAGATGGTAAAAGTCCTACAGTTACTTCTGTTCAAAGTTTTCCTACTACAGCAGGTATTAGCCAAGTACCTATCTATTATATATAAAACAAGTACCAGTGTTCAGTGCATTGGACCGAAATATTGATATATCTTGTATGTACATAATTTCTCTAAGTGTAGTAAGACATATTACTATCACTTTAAGGTCACGAAAATCAGACCCCCGATATCAAAGGTACCGTGGCAAGCTTTCGCTTCTGTATATAACTTAATACGTTGTGTAATGCAAGAACTGCAGTATGACGAAAGTGTTGAATTTGATAACTTAGAGGTACGACATCTTTTAAAAAAACATGGCATAAAACAATGTATTACGATGTCATACACTCCACAAAAGAGCGGTTGTACACTTGATTTAAAAAAAACTGGTACAACTCTTGTAATCGAAAAGCTTAATAGTTTAGTTGTGTGCATATGCCTGTAAATAGGGCTGGCCAGGCATGTCGAGAGGAGGGTGGAGAAGAAGTGGTTTACCCCGGACCTGAGTTTTTTGGAGGAGACCGGTTTTCTTAGTGTTTTTAAACTTACTAAACCTTTCCTTTTTATTTTATTCAAATGGAATGTTAAAAAATAATTAGAAAATAACTTTTTCAAAACATTTTCAAGTCTGCCATATTATTGTTTAAAAAAATAATATTTTTTACGGATAATTCTACTAATGGTTGTAATTAAAATACTAACTGAATAATGATAATTCTGTTTTTAAAATAAGAACACAAAAATACCACTTGAGATTAAGAAAAATGTAAACAATGCAAACTGACCATAAAAATATAATAAAAAAATAAAATAAATGAACTTTGACTACGTAATACAGAATTAACTAATATTTTGTCATTGCTCCATTAGCGTCTGAAACTGCTGAAGTCTTGCAGGCATGGACAAAATCAGATTTTTTGCAAGGTCAACTTCTTGCGACAAGTTCTCCCAAGCGTCTTCAATTATCCCTTCCAATTCTTTGGCATTGTTTGGATGGTTATTTAATTTTCTTATGTGTTTCACCATTAATCCCCAAACATTTTCAATTGGATTTAAATCCGGACTCTTAGATGGCCACGGTAACAACTCTATGTTTTTATTAAGAAGCCATTGCCTGACACGACAGGCCGTATGTATGGAGCAGTTGCCTTGTTGGAAAATAAAATTATTTTCCGAAAACACCTCTATTACTGACGGTAACATAATATTGTCTAATATTTCAATATATTTAATGGAATTGAGATGACCACCACTGTTCCAACATACACCTAACCCATTTAGGCTCATCCAAGCCCAGACATTGACTGAAAACCTTCCTGATATTTGTGGATCGAAAGTATATTTTTCGTCGTATCTAGTGGAAGGAGGCCTATATACGCGAGCATGTCCATCGTTACAGGATTTAAAAACCTTTTCGTCAGAAAAGACAACTTGTCCCCACAAGTTTTCATCATTAATTATATAGTGGAGTGCAAAAATAATCCTACCCTGCTACTTTTCCTCTGAAAGTTTGTATTTTTTAGCCGCTGAACAACTCTTCAAGTCGCTTTGTAGTTGTATTCTTCTGCAAGCAGTAGGTACCGAGGCAGGGAAATTTGTCTCTGAAATTGCATTTACTGCAGTCTGAAAAGGGTTTTCTCTTAGGTAATTTATAAGATTTTCATCTTATTGATTATTGTCTTTCTGGACCTACCAGAACCAACTTTACGGGATACCGTTTGGTTGATTTCCCATTGTTTTTTAACACTAATTATTGTGGTTTTACTCACATTGTATTCAGCAGCAAGTTTTCTTATGGACCAACCATCTTCAATTTTAGAAACAATTCGAAATTTTTGAATATCTGTTAGATGTCGAACCATTTTTAATAATGACGCCACTGATTAACGTCAAAGTGACATTTGTAAGATTCTTAATATCAATCAAAGAAAGAAAGATTTACATAGCTAAAAGAAAGTGTAGCAGTTTTTTTTAAATCAAGTGTACCAAGAGAGAGAATGGAACAGTTGTTGACGCAACACGATCAATAATGTATTTAGTGATTCTTCCCAAGTGGCTGTGGGTTAAACTGATAAATACTACAACATACTTTCAGAACCCTACTGCTCCTTCTTTAATACAGGACGAAACACCATTTGAAGTTTGGTACTGCTCCATTTCATTAATAAAGACGTTAAATAATGAATATCGAATATCAAAAAGAATGTGTTAATAAAATTAAGTAAATGTTTTGATTGAAAATCGGAAGAGTTACCGATATATAGATAGGTTAAAGATGAGTTAAAATTCAAGTTAAATAACTCATACCTGCAAGTTATAAGTAAACTAATACTTAGTTTTAAAACCCAAAAAATTTTAAGCATCTGAATTAGGAAAATTGGAGCACAGAAGACAGTTCCTGTCTTCTGTGTCTGTTGCAATATGTTCACAAACAAAATTTTAACTACATAACTACATAAATATCATAGGGTCAGTATTGCCCACCCTATCTTTCTGACAGGAGTTAAATCCTTGTATATTTACAACATTTGATGGGATATATTCCTTAATGTTTCAAGTCAGTCCTACTGTTGTTTTTGTTGAGAGGCATATTCGGTTTTGGACAGTTTGTTCTAGGAAATGCTTGTAGATGTGGTAGCTAGAATCTCTGGCGAAGTGATCTGTCGGTATTTCACTTTAATGACGGAAATTATCATTTATACAGTTTATACACCTTTTTACCTGCGCTTGACAGTCTTTGAATTCATTATGGGGAAATATCAGTTCAGTTGCAGTCATTTTTAAAATTAAATTGTATAAATTACCTTTATATTTTAGTTTATTTATAACAGACACAGCAGGTGTTAGTGAAGATTTTATTCCGTTATAGAGCAGAATAACCTACACGGAAATGACGTAAAAGTTACAACTTATAACTTTTACAACGTCATTTCCGTGTAGATTATTCTGCTCTATAAAGGAACACAATATCAGCAAGAAGAACTTTTCCTTTTGTAGTAAATGAAAGTTTTTTAATTCGATAATTCACTCCTTTAATTCGAAAATTTCTCGTTTAAAACACTCATTTCCACTTAACAAAATAACCTTTGAGTCCTCCTCAGATATATATTTTTTTAACGTCTTATTTATTTTAACGTCCTGGCGAAGTTTAGTTAAAGCTATTTCACCACTTAACCAGGACGGCGAAATGAGATACGGTCACCCATCCAAGTAACGGACTCTCCCGGCGTTGCTTAACTTCGCCGATCGAGTTATTTTTTTTTACTTTAACAGATTTATTAAATATTAAAAGGGTACAAATATTGCCTCCTCGGACCGCGATCCGGAGCCAACCAGACAACCACGGCGCGTGACGTCGTGGCGGACGTTAGGTTGGACGGATCACGACCGGTTCGGTTTAATATAATGGAACAACAAAAAACAAAAGCTAAAACACCTGCCGTCTGTGACGGCTTAAAATTAACATTAAAATTGAACATTGTTTTAAATTAAACATTAAGATAATTAAGAACTAATTTTAAAACCATCACTACCGCACTGCTGAGGTTGGCTGTTGATATGGGAAAAACTCAATGAAAAAACCCGTTCGAGACAATTGATTTCCCAACGGTCTGCCCGCCGTTTGGGAGAGTATGGAAGTAGAAGTTTATTAATTTTTTTTTAATGTTTAGATTTCTTAGATTTGTTGGTCTAAAGGGAATTTCTAACAAAAATGACAAAAGAACAAAAAAGACAAAAACGAAAACAGTTAAAAGAAGAGAAGAGGGATAGAACAGAATAGATTTGAAAGATATAGTCTGATTTGAGAAAGGTGTGATTAGTAAAGGTTTGGCTATAGAGGTTGCCGGAAGATAGGCAACGCCTGGTATGGTAGGGGGTGTTTTATCTGTTTTATGGGCGTTAAACTTCACAATACTACGATATTCACATCTTTATTCGTACGTGATTTCAACATGCATTGCTCAGTAAAATTAGCAAGATTAATGATAGAAAACAAAGTAATGTGTTCTTTCTCATATCATCACAAAATAACGCCTTCCACAACCGATTTTTTGAAAATAAGGGAGTACGAATTGTTTATTATTGTAAATTTTCTATAAACTTCCTTTTACTACCACATCCACGTGTGAATTGGAAGTATAGTAATCGTAAAAAAAAATTCAAAAAGTTTTTTTTGTGATTTGTTTAGAATGTCATGAAACGTCGAGATTTTAAATTTGAGCGAAAAAAATTTTTTCTGTCTGTCTGTCGGTCTGTCTGTAGCTTTTTTGTCCGCACGCTTTCTCCGGAACGGTTTAAGATATTGACTTGAAATTTTGTATACGTATATATATTATAACGAGATCTGGAACTGGATTGTTTTTTGAAGATATCCGGTGAAGGGTTGGGGGTAAATAGGTATAAATATGGGCAAATATGTAAAGCAAACTGGTAAGAGTATAGAAACTTGAAATTTGATGTATGTACTACAAGCCAAGGCCTCAGATTCTTTTATAATATTTTTCAACCCCCACCACCCCTAGTCCATTATTAAAGGGGTCGATAAAATAAAATTGAGATACTCATTTGAAACTTGGTACACTTATGTATTATAACGGCATCTGGAACTGGATTATATTTTGAGCTGATTCCGTTGAAGGGTTGAGGGTTAAATAGGGGGAAATAAGTAAAGCAAGCTGGTACGAATACATAAACTTGAAATTTAGTCTATTATCATAGAGCTCAAAAACGACCGCTCGTGTCGATGTCTTGCCAAGTTTTAAAACGCTTAATTTTATGAAAATATAAACCTACTGGATTACCAAATGCCATGTTGGCATTTCTAAAAATGGATTTTTCTCCAGTAATTCACAATTCAAGATGGCGACAGGCTGGTGTTTCAAGAAATCATATCTTTGGTAATAATTGACCGATTTTCAATTTTAAAAAAATTAAATTAAATTTTTCTAATGATAACTTATGCTGGATTATAAGTTCAATTTCTGGCTCCCCAAAAAACACGCTCGGTACTTGGTCAACTTTTAATTCCCTCAAATCGGTGCCTGTCAAAAAATGTAACGTTTCATTATTAGCTCCATTAATTCCATTTCCACCTACTAATCATGCCATCCTTTACAAAGCCATTAAAGAAGCTCAAGCAGTAAATTACTTAGCTAACGGAAATAATGCGGTTACTGTGATCAGTCTTGACATGCAGCTTTATGACATAGCGATGAAGCTTTGGGTTGCAGATGAGAATATTCAAAAACAGTTTATTTTTAGACCAGGAGAGCTTCACGTCGCCTTTTGGGCTCTGGCAACTCTAGGAAACTACATAGAAGGAAGCGGTATCGATCAAGCGTGGATAGAGGCCGGAATATACAATGCATCGACTGTAACCAGAATCTTGCAAGGCAAACAATACTATCGTTGCTTAGAAGCACACATGATAACAGTACTGGCATTATGTGACTTTTTCATAAAAAAAGTGATCCCTGAACCAGATATCATAAACTATTTCCATTTACGTTCAACAGATCTTCTAAACCTGTACAACAACATAAATAACAAAAATATGGACGAAACCCTAAAAACACAATTTCAAAATTTAGTTAACAATTTTGGAGATTTAGAACAATATTTTACTAACGCTTATTTAAAAGGCGAAGGAACGTTTAAATTCATTTGCAATTACATCAAGCAGTTTGAAACTATTTTAACATATATCAAAGCAACGAGAACAAAAGAATTTGATCTCCATCTTAAAAGTACGGATGCTTTAATAAAATATTTCTTTGCACATGACCATTTAAATTATGCAAGACTTCTTCCACTATATTTATCATCTATGACTTTTGCAAGAAAAAATCATCCAGAAATATGGCAGGAATTTCTTTCTGGTAATTTTTCTGTTTCAAAATCAGATGTACCATTTACAGCAATAGGTCCAGATCATGCGATAGAACACGAAAACCGAAAACTAAAAGTTTCTGGAGGAATTATAGGAATAACAAAGAATACATCAGCATTAAATAGATACTTTATGATAGCTTCAGAACTTTCTCAAATAACGGATAAATTCCAAGATCTCATATCTGTAAATAACGAAAGTAAAATCACGGTCCACCATGAGTTTCATAACCCTGCAGAGCAAAGAATTAAAGCCAAATATTTGGCTTTGAAGGAAGTTTTTGCCATACATATTTCTGAGATACCTGAAAACAATGAAGTCTGCAATCTCCTTACCGGTAAAATTCTCGAAACAAAAATTGCCAATGATATTTTAAACAGAGATCATTTAGGCGAAGAAAGATATAGGGCGTTTGAAAATGAAAGAATTGTGGAAGGAAAAAAGAGTATTTGGGATCCAATACAACGTATGAAGTTAAATACATTTAAAGTTTCAAATGCAAAGTCCAAAACAAAACAAGACGAGAAAATTTTAGAAATAAGAGAAGAAAGAAGTTTACTTTTCAGCGTTTAGTTTTAGTATCTAGGACTCGTCAAGATATAGACTTAAAGAAATCAGTTGGTGAATACGAATTTGGATCAGTACCTCGTTCTTTATTTACTGCCGATGGCAGCTTATTGTTTCCAACTGATAAATTTAAACTCATGCAAAAACTAGAAGATACTTCTAAAAATTGCGAAATCCAAGTCACGCTAGAAGCCTCATTAGTTAAACCTAGAACAGTTATTTTAGTTGATGGAATGGCATTGGTTCAATGTATCACAAAATCTCCAAGTATGAGAACATGTCAAGATTTTGCAAATATTTTTCTTTCCATGCTTTTTGAAATTGCTTCACCACATGATGAACTACATTTAATATTTGATACATACAAGGAAGACTCGCTAAAAAGCCGCACAAGGTCGAAAAGAAGTCAGAAATACTCTGGCGCATCTTATCATGTCTCAGATCGATCATTAATAAAAAACATTACACTGAAAGATTTTTTATCTAACATAAAGACCAAAAAGCAGCTCACTGAATACCTCGCCAAAAAAGTTTGGGATTGTAAAAGATTTAAAAATGTTGTAATTTCACATAATAACAAAACAATGTCAAATATCCCTTTGTTAAATATAAAAGACAACAATCACGAAGAAGCGGATACTATTTTAGTACTTCATGGTGTTCATTTAACTCAACAAATATGGAAAAGATATAGAAATTACTGTTCACAGTCCTGATACAGATGTACTTGTACTTCTGATTAGTTTTTATGAGCAATTACCGAAGAAAGTCATAATGGTAACCGGTCGAGGAAAAACTAAAAAAGAAATAAATATAGGAAAAGTCGTCAAATCGTTAAGTGTCGGACACAGACGATCATTAATTGGTTTCCATGCCTTTACTGGGACTGATATAACCGGCAGATTCTCAAGAATTAGCAAAGAATTTTGCACCAAAGTATTTTTAGAACTGCAGGAATCATCATCAATACTGAAATCGCTTGAATTGTTGGGAACGCTGAATACGACTATCACAGAGCTTGAAGACAATCTCCACGAATTTGTATGTTTGCTCTATAAAAATAAATTAATAAAAAAGCTAACTGACTTGCGTTGGTATCTGTTTTCCACCAGAAATCAAGAAGGAGAAAACCTACCACCCACAGTTGATGCTATGAAGCAACATATTTTAAGGTAACGTACATGACATATAAAAATTTAAAAAAATTCATTATTGTTTTATTTTAGGGCCCATTATATTGCAACAATATGGAGAAGTGCGAATGAAAATATTCAAAATTTGCCAGATCCCAGTCTCTGTGGATGGAGAAAAAGTGATGAATATTTAGAACCAGTCCCTATGCTTAACCCACCCGCCCCAAGAGCTATAATTAACCTGGTGAAATGTAGCTGCAAGAAGGGATGCGGAACTAATGTATGTTCCTGCAAAAAAAAATGGGATAGTTTGCACTGAAGCCTGTCAGTGTTCTGTAGGAAACCTCTTTTGTGCAAATGCACCCGATTTGGTACCTCCATCGATCATAGAAGAATATGAAGATAACTCAGGTAAAATATGGTATTTTTACTTTAAAGATATTACGAATAACTAAAAATATTTTTAGAAGATGATGACTTGGAGCTCACTTAAGAAGTATTTTAAGTCGAAAAAGACAATTTGAGGCAATTTAAGTTAAGTTTACATTATATTAGTTTATGTTTACCACAGAATATAAGATTTGTTTCCTATTATTATAAATATTTAATTTGTTTTATTATATTATTTGTATTGTCTAAGTCAAATAACATACCTTATGATGTTAATAATAAATACAGGTTTATTTAATCCGCCATTTTGAAAAAGTTGATATTCTTTGCTACTAAAAAATTAAAAACATTTCTGATATAACCTGAATGCAATTTTTTACCTAGAGAAGCTATATTTTCATATAAATATGGCATTAATTAACTGTGTACCCGATCAAAGTCACCTTGTGCACAGCAAGATTCTTCCACAATACCGGTAGCGCACCATGATTTTTCAATTTTACAGCGTTATTGTTTAACCAATACTCAATAAACTATATATCACTGGATTCAGCATTAAATTCTGAACATTTTTTATTTAAACTTTTTTTTCATATAACTTATTGCTTTTCAAGTAAAAAATATTTTAAAAAATTTTAAAGCCAAATTATTTTTTTTTTGCCAAATTTTCAGTTAGGTATTCAATATTTTTAGATCTTGTATTTTTTATAGTAAAGTATATAGTTTTTGAAGTATTCCCTTTTTTTGAAATAAAAGATCGGATAATCATTACCGGAGATACGATTTTCTTTTAAATCGCCCTATCCGCCATCTTGTTTTGTATATTAATGGAGAATGATCCATTTTCAGAAATGCCAACATGCCATTCGGTGATCCTGTAGACCTAAGTATTAAGTAATCATAAAATAAAGAGTTTCAAACTTGGCACGACATCGACACGAGCGGACCCTATGATAATAGACTAATTCGGTGTTTATACTAGAAACCAAAGCTTCAGATTAAAAAAAATGTTTTTCAACCCCCTACCACCCCTACTCCATTATTAAAGGGGTTGATAAAATAAAATTGAGATATTCATTTGAAATTTGGTACACGTATGTACTATAACATATGGAACTAGATTATATTTTGAGATGACTCCGTTGAAGGGTTGGGGGTTAAATAGGGGTGAATAGAGGAATATAAGTAAAGCAAGTTGGTAAGTTGAAATTCGGAGTATGGACTAGAAGCCAAGGTGTCAGATTATTTATAATATTTTTCAACCCCACCACCCCTACTGCATTATTAAATGGGTTGATAAAATAAAATTGAAATATTCACTTGAAATTTGGTACACGTATGCATTATAACGACATCTGGAACTAGAATATATTTTGAGAAGCTTCGTTGAAGTGGTTGGGGGTTAAATAGCGGTAAACAGGGGAAAATAAGTAAAGCAAGCTGGTAAGAGTATAGAAACTTGAAATCCGGGTATGTCCTAGAAACCAAGGCTTCAGATATTTTAGTAACATTTTTCAACCACCACCAGTCTAAATCCATTATTAAAGGGGTTGATAAAATGAAATTGAGATATTCACTTGAAATTTGGGACACATGTGGATTATATCGACATCTGGAACTAGATTATATTTTGAGACGATTCTGCTGAAGGGTTGAGGGTTAAATAGGAGTATATAGGGGAAAATAAGTAAACCAAGCTGGTAAGAGTACAGAAATGTGGAATTTTGTGTATATACTAGAAACCAAGGTCTCTTTCTAATATTTTATAAACACCACCATTCTCTCTCCATTATTAATGGGTTTGATAACATAAAATTGAGATATTTATTTGAAAGTTAGTACATGTATGTATTATAATGACACCTGATTGAGATGATTACATTGAAGGGGTGCGACGTGGCAGGTTGTGAATAGGGGAAAATGAGTAGGGTAAACTAAAAACTTCACTTTTAACGTTTATGGTAGAAACCACGCCTCAAACTTTTCTATGACATCTGCTCCAAATATTATTAAAATTCTATGACCAATAATTTCCACATACTAGAGTGCAAATCTAGTTAAGATGTTTCCTTTAAAGTGACTTGAATGAAAAATCTGGATGTGGAAGTAGTGATTCCTAAGGCAGCGGTTTTTTTGCTTCCTGTGACATTTCGATATATTAGAAACTATATTAACTTTTCACAGCTTCAAGCATAACTTCGATCGTTGCAACGACATAACGCCACTAGCGGACCAAGTCCGGGATATCTCCCAAAAATTCTACCCTTTTCAATTGGGAGATAACACGCAACATAACCTAAATTAGAATGCATAATGCTCCCTTCTAGAACAAACACCCCCTACCATACCAGGCGTTGCCTATCTTCCGGCAGCCTTTATAGCCACACTTTTTCTAACTATAACTTGCTCTCACCCTATACTTCGCCTTTCCCCACCCATCAATCCCTATCCTTTTCTTTCACCACTTTGTTTGTTATTTTGTTTTACAGTTTTTGTCTTTTTTGTCCTTTTGTCCAATTTTGTTCCAAATTCATTTTAGACCGATAAAATTCCTAAAGAATTGTAACTGTTAAAAATCCTAACTTTTCGCCTTCCCAACCTCCCTAACGGCGGGTAGACCATTGGGACCCCAAAATTGCTTCGAGCGGGTTTTTTCGTTGAACTTTTTCCCGTACCAGCAACCAAAATTTAATCAGTGTTTTGTGCTCTAGTTTTTATTATATTAATGTTAATTATTTTAAGACCCTGTAATTTTAATGTTAGTTTTAAGCCGACATTGTGGCAGGAGTTTTAACTTGTTTGTCCATTTTATTAAGCCGAGCTGATCGTGATCCGCCCAACTACTCTACGCACACCACGGCATTAAGCGACGTGGTTGTCTAGTTGGCTCCGGAGCACGATCCGGGGAGGCAATGTTGTACTGTTGAATTTTAATAAATTGTTTGATGATGATGAAGCATAAATTCAATAACTAATTAAATCTTCAATCACAAAATCAGATAGCTTCTCATAATATGAAATTTTATAGCTTATATTTTTATACCGTCTGTACTTACTTCTTAGTTTAGAATAAAAATACTTAAGTAAACACGCTAAAAAGTTTACAGTTCTTAAATATTTCCGACGGCCACTAACAAATATTATTATTTGATGCAGGTAAATAAATTTAACTGATATCAATGATATGGTGTATCCTGGGATATCCTATAATAGGATGTATCAGGAATGTCCTAAGATAGCACATGTTAAGGCTGTGTTATCAATGTCAAAATACCGCGTTCACAGTCGTAAATCTTTCAACATATTGTTCTCAAACACAAACCAACAAAAATCGGATTTGATTTAAATATTAGAACTAGTTAACTTAAATCTAGTACGTATGATTTTATATTTGAAAACTAAATGAAATTAAATATTTCCTTTGGATTGTTACACGCGAACGTGCCACTCAATCGTCCGTAATTCACCATAAATTTTTTTATATTCTTTAATGGGACTCAAATATTCAAAAAAAAATATGATACGTACTAAAATAAATATACTAAATGTAAAAAAAGTTAAAAATAGACATAATATTTGCTCCTAAGGGATATTAATATGTTAGAAACAATGTATTCAATTTTGGCAATTTAATTGGACGGTTTACTAATAGAGGGCGAAGCAGTAGCTATTCGAAGTACCAACCATGCTTCAAATCACTAAAAACTGCAGGGTCGAATTTTTGTTTTCTCTACCATTTGAAATATAGTTTAAAATAATTTATATTTACTTACATTTCTAGTAGCCCGGGAGGCAGCGACAGATTTTTCGAGGACCCTACCCGAAGAAAGAACGCAGATGGAGAACTCCGATGCGCGACATTCGATTTCTCTCCCTTACTGAGCACCACACCTAATTTTTTCAGAGTTTTCCTAAAACATGAAATTTTTGTCACCAGATGATGACCACTTTTACACTGAAAGTGAAATGCCACAAAAAGCACCTACACACGAAAATCGAGGAATAACCATTAAAATTTGAAAAAGAAAATTACAAAAAACAATATCTAACAATAATTGAAACTATTACTGCGTTATTAGATTTTGTAGATAGTTGCGGTGGCTGCCGCCTAACGTAACCACGAATTGTTTAATTATTTACAATCATCAAATCCTATTTTAAAAGTTACAAACTAGAATAGGAACTGAATCATTTTTTATTCACTGCTGTAAATCTAGTCAAGGCTTCCCAATAGTGTCCGTACGGCCCTGCACAATTCTGTTGCCAACGACTGAAGATGAAATCACTACTTACAGCTAGCCAATTTATGGTTCCTGTTATATCGGCATAACCATTAGTTCGCTTTTTCTATATACGAATTTACTGTGGCGTGCAAACACATCCTTAAAAGGAGTATCTATTTCCATATTAATTTTACGTGCTGGGATATGCAAGTACTTTAATTTGACATTCCATATGTCAATTGTGCTGTGGGTGGTGTGTTCCGGTATCTTTTGAATGGCGGTGAGATATAAATTTAATATTCGAGTTGACTTCATAAAATACAGTTTAATATTGGAGGCATTCTAATCTGTTCCCGAACAGAAAAAATACAGTCCATAATATAAAACTTTATGTACTCTGCAGCGTAGCTTTATATTTATCCTCTAAAATCCCCGCTTTATATACCGAACTGTTTATAATGTGAAAATAAAGAATAAATTTGCTGCGAAACATCCCGTATGTCTCGAGGCGCCGTCAAACTCCCAATACAATCTAAACGAACAAATCTGGATAGGCTTTAGCGATTACAGGATACTTTTATTGTAAATTTAAATTTTAATGTAAATAGAAATGATTAAAACAAACATTGAAATCTGTTATTCCTGATGTACATAAAATCAGAACTCCGGTCTCTGCCAGAATTCAACACTAGAATCGTTTTTGTTGAAGTTTTTTATATTCGCAAGTTGGAGTCCCTTGTGGAAAGTCTTGGAAAGCACAAAATGATTAATTTTAGGGTTAAATTAGGCAGTGACCTATTACGGTCATTATTAGAGGCATTAAATCTGACGTTTCATCATAATACCTCGTTTATAAATGAATTAATTCGTATTAATCTTGTCGCATACCACTAATTCATGGGATATTAGATCCCATATTGTTCTCGTAACCATCTGAAAGTGGGTATTTTACATATCGTTAATAATTATTTCTTTCTTTCGTAAAATACTAGAAAATATACTTATCACTTCTTTGTATCGTAGGCTAATCGTTAGTATTTGAATTATAACACTAAGCGACAAATTTTAATTTTTATTTTGTATCGCTAACCAACACCACTTATTTGTATTATTTTGGTCCCAGCTACGTTTAACATAGTCAAAAAAATGTGTTGGCTCTAAAAAATGTAATAACTGACCTATTATGGTATAATTTTAATAAAAAAGCAATTAATTACATCATGCGAAATAATATTTGCCATTTTGATACATACTTTAATTACATGTTATATAATATATATTTAATTAAACTATAAGCTCTTTAATCACAAAATTAATTACTCTTCTTGCGCTTCTTAGCCTGTCTCTTATAAGTTATTTCTGGAACATCTCTTATACATGTCCAACAGTAGTCTTCTAACATCGCAGAAGTCCATTTGCCCTGATATATTTTTTCCATGTTTTGAATATCCTGGTGGAATTTCTCTCCATGCTCATCACTACTGCGCCACAGTTTTCTGGGAAATAATCTAGATGTGAATGTAGAAAATGAATTTTTAATGGCATATTACATTCTAATTTCTGGTAGAAGGAAAGAAGTCCCAACAAAGTCTCTATAGTTTTCTGCTCTTTTGTTACCGAGAAAATGTGTTGCTACCATTCTAAGCAGTTTTATCATTACCTTCTAGAATGTTGTCAATTTCAGCATCTTTGAAAAAGTTCTTGATTTGAGGACCCACAAAAATTCCCTCTTTAATTTTCGCATCTTAATGTCTGGAAATTTTTTGTTTTAAATAATTGAAAGCACGTCCTTCTTTGTCCATAGCTTTTACCAAGTTTTTCAGACTGTCCCACTCACAACGAAAACAGCAATATTTGGTATACCCTTGCTGCATACCAAGTAAGATAGCTATCAGTTTTAAGTCTCCACAAATCTGCCAGTTATACTTGTTATATTATATAGTTTGTAGCAATACATTCATGTTACTGTAATTTTCCTTCATGTGGACAGGATGGGTGATTGGAATTGATGGCAATTTATTTCCATTGTGGAGTAACACAGATTTTAGACTAAGTTTCGAGGCGCCAATAAAAAGTCTCCAGTCACTAGGATCATGGGGAATGTGTAAAGCACTCATTAAACCGTCAATGTCCTTGCAACTAAGTCATTTTCCATTTTGAAAAAAGGTATGAAATCTTTCTGACGACTTCGATACATGGAAACTTTAACATTTCATTGTTGTAATCGAGATGCCAAAAGCTCCGCTTTCGCCTTGGACAGATCAAGGTCTCTTATAAGATCACTTAATTCGCGTTGATTAATTTTGTGTGGTTCACCACCGGACACTTCGGCAGAGAAATCGGGATCTTGTGATGTTGATGGCTGGACTAAATCGTCATCTACATTGGTCGTCAGAATCAAGACTGTACTCTTGAGGTGAATTAGAAATAGGTAGTTCATCACTATGGCGAACCGGGCGAATGGCAGATAGTAAATTAGGGTATTGTATTATCATCTTTTTTCTCTTGTTAATGCCCTGTCTAATAGGAGGGATCACGCAAAAATAACAATTGGTAACATGATCTTTAGGTTCTCGCCGGATCGTGGGCACAGCAAAAGCCATTGAACGCCCTCTTGCACTCAGCCAACTGCAAGGATTGTTCGCACAATTGCTGCAACATATACGAGGTGCCAATTTTTTGTCTTCATCTCCAGTTGTGCAGCCAAAATACAACTGGTATGCCTTCTTAATTTTGGGAGTAAAATTACGTTTTTGACGCGCAAAAGTCACTTCACCACAAATATAACAAAAGTTGTTAGGTTTATTTACACAATCTCGTGGCATATTTTCAAAATAGCACTATTTACTTTCGAAAATGAATACTTCATGCACCAGGTACAAATACGACTACCTAAGAATGAATGTTAGTTTTAGTGACAAATAAAGAGGTAGGTAGTTAGCACGGTCAGTATAGTATGTCTATTGTTCGTAAAATTCTAATTCTAGTTCTCTATATATATTTAGTGCAAATAAAAAATGTCGGGGTCTTTGATCTTTACTGCAAAGTCAAATGCGCCGACACTCTTTATGTACCTTAAGTATATGTAGAGAACTATACCTGTTATTTGTGATAGGGCTACAAATAAACCAGGGCTTATACCTGCGTTACATTTTATTACCTGTATTGGGAAAACCAGAGCCAACTTAAGCTTTTGCTTTTTATATTCTTATTTAGCATGATGAAGTTACTAAGAATTTGTTATTTTTACTTCCAATACATGTAGGCTGTCGGCTATTGATAATTGTTAGGGGTTTCTAGATCGCATTAACTGTAAAAAAGCTGAATTTTTATCTCGCCACTAATAAAAAAAAATGGAAGTTACTGCAATTGGTAAAAAAATAAGATAAGATCAGATCTTCACATTTGAGGTCTCAGAAATACGAAAATATGGTTTTTACAAAATGTGTATGTGTATGTAGCTATACATAGGGACACGATAGCGCCGAAACTAGCGAAACTTATTGTGATGGAATTTAGTACAAGAGTGATATCAGTATTGCACAAAGAGCCGAAAAGGTTCTGGGTGACATTTAGTACCCTTTTGATACATTTTTTTTTATTTTCAACTACGATATGCTGCTTTATTATACTTTTCGAAAGTAGATGTTATTCTTATTTTATTTGTTTATTTATTTATTTATTTTTATTTATTTTTACATACACTATCCAACAGGTTGAGAGACCCAATTAATTACTGGATAGGACAAAAAATATTACAAAAAAAGTTAAAGAGTAATATACATTTATATAAACAGAGATGTGCATGCATGCACAAGCGGATCGAGTAAGTAAAATATTAAAATAATTGTAATATAATAATACACTTGAAAAACATAAAGTACAATTGTTACAATAATGAACAATGATGAGTTAATTATTATTAAAGATACATAATTTTAGAGAGGCGACGTTGCAGTTGAAAGTATCAACGCGGTCGTGAATATCATTGTACGTAAAAGAATATCATGGAACAAGCCTATTTCCGTTGACGCTCAAAGCTGACGTTGGCAACAGATTGACTCTGAGATCAGCTGAGATTGACAGACTAGACAGATAGTGATAGATACAAATCACAGTGGTACCAACTGCACGTGCTGCTGTTGGTGCTGGGAGGACAGATTTACCATATATTAAGAACAGCGAACAAACCTTATATCGGAAAAAAATTCGTATAAACTTGCACGTCTTAAAGTTGTCTCTGGCAACATAACCACAATCAGAATGCATAATGCAGGGGGCATTAGATCAAACACACCATTCCATACCAGGCGTTGCCTATCTTCCGGCGACCTCTCTAGCCATACTCTTCTATACCATAAGTTCCCTCTACCGCACACTTCTTCCTTTCACATCTTTATGCATTCTATCCCTTCTCTCCTTTTTCTGTTTGTTTGTCACTTGTTTGTCTTTTGTCCTTTTGTCATTTTTTGTTTAAATTCCTTTTAGGCCGATAAAAAAACCTCCTCATCGACACGGAGATAGTTGGGTGACAACTGCCTCGAACGGGTTAGTTTTATTGTTCTAGCGTGAGGTGTTTTAAACCTGCATTCAGGTATATCAAATGTTACTGTTAATATTTAGGCGCCATCGGCGGCAGGACTTTCAACTTTTTTGTATTATTTTATTAAGCCGAACCGATCACGATCCGTCCACCCCTACGTACACTACCACGGATAGCGATTCAGGAAGGCAACTGTTATATTTGTTATGATGATGATGATGATGATGATGAGTACAATTGCCCTGTATTTACAAACCGTTCTAAAAGTTCTTTCGTTTAAATTGTCTGGAATCAGATTGTCTAGCCTGAGACCTAAATATGTAGAACTTTTTGTGAAAATAGATTTTCGAGCACAGGATATTTTGTTTTAATTTTCTTTTAGAGCACTTAGTTAATTCTCTAATACTCAAGTAATGGGATAATTTGTTTGTGTTCTGTTTTCCAACACCTACTTCATAAAACTATTTTCTTTTTATAGGAGTCGCCTAATGAGGTGCTTTCGATACATAGTAAGGGGGGTCAACCTCGCTTTAGGTTAAGATTTTACTTAAAGACTTAATGTTGGCAATACTCACTTTATGTTAATTGGCCCGTGTTAAATTCCTTGCCAGTTACCAAATATTCGACAGGAGAATTTTTTTTGCTTATTCTCGAAAATCACCGATTTTTAAGGAAAACTGTGTACTACAAAAAGTACTTAGATTTATACATACCTATATTGATAATATTATACTTCCAAAGTATCTATCAACGAAAAATTTTTTAGTAAAGCTTCAAATAATTTCTAGTAATTTTTGCTAGTAATACAATTATTTCCTTAGTTTCTGTTTTATTTCTGTCCTTACAAGATCATTTTTGGGATCCCATAAAAGGGTCTTATGGAGGATACATTTAGAGAGAAAATATAAATTCGTGTTCTCTGGACAATTCTGGAGAAAGGATTCTATCTCAAGTTTATCAAAAAATGTTTTACCCCTGAGAATTACATGGAAAACCACAATGTCTCGGAGGCACGTGTTAATTTCAATCAATGTTGTTCAAATCTTTAAAATTTTTAAGCCGATAGTGATTGTTATAACGAGGGTTGATTACAAATATAACTAATTATCCTTTAAATCACTCCTTCAAATCACAAATTTCTTCTAAAATTTGTAGAATTTGATCCTGAGAGTTTGCGTCACACGATGTATTATTTTAGTTAGCAATGAATGTTAGAAATATAGTTTTATGTCAAACTATTGATATTTGTTTTTAATTTTTCAGGTAAGTTCCTCCTTAGATAGTGCTACATTGAACAAAAATTAAAAGGTAAGTTAACAATATACCTACTTGTAATATTATCATTTTAATATCTGATGATTCGATATCTTGGAATGACAATGTTCCTTCCATTTGTGCAAACTGTTTAGAGAAAATGGCTGGCGAAGATCTCTTTAATTATAGTTTTCTTCACTATTATCCAATATTGTAACTACATTCCGTAAAACAAAACTTCATAAAATGTAGATAGTACTTTGTTCAAACTTTTTAAATCCTTTTCTGCTGAAACACAATATTCTAAGATGTTAAACCCTTGTCGTCTTAAATTTTTTGAAGACCTTTAATTACTTTACCAGATCATTTTTTCTGGCTGTCTCATAGAAACCGATAAGTTCAATTTGATTTACTAACCACGACTAGCAAATGACTTTTCAGGGTTCTAAAAAGTATCAGCAACACAATTCATGATATGTAATAGTACCTGGGCCAGCGTGTAATTACCAGATACATTTTCTGTACCAACTAGAGATAATACTAATCCTGTTCCATGCAGCATGGCAGACAACGAAAGTGATATGAGAAATTGTTTTAGTGGTGGAAACTTCACTAAATAACACGAAATGTCTTTTACAATTAGTGCAGGTATTTATATCAAGCGAATATGTTAGTGGAGGTCCAGAGGCAGATATCCTAAACCTACAAGTACTCATTTTTTAAAAACAATTCGTTTGATTTATGAATTAGATTTCCACCACTAAGAAAAATTCACTTTTGTTGTTTGCCATTCACTAGAGCAAGGATTAATGGTATCTTTAGCTGACACAAGTTTATCAAATAATTGCACGGTGGCTGCTATACTATATAGATCATGCAAAAGCTGCAAAAAGACGAGAACAGCAAAAGTATTGTGAATGCAGTGCAAGACATCTCCCACCCCGTTTTGGCGAATGCAGAACACGATGGTGACAATTGTTTTTTTCTTACCCTTCTCGAACTGCCCCTGAATCGAAAAACCGAGCCTTTTCCGATTTTTTCGTAGCAGGCTTCCGAGGTTTTGCCGGATTGGGGTTACTTCAGGAATATGGATAAATTGAGTAATCGTTGAATAGGGGAGGCCCTGCTAACTCTCAGTGGTTGACTCCCCGACCCCCCCCCCCCCCCCCCGCTAAATTGCAAAACATCCTAGAAATACTGCGAGTGTGGTAAAAAACGTTTCCACCCCCGTTCTCTAAGGCGGTGAAAACGATACTGAAGATTCGTAAAGGTGGTAAAAATTCGTTTTGTATATTAAAAAAGCAACAAGTAATGATTCGTTTCGTATATTAAAAAATCAGACGGAATTATCAGTTTTGTAAATTAAAAAGCAGTAAGCAATGATTTATCAATTAAAAATACGCTTGATCCTTAGAAATATTTCATATTTAAATATGATAGTTACAATAGTATATGTCTATTTGCAGGTCTATCTAAATCAAGTGTTGTACTTTGAAGCTATCCGCTCGAATTTATTGTTTTGTTTTGAAGATTTTTCATCCAAGTCGCTTTAAAGAAAACATCTTAACTATATTTGCACTCTAGTATGTGGAAATTATTGGTCATAGAATTTTAATAATATTTGGGGCAGATGTCGTAGAGAACTTTGAGGCGTTGGTTTCTACCATATACGTTAAAACCGCTGTCTAAGGAATCACTACTTCCACATCCAGATTCTTCATCCAAGTCGTTTTAAAGGAAACATCTTGACTATATTTGCACTCTAGTATGTGGAAATTATTGGTCATAGAATTTTAATAATATTTGGGGCAGATGTCATAGAAAAGTTTGAGGAGTTGGTTAATACCAACGTTAAAAATGAAGTTTTTAGTTCACCCTGCTTATTTTCTACTATTCACCTCCCACCCCTTCAATGGAGGCATCTGAATCAGATGTCACTACAATACATACGTGTACTAATCTCAAGTGAATATCTCAATTTGATGTTATCAATCCCATTAATAATGAAGCGGAGGTGGTGGAGTTTGAAAAATATTAGAAAGAAATCTGAGGCCTTGGTTTCTAGTATATACACCGAATCCCAAATTTCTGTACTCTTATCACCTTGATTTACTTATTTTCCCCTAGTCACGCCTATTAACCCTAACCCTTCTACGGAATCATCCCAAAATATAATCTAGTTCCAGATGTCGTTATAATACATACGTCTGCCAAATTACAAGTGAATATCTCAATTTTATTTTATCAACCCCTTTAATAATGTAGTAAGGGTAGTGGAAGGGTTGAAACATATTGTTAAAAAATTTGAGGTCTTGGCTTCTAGGACATACACCGAATTTCAAGTTGCAATACTCTTACCAGCTTGCTTTACTTATTTTTCCCTATTTACCTCTACTTACCCCCACTCCTTCAACGCAATCATGTCAAAATATAATCTAGTTTCAGATATAATTATAATACATAAATGTACCAAATTTCAAGTGAAAATTTAAATTTAATTTTATCAACTCTTAATAAGAGAGTGGGGGTGGTGGGGAGAAATAGAAAATACTAATAAAAAAACCTGAGACCTTCGCTTCTAGTACATACACCGAATTTCAAGTTTCTGTAGTCTTACCAGCTTGCTTTACTTATTTTCCCCTATTTACCCCTATTTAACCTCCAACCCTTCAACGGAATCATCTCAAAATATAATCTAGTTCCAGATGTCGTTATGATACATATGCGTACTAAATTTCATGTGAATATCTCAATTTTATTTTATCAACCCCTTGAATAATGGAGTAGGGGTGGTGGGGGCTGAAATAAATTATCAAAAAATCTGGGGCCTTTGCCTCTTGTACATACACCGAATTTCAAGTTTCTGTAGTCATACCTGCTTGCTTTACTTATTTCCCCCTATTTACCCCTAAATAACCCCGAACCCTTCAAAGGAATCATCTCAAAGAATAATCTAGTTCCAGATGTCGTTATAATTCATACGTGTATCAAATTTCAAATGAATATCTCAATTTTATTTTATCAACCCTTGGTAATAATGAAGTGGTTGAAAAATATTATAAATAATCTGAGACCTTGGCTTCTAGTATATACACCGAATTTGAAGTTTATGTAGTCTTACCAGCTTGCTTTACTTATTTTCCCCTATTTACCCCTATTTAACCCCCAACCCTTCAACGGAATCATCTCAAATTATAATCTAGTTCCAGATGTCGTTATAATACATACGTGTACCAAATTTCAAATGAATATCTCAATTTTATTTAATCAACCCTTTTCATATTGGAGTAGGGGTGGTGGGGGTTGAAAAATATTATAAAAAAATCTGACGCTTTGGCTTCTAGTACATACACCGAATTTCAAGTTTCTGTGGTCTTACCAGCTTGCTTTACTTATTTTCCCCTATTTACTCCTATTTAACCCCCAACTCTTCAACGGAATCATCTCAAATTATAATCTAGTTCCAGATGTCGTCATAATACATACGTGTACCAAACTTCAAATGAATATCTCAATTTTATTTAATCAACCCTTTTCATATTGGAGTAGGTGTGGTGGGGGTTGAAAAATATTATAAAAAATCTGACTCCTTGGCTTCTAGTACGTATACCGAATATCAAGTTTCTGTACTCTTACCAACTTGTTTTACTTATATTCCCCTATTTACCCCAAATTAACCCCCAACCCTTCAACGGAATCATCTCAAAATATAATCTAATTTCAGACGTCGTTATAATACATACGTGTTCGAAATTTCAAATGAAAATCTCAACTTTATTTTATCAACCCCATTAATGGGGTAGGGGTGGTGGGGGGTTGAATGATGTTATAAAAAAATCTTAGGCCTTAACTTCTAGTACATACACCAAATTTCAAGTGTCTGTTCTCTTACAAGCTTGCTTTACTTATTTTTCCCTATTTTCCCCTATTTAACCCCCAACCCTTCACCGGATTTCCTCAAAAAACAATCCAGTTCCAGATCTCGTCATAATATATACGTGTACAAAATTTCAAGTCAATATCTCAAACCGTTCCGGAGAAAACGTGCGGACAAAAAAGTTACAGACAGACAGACCGACAGACAGACCGACAGACAGACCGACAGACAGACAGAATTTTTTTTTCGCTCAAATTTAAAATCTCGACGTTTCATGACATTCTAAACCTATTTCACGAATAAAAATTTTTGAAAATTTTTTTGCGATTACTATACTTCCAATCCACTACGTGGATGTGGAAGTAAAATGAAGTTTCTAAACTCTTATTGGCTTGCTCTACTTATTTTCCCCTATTCACAACCTCCCACCTCCCACCCCTTCAACGGAATCATCTCAATCAAATGTCATTACAATACATACGTGTACTAACTTTCAAGCGAATATTTCAATTTCATGTTATCAACCCCTTCAAAAATTGAGGGGAGGTGGTGAGGGTGGGGGTTGAAAAATATTGGAAAGAAATCTGACGCCTTGATTACTAGTACACCAAACCCCAAGTTTCTGTACTCTTACTAGCTTACTTTATTTATTTTTTTCCTATTTACCTCTACTCACCCCCTCACTCTTCAACGGAATCATCTTAAAATATAATCTATTTCCAGATGTCGTTATAATACATAAGTGTACCAAATATCAATTTTATTTATCAACCCTTTTAATAAGGGAGTCGGAGTAGTGGGGGGGATGAAAAATATTATTAAAATACCTGAAGCCTTCGCTCCTAGCATATACCCCAAATCTCAGGTTCCCGTGCTCTTACCAACTTGCTTGACGTATTTCTCCCTATGTACCCTTATTTAACCCTTCAACAGAATCACCTCAAAATATAGTCTAGTTCCAGATGTCGTTATAATATATAAGTGTACCTTTCAAGTAAATACCTCAATTTTATTTTATCAACACCTTTAATAACAAAATAGAGGTGGTGAATTGCTGAAAGAAAGGGGCTAGTTCCAGATCTCGTCATGATGCATATGTGTACCAAATTTCAATTCAATATATTAAACAGTTGCTGAGAAAACGTGCACAATAAAAAAAAAGTTACAGACCGACAAACAGACAGACAGACAGACATTTTTTTCACTTAAATTAAAAATCTCTGGGTTTTATGACATTCTAAGCCCATTTTGACATAAAATATTTTGAAATTTTTTTTACAATTACTGTACTTCTACTCCACTACGTGGATGTGGAAGTAAAAGCAACAAGTAATTACTCGTTTTGCATATTAAAGAAGCAACAAGTAATGATGATGTACATCTCCAAGCTCTCACAAGCCTAGCAGTCAAGTTGAAAAAAAGTGGAAAATTTACAGGTAATTATATACGCTTCTCTGACTTTCCAGTTTTGTCACCATCGTTTTCCACACTCTCGAAAACGAGGGGAAACGTTTATCAGCGAATTCGTTGTGTTTTTGGGATGTTGTGCAATTTAGGAAGAGTGCTGCTTCAACACCAGGGTTTAGGTGGACCTACACTGGTCAAAGATTGCTCAATTTATACATATTCCCTGAGGAACCCCCAATCCGACAAACCTAGTAGGAAAAGAAATGTGGTCACCATCAAGTTTTCCACCCTTGAAAACGGGGAGGAGAGGTCTTGTACTGAAGTAATACTTTTGGGGTTTTACAACTTTTGAATGGACTAATATATACCGGGTGTAACAGGATCATGGTATACCTCCCTTTCCTCTTTTAGTTTTGAAGATAATTGATTGAAACTTACGATATACTACATACATAATAAGCGGCACTTGCTGACATACAATTCCGGCGAAACCGGAAGTGAACACTAATTTTCTGAATCCAACGATGACAAATAAGTGACATTTCAAACATCGATTTTTTTTATAATATGATTTTTAGTTTTCCATTTAAGTGTGCCATGACGGTTTCGATTTATTCTAAATGACACGTGTAATGCTACAAAAATCAAAATCCCGTTAAAAATACTAAATTACGTGATTTATGAGCAAATAAAATTCACCAATTGTTTTTGGGGCAAAACTCAATTTTTTCAAATATAACCATATCGGTACCGTGGTACCATTTATTAGTACTATTAATAAGGAATTTATTCATATGTCGTATTAAAATGTGCGATAAATAGAAACAAAATTACAGCTAAACGAAAATAAGAAAATACAATTTTATTCTAATTACCTTGTTACACATAAGGTGGTTTTGGAATACAAAAAATTAACACAAAATATTACAGCAGTTGTTCAAAATGCTGTCCATTAACGTCAATGCCCTTCTGAACACGAATCGCTGTTTCTCGAAGAACGTTCGCCGATTGCTGGGTCGTTATACTATTAATTGCTCGTCTTACTCGTAGCTCCAGGTCTTCACGGGTTGTAACGGCGCTTGCATAGACAATATTTTCTAAATGACTACAAACACTGAAATTAAGGTGTTAAATCAGGTGACCTTGGAGGTCACCTCACAGAACTATTCGTCCAAATTACGTTTTCTCCGAATCTCCGTCGAAGGTAATCAATTACTATCCTTGAATTATTGGGAGGAGCGCCATCTTGTCGGAAATACATTCCCTGTCCTCAATCTAAAGGTAACTCATCTAAAGTGTCTTCAATCTCATTTTCCAAGAATCTCAAGTATCTGGCACCAGTCAGAGGTCCTTCAAATATAATTGTGCCGATGATTCTACTACCGATTATCCCAACCCAAACATTGAAACTAAACCGCACTTGAAAGTTACCCCCTCGTAATAAATTTTTGTTTTCTTGCGACCAATATTTTGCATTTTTTGTCGGCTAAATAATCCCAAATTTGTAAACCTTCACTCGTCTGAAAATAAAATCAGTCCCAAAAGCATTTGTTAGGTATTTCCACCTTTTAGGAAACACCCTGTATGAATCTGTGGGTTCTAAAAAGGGGTAAACCACTAACACTTTATTTAATAATTTACTGACTTCAAAATAACTTTTAGACGTTGTTTACTTGATATTTAACCTCACTTTCGTTACTGAACGTCACTTTGATAAAACTTCTTCACTTTTATAAAAGTTTGTTAAACTCTAGAAAAATCTATCTCTTCCTACAAGTTTCCAGTCACTCACTATTAGGCATGGGCGTATCAATCTCTAGTTTCAAGGGTGTGTAATACATAACACTGCCCCCTCCTTAAGCCTGATCGTCCCTATCAGGCAATTCTGAATCATCGATGTATTTCGCCAGTCTGTCCAAATGCACGATATTCATCTTGGACTTTTTGCTTCGTTGAATCCGATAGACGACATCATTAGTTCGGGTAATAACAGTGTCCCAAGGTGATTTCGGTGACTTCCCTTTCCTTTGCTGTGGGTTATACAGCCAAACCAGTTCACCCACCTTGATGGACCTTTTTGGACTACCCTTCCGGTCGTGTCGAGCGTTCAATCGGTCACTGGCTGGTGATAAATCCGCTATATCGTTAGCCAACCTCTTAAAAGGAGCTCCGGCATTGAACCTTTCACCCTTACTTCCAGTCTGTGGTCCCTTAGTGGCGGCACAAATCTTGTATTTGCGACATCAAGCTTCCACATCCTGACGACTTTTTATCCAATAAAATCGTTCTCGTATTTTCTTCAGGGTCTTGTTAACACCGAAGTGTCCGTCGGATGTTCCATTGTGCACTTCCTGAAGCACCTTTGCTATTCGACACCTGGGAATTACTAGACGCATAACCACCTGTTTTCCATTCGAGCTTTCCCATGCTCTCCGCAACAGCCCGTTCATGACTTTCAGTGAGTCCCACTGCGCCCATAGTGCCTTCAGTCCCACTCTTTTGTCCGAAACATCCTTCCATTTTGGACGAGTTCCCCTTTCTTTGGCTCTCAATATAGGCCCAATTTCCGCATCGCTCAGTTGCTCTTGTCTGAGCGCTTCATCTGTCCTGTCATTCGGCACCTCCACTTTGACAGTGTTAACTGCTCCTGTGACCTGCAGTTTCTCCTGGTGGTAGTACTTCCAATCTTCCTTGTATGCCCTTCCTGATAAAATGTCAGCATCATTCTGGGGTTTCGATTTATCGTCATATACTTGTAGTGGTGGTCGTCTCGTAATGCTCCGAAGCTGGGAAATCTTCACTTCTTTATGGGCACCACGTTCATTATCTGGCACGGGCTCTCTGGTACCGGCTTCCTTTGATTTTCCATAGGGCTTCACAGCGTCGGCCTCTACTCTCTCCAAGATATTCCGTGGACACTCTAGCTGGATATGTCCCAGTTCTCCGCACCTATAACATTTCATACGTCGTCCACTTGGCCTTCCACTACTTCTGTTCTGTGTCTCATCCATGTTTCCAGCATTCACATTCCCCGAGTTCCGCTGTCGACAGTCTCGTTTGAAATGCCACAGGTGTAACATTTAATACCTCCGCTTGTCTTGCCTTGTCTTTCTGCAGTATCCACTTGAGCCAGTATAGTTGCCTTCATATTCCTAAGGCACATAAAAAATTCCCGTCGAACAAGTCCGCGCGGCGGTATCATTGAATAGGTAAAGATGTCGCCTGCCCGCTTTGTACTTACCGCATTTTTTACATGCCTTAGAATTATGAAGACGACTTTAACTGATTGAACATTTTATGTATGTCGGCCAACATAGCGTTCTGGTTCTCCTTTTCGGACTGCAATCTTTCGAGACTCACAGCTTGTATTCTTGAACTCGGGGTATCCTGAAAGACAGCTTCCACCTCGAATGCATGCACCAATGCTGCACTGCTGTTCTCGTATCGAGATAACCTGAGAATTCGCCTGATCTCATCGTCCTGTATACCATCCAGAAATGCCTCTACTGCCAGTTGGTCTTGGAATTCTTTCGGTACATTGGGGTAAGCCAGGTGAACCAGGCTCCACACGGCAGCTTCGAACTCTTGCAAGCTTTCCCCAGCCTCTTGAACACGTCATTTCAGCTGGATCTGGTACACTTGGGCAAGATGTTGTTCACCATATCGTAAGTCTAAGGCAGCTTCTAAAACTCTAAAGTTGTTGGTCTACCGGAATTGTCTGGAGTATTTCCAATGCTTGGCCCCTTAATGCCACAATTAAC
Source organism: Stenurella melanura (assembly GCA_963583905.1). Classification (NCBI taxonomy): domain Eukaryota; kingdom Metazoa; phylum Arthropoda; class Insecta; order Coleoptera; family Cerambycidae; genus Stenurella; species Stenurella melanura. The sequence continues at coordinate 76,382,462 of OY757316.1, read as the reverse complement.
GCCATAGCCTTCTCTTCGCCATTCCAGTTGTTTGCATTCGCTGCTGCCTCAAACTGCCTCGTGTAAATAGTCCATGAACTTTGGCCGTCAAAGGAGGGAGGTTCGAGCAGCTGACCTGATAATACCACTTGATGGCTTCCTTTATTCCTCAACTATCGCTTAAGTTGGTCTATTTCTCCCTCTACCTGGTGCATTTTCTCTTTTACTTCACTTACTTCCTCTCGATGCCTTCTCTCTAGCTCTTCCAACACTTTCTGGAATTGTGCAAATAAGTCCTGTATTTGCTTTTCAGTTGTCATACGTCCGGTTGTTATAGGCATACGACTACGTTGAAATCAAATAAATTTGACAACTACATCACTATCGGTAATGGGACTGTCCAGAAAAACCTCAAAACAGCACGAGAAAGTCTTATCTAGAGTCTTTGTCACTTAACCACTAATGTCCAAATAAAATGTTCCAAAAATGTCTCAAAAAATGCACTTAACACTATTTTTCTTTTCTAAAATAACCCTCGAACAACGTCCAGTAAATCAGTCCTTCCTGTGTTAGCACTAACTCCGAGAATACTGTCCCAGTCTTCTCAACACTTCCGAAAAATCCTATTATTAAAATTCCGCGTCTGGCACCAGTGTTGCGTATTTCCGCCTTTTAGGAAACACCCTGTATGAATCTGTGGGTTCTAAATAATTTTACAAGGGGTAAACCACTAACACTTTATTTAATAATTTACTGACTTCAAAATAACTTTTACACTTTGTTTACTTGATGTTTAACCTCACTTTCGTTACCGAACGTCACTTTCCTAAAACTTCTTCACTTTTATAAAACTCCCCTTTCTGCGCCGATAATCGCGCCTTATATACTCTGAAATTGCCTCTAGATCAATCAAGAATCTTCTCCCATCAAACTCTAGAAAAATCTATATCTTTCTACATGTTTCCAGTCACTCACTACTAGGCATAGGCGTATCAATCTCTAGTTTCAAGGGTGTGTAATACATAACACATTCTTTGGCTACACGTTATTATACAAAATCCAATTGCAATATTCCATCCTACGTTCGTAATTACTTTCGTACAAATGCTGATGCAATTGGTATTTAAAAGATTTGTAGTGGTATTTGTGCAAAATTCCGCTTACTGTTTGGTGACTGATGTTCAATTCAAACCCAAGTTGCCTTAAAGAAATAGTCTTATCAACTTCCATTCGAGCCAAAACATTAATTTCCGTTCCTTCGTCAATAATGAAGTTTTCTTCGGGATCATGTTGGGCTCTCTTCGCAATTGGTTTTCAACACGTTTAAAATAGTTTTTCGCTAGACATTGTCTATCAGGATATCGTCGATCATAAAGGTCCATAGCTGCACTTGCATTTTTTTTACTTTCCCCATAAATAATTAATATGTCCACTTTTTCATCTCTTATAAATTTGCAGCATTTGAAACACAATTAACAAGAATTTTAAACAATTTTTAAAGCCTCAATAAAAACACCGTTAAATTAACAAAAGTTTGACAAGCTAAATATTTCATTGTTTTCAAAGCCACCTTAGTTACTTCTTAACATTTCAGTAGAACAAAATAGTATTTTCATATTTTATTTTAGCGGTAATTTTGTTTGTATTTATCGCACATTTTAATACGACATATGAATAAATTCCATATTAATAGTACTAATAAATGGTACCGATATGATTCCATTTTTTGAAAAAATTGAATTTTGCCTCAAAAAATTTTGGTGAATTTTGTTTGCTCATAAATCACGTAATTTAGTGTTTTAACGGGATTTCGATTTTTGTAACATTACATGGGTTATTTCGAATAAATCGGAACCGTCAAGGTACACTTAAATGGAAAATTAAAAATTTTGTTATAAAAAAAAATGATGTTTGAAATGTCACTTATTTTGGCATCGTTGGATTCAGATAATTATGCAGAATTAGAAAATCCAATAATGCATAGGGTATTCCATTTAAAAATCGAACGTTAGTGTCACTTCCGGCAAAACCAGAAGTTCCAACTACACAAGATCTCTACTGTTCATAGGTATAAAATTCTATCTGCATGGCAATTACAACTTTGTTTCAGTAAAATTTCAAAATATAGCTCTTCAAATAGAACTCTGTATTACCGATAACTCCGAAATTATCAATCAGATGAGATTGATAGCATCAAAATTGACAAAATTCCTTGGAATAGAATCGTGTCACATCTAACTTATTCTCTAAAAAAATTAGAACGTTGGCATTTCAAGGCACCGGAGTTGTGAGTAATTTTGATTTTTTTAAATTGATTGCTTAATCATATTTTTAAGTTTTACATTTAATAATAGTCAATTACTTGCATATAAATAATAAACTAACTGTTATTCTTTAAATAGTAAAATATATTTAAAGACAAATAAAATAAGGATCTGAATAAATATATTACTAGCAAAAAATACTCGTAATTATTTCAAACTCTTACTAAAGACTTATAATAGATAAGTACTGACACATATATCTTTTTAAACAAAATACTTTGCTGGCTATATGCCACGAACAACATTAGATTATAAGAAAGAAATATTCACATTATGTACAGCATAACTGTCACAAATTAATGTTATTTTTAATTTTAAATTGTCCCGTTCAACAAAACCAAAATACAACTAAAGACAAAAAAAACTTAGCAAAAAACTTTAGAAACTTTCACATACACGTGTTTCGGTATCCTACATCAAGGATGCACTCTTCAGTGCTACTTCTTTCAAAGTTTAAAATGAACTGAATAGACATTTCTCTGGTAATAATTATTTATGCAGTAATTATTTATGGTTCGAACGAACAGAATAATCCAAAATAGATTTCGGAGAATTACCAATACAGGTATAATCATAATGTTCGTGCAAATAAAATAGTTCGTATTGGATATCGGTGAGAAGTAGTATATTTATAAACAGCATAACAAAGAAATCTAATCTTCAACATCTAATTATGAAATGCCTATAACAGTCGTTCTCCAAAATTGGTTGAAATTTCAGCAATAGTCAGTCTGAGTCTTTATTACAAGTAATTCCTTGAATAGCACTTGCTTGGTTATAGGGCATTTGCAGCGTACGTCGTACTTAATTGAAACACTGCAGAGATTTTCTTATATACCATGACCTCGGTAATACTAATTTAATAGTGTTTCTGCCAAATATATAGAGTGAGCTAATTATTGAATAAACAGTCACAGATATTCAACATCGAACTGCAAGATCCAAATCCACAAATTGGATATTGAGAAAAAAGCGTTTAGAGTTTCGTGATATAAATACATAATATTAACTTTCATATCTTTAGACATGATTAGTTTATGCATTATTTTAAAGGCAGATTATCAGTTAACAGTTTCAATAACAATTATGATTTGAAGAGTTCAAATGTTTTAAATAAGTAAATCCTTTTACTTTCTGACAAAAATCAAATAATTCTTAATGGACTCAATTAGTGTGACGTCACATAATTATGCAACCCCTATAGACTAGTGTCATAACACACGGGTTGCCTGCCAAGCATACTGAAATTTGACCCTTAATGCATATGTTTATAAGGCGACATTTTCGGGGATAGAAACATAGCATACAATTTTATTTTATTTCTCCCGTGTAAGAAATATTTAAGAGATTTCAGTTATCATATTACATGGACAAGGTATCGGTAAATATACACAAGTATAAAGTATTACAAAAGCTGTAAACAAAAATTAAAATAAAGTTTTTATAACTCATACATAGATATATACATTTTAACATATTTTTTTAATGTGAAATAAGTATTCGAAGTCCTTAAATATTTCTTCCACAGGAGAAATAAAATAAAGTTCTATGCTATGTTTCTATCCTCGAAAATGTCGCCTTATAAACATATGCATTAAGGCTCAAGTTCCAGTGTGCCTGGCAGGCACGCCGCACTGTGGGGCCGAAAGCAACATTTTTTGGAAAAAATTCAGAAAATTCTGAAGCCGGCCCAAAATAGCCTCGTGAGTACAGGAAAATTAATTTAAAAAATAATACTTAAGTTGGGGTGGTTTTCAGGGGGTAGAAATCGAAATAACTCAGTAATATTTTGAAACTTCAGGAATTTATAGAATTCGACCTCTGAATTAATGAAAAAATAGTGAAAAAAATCTCTTTTATAAGGAAAGGTAGTTTTTGGGGGTTGAAATCAAAATAACTGTAATAATCCGAAAATTTGGGATTTATATAGAATTTGACTTGCAAATTAAATGAAACTCATTTTGATGACATACGTTAGCGTTGGTTCCTATCCGGGGGATGTACCTAACGTAAATACATTTAAAAAAAATAAAATAAAAGAGCTAGGGCCAAACATATGAATATATTCTATCAGTGTAATAAAAATAAAATATATTTATAATTTAGTAAAATTTAATAAAATTATATCTAATTATTCACTTTCTAACGAGGTTCCTCAACTTTCGGAATCGTCAGTACTGATAATGGTAGAAACAGTCGAAACATTCGAAGTAATACTAACATTTGGCGGCATCAACAGGTCCAAAACATAGCATTCCTCCATTGGACACTTTGTACGTTCATCGACAAATTTCTTAATTTCAGACACTTGATCTTCTAATTTAACGTACCTAGATTGTCTCATCTTATTAAATAATGTTTGTCTAGTTAAATATATACCCATAGAACCAGATCCTGCAGTAAAAATAAATTAAATATATTAAGTATAAGAAAGAGGGTGATTTTTCGATTTTAACTTTAATTTATTTAGAAACTTATAAAACAAAATGGCGCAAATATGCTCATGATTTTCTTTATTTTCCGGCAAGATCAACCTATTAATGAGCAAATAAATTCAAAATTACAGACATGATATTCTATGATATCAACTAAAACTCTACCAACAAAAATTGTTAACATAGATTCTTAAGAATTTTTAAACTGTTTTTGTTAATCAAGATTAAACATTATTACTTAACATAATTTAACAACTATAATTATAAAATGATTAACTTACCTGTAGGTAATGACGCCATGTTAAAAACAGTGAAATATTTGTAAACACTGAAATAAGATTTCAAAAAGAACACGTGTCTTATCTCAGCTAAATCACAATAAGCTCCGTTAGTCGCGAGGAAGGACAAATTTCGACTGCCATGATAAGAATACATTCGTGTTTTCTGTTCTTCCTACTACAGTATAGTACTTAGTAGGCATTTAACTTTCGAATTGAGGCATTAGTGCTGGTCTCTTATTATTTTTTTATTTGGAGTTTTTTCCAAGAATTACTTATCTTGGCCCCACTGTGCGCCGTGTGTCATGACACTAGTATATAGAGGTTGCCTAACTTGTGACGTCACAACTAATTGAGTCCATTAAAAAAAAACTATTATTGCTTTTTATAAAATGCATGATGCGAATTATATTTCATACATTTCCTACCGAATGGTTCAAACATGAGTCCGAACCATTTTTTTTTACGTTCCATAAACAACTTGCTTGTGTGATTCAACCAGCATAATTGTGATGAAAGATTTACACAACACGTTTCTGTCGTTCGAGCTCCAGTTCTACTTGCAGCAGGACACACAGTTGAGTACACAAATTAGGAATAGAAATTCATGTTGCCTATCAGTATTTATAAAGTTCTCGAATTTGGGTGTTTGGTGTTCATTTGTACTCCAAACTTTTGAATTAACAGCTAGTGGCAAAATAAAACTGTAGGTTACATATGTACCTACCAATTTCTTAACTGTTTCATTCACGGGCACAACGATTCATTATTTCCTTGATCTTCATCAATGGCAAGATTTCCAGTGGACGACTTCTGCTGTTGTATTTCGTCTTATTTATGACTTCTAATTAAATATTTTTTCAGTTGGTCAAAGTCGGCGTCTGAAATAAGATTTATCCAAAAATAGAAACAAAATTGTACAATTTTGACACGCGGGAATCATCGAAAGTAAATTAGTGCTCACCACAAGGAATAGCAGTAAATTCCAAAGTAGTTTCTCCGGCTGTACAAATTATGCTTCTAGATACAACATCACAGATCCGAACGAGGATCGTCCTTCCTCCTTGTTTTGTGAAGATACTTATTCAGAGGTCAGTGTCCTGCTATCAAGCCAACTATTCATCACATCCTTTCTCTATTAAGCCACGCAACTGCTTTACGGTGGAATCAGTCGAAGGTCTCTTTAGAAGGAGCCTTGACTACATCATTCCGGGGGGAGTTCAAGAATCATTGGACTGTGTCATGGCCCAGTCTCATAGCTGTGACTGAATCAGACTCTGTATTAAATCTAAGACTAGTTCAAGGCCATGGAAAAAACTTTTTGCTTTTTCTTCCGCCAAAAGGTCTACTTCTTCACTGCCGTCCACACTACCGTGCCCGGCCACCTATATGAGTTTGACTGAGTTGTGCTTACATACCTGAGTTAAAATTTCGACTGTTCAGGGCTAACTTAGGGCTCACTTTGTTTGATACAAGAGCTTTGCTTGTCAACGACACCTCTTATGAGAGTTTCTTTTGCACACAATAAGATGACATATACCTCTGCGTAAAATACACTAGAATTATATGTCAAGTGCGGCGCTTGGCTTGCGCCCGTACAGGCTAGTACTGATTTTCTCCTGAGTCTTCGTTAGTCTGTGTTATCATTCCAGAACTTTGGGACTCAGGAGAGTCTTTTATCATGTTCCCAGTCATTTCGATTAGTGAACACGAATATATAGAATAGTGAACCTATAGGTAGCGATACACCGATCATCCTCTGAATTAATGATAACTTGGTTCCTTGCAGGTAAATCTAGAGCCTTAATGTGCCCCAGTCCTTAGCCCGACGTATGTCACATTCCATTTTCGAACAATTTGTTTGAGTAAGTTTAAGAATGGTCTTCCTTGGAGTTGTCCTGGTTATTACTAGTTATTCTTGTTATTTCTAGCAATGCCTTTGAATTTGACATAGACGAGATCTGGTTGTGGACTTATGGAGCACTTCTGGGCATGTCACTTCACCAATTCCGTGTATGTACAAGGGATTGTATCAAGACAGTATACGCCCAGACTGCTCAGTCTTTGAACTGTTAGAGTGTTGGTTTACTTGACAGGATATAATCTGCTTTTTTAAAATCCAACGGGCATACTTTTATATGTGAGTTTTTCCCCTCACTTTTAATACATTCTTATGCTCTTACTATGTTAATTCTTTCTAACTAGCAGTTTTACCTATACAATATGTTAAGCTGGTCTTGAAGACAAGTGAAACCCAACTATTTACTCGATACACTTCAGCAACTTTACTGTTAACCGATCAATGAGCTGCTACAATTTTTTAGAATGGAATAAAAGTGCATCTACAGAAACAGATAAGAAAACGTGGAACATATGGAAGTTTGAATAAAAGCCGAGATGGAGCAAATATCCTAAGATAGTCCTCTTCAAAGATTTTAAAAATCGGGTGTTACATTATCAGAGTGAATATAGATCATTATGGCACTTCATTGTAAAGGGTCTAGCCGGTTTAGCATCTGAAAAATGTTTTCACCTTTTAATTATTGCTTTTTGCCTGAAGCATTCCTACAATTAATTTCAGACCTCTGCTTTCATCGATAAAGAAGATATGGAGGTAACAACCCTTAACGAAAACTTTGTTTTTCTCCAGAACTATGCCTGGTATTCCAGTGAATCCAACACTGAAAAGTTGATACTAATTAATTCTATACCATGTACGTTTTTCATTTTTAGATCAATTGTAGGGGTGCAAAACACACATTTTTTCTGAGGGTGATCTTTATAACTAAAAATTGTTTGTTTTGTACCCCTAAAACTTAATGTAAAAATATGAAATAAGTACATAGCATAAAATTAATTGATATCTATTTTTTGGCGTTGGATTCATTTGAATATCTGTCATAGTTCCAGAGAAAAACAGTTGTCAAAAAAAGTTGTCGTTAAGGTTTGTTACCCCCATATCTTCCTTATAAAAGAAAGCAGAGGCCTGAAATTCATTGTAGGAATACTTCAGGCAAGAAACAATAATTAAAAGCATAGCAATAATAGATGTCATTGCATTTTTCATATGCTAAACCGATTAGACCCTTTCAGTTAGGTACAGTATTTGCATCAAGTCATGACGAGCAGAGGGAAAATTTAGAATAAACCACAGCAATAACAAATATTATTGATGAGCAGTTTTCCCGGTGCTCGCCACTACGCGACGGTCTATTTTCTCCAGAGACTAATTTATATCCATTATACTATTGTCCGCGTATATACATTCGTTCACAATTCTTATTTTAATCAATTAGTAATAAATAGGTAATATAAAAATGTTCTTTCTCTAACACTATTTCGGAAACTACAAATTCCACAACCAAAAATTGTGTCGGAACAAATATCATTCCAACACAGTGTTACGGTATAATACCGCACGGCTTTCGACAAATCAGAAGCAGTTAAACCACATTTAGTGGTTCGGTTGCTATGATTACGTCTAGCTTCGCATTTGAGGTTTTACGCCATTTTGAAGTTTTTTTTGCATAATTTATAAAATCTTGTTAGAGAAAGTATAGTCTACAATACGTTTGGAATGGCATATCCCACACTCGCGAACCGTAGTCTTCGCCTTCAGCTCGGACTACAAACTTTTCACTCGTGTGGAATATGGGCTATTCCAGAACTTGTTGTAGAATATACTGTTGCCAGTTTCCGCCCTTTAGGAAACACCCTGTATGAATCCCTGGGTTCCAAATAATTTTAACAAGGTGTAAACCTCTAACACTTTATTTAATAATTTACTGATTATACAAAACTTATTTAACCTCACTTTTCACTTTTCAACTTCTTCACGGTAATCGCGCCTTATATACTCTGAACTTACCTCCAGAGTCATCCAGAATACAATCGAGGATCTTCTCCTACCACACTCTAGAAAACTCTATCTCTTTCTACAAGTTTCCAGTCACTATTAAGCATAGGCGTCTCAATCTCCAGTTTCATGGGGGTGTAATACATAACAATACTGTTCCATGCCTGTGCTGAAGTACAACCTTCTCTTAGTACGTAAGTTGAAAATGAATGAATGCGAGGTCGTATTCAAGAATGGAAAAGTAAGTAGAAACGAGTTTGTGCGCGTCCATTATTCTAAGCCAATGAGAGCAAATTGTGCCATATTTAACGTCGAATCCAGTGGCATCCTCAACCGACAGTCACAGGGTCTGTGCTGCAGTATAGTTTCTGTGTTCGTAGTTTGTGATTGAATTAAGTGATATACCCTTTCTTTCAGCGAAAAATGTCTTCATCGGAACGTGGAGCTGTGTAACCATGTAAACAGCAGAGTTTGACGACTTCGAAAATCTGATTACAATAGTTATACAGGGTGATTTACTACAACATGCAGAAAATAAAACCGTTTACTAGTTGTGGGAAACCCCCTCCAAAATTTTAGAGTGATCCGAAATAATTTAGTGCATATTTGCATTAAAACTTGTAATGATACGCTACTGAATCATGGAATTTAGCTACTCTTAATGCTTCAATTGTTTACGCGTACGCCGCTTCGTGTCTTTTTCAAGCGATCAGAAGTTGTTTACGTATGGTCAGTTTCTTTCCGGTTTCCGTTTGGATTTTTACGTTTTGAAAATTGTATCCGTAGATCGACACCGGTCTATATGCCAGCATTCACATCGCATGAATACTGCAATATGATTTTAACGTATAGTGCAGTGAACGAAAATCTTGCAGCCACTGTACGAGAATATGAGAGAAAATTTCCGGGCAGGCGTGTGCCAAATGAAAGAACAAGGAGCCCAGATATCACCCCTATGGATTTTTTTGTGGAGTTACATGAAGAGTTTGGTGTACGCTAAGCCAATAGACTCCCTAGAACAGTTACAACAAGCCATTGACAATGCCTCGAATCTAATTCGTGACCAAAGAGACAAATGTGATCGCATACACGAAAATATTATCTGCGCTTAGAACAGTGCATTGATTGTCAATGGTCAAACATTCGAAGATTTTCCTTGACTTTTCTTTACGTTTAAGTTTTATAGTGTGCTGTGTTCTACAAAAATTATTTTAATTTTCGCTATTTTTGTTGTGTGATTAAATCCAAAATGTCACTTCTAACCTCGCTAACTTCGCTGTCAGTCCCAAGTCTGATAAAGGGGGTGGGGAAGTGATATGGTTCCACCGCGTTACGTCAGATTGGTTAAAGTCATAGGCGGCGCATTTCAACAAAAGAATAAGTTGATTTTTTTTGTCATATTTTTTAATTTTTCATTTTTTAACTCCTTTCGGTGGGGACAACTTACCTATAAATTTTCCGCATATTGTGGTAAATCACCCTGTATATCCTTATACCCTAGAAGACGCTGACACTGGTAATAATATTCGCGCACGTTAGCTCCGCCCCAAGCATCTTCTCATATTAATACAACTCTATTTAACAGGATGATGTTCAACTAAAGTATATACTGAAATATGTGACATGTGCATCGAGAGAAAACAAACGCGACTATCGGACGTTTAGAAATGTGTTCGTACAACAGTGCCCTTGCAAGTTATTCACGGTGATCTTTTTGGTACCATTTAATTCCAGCATCTTATGATTGAAAGTAGTAAGTCCTGACCTTGATGACGATATCACTTCGCAGCATATATACAATGGAATCAAAACCAGATATATTGAGATATAAGTACTAAAATTTCTGAAGTCGTTAATACCTCATTTCAATTTTAAAATAGGTCATTTTCGTTGTGACAACTGACGGAGTATATTTGAAAGAAAGTTACCCATTTATTATGAATAATTTAGTGGTTCCTGAGTTTATACAGGAATTCAGTTTTAACATAGAATTTTGAATCTTATATAAAACATAAAAACGATGGACGCTGTATTTCCAAATAATTCTTATAACATTCTATTTCTACAGTAAATATGCGACAGTCTTTTGGTGAGTTATGCAAAGGTCTGTAATTTTGAGGTTGTAGCCTATTTAAAATAATGCATTTAATAATTTTTTATTTTCATTTTGCATCCGCCATCCTGAATTCCTTACTAGAACTTAATACTGAGAGAATTTGAATTTAAAAATAGTAATCAGTAATATATGAAACTTGTCAGTAATAACTTTAACGAAAATATTTATTTTACCATTCCTTAGCATTTTATAACCGCCATATTGATTCCACCATCTTGCAGGTTGGTTCACGACAACTTGAACATCAGATTCGTGATCCACGACTCAGAAACCCCGAGTAGCAAGACATGTAGATTAGTAAAAAAATGAAAATCTGTAAGATTTTTAAAAAATGGCCATTTATATACACTAACCGTCTTCAGAATTTCATATTTCAATAATCGGCCATAACAGATCTTTTCACGATTAAATCACGAATATTTAAAAAAAAACGTTTTTCTGGATCACTGTGCTGCGGCTTGTTAAATATAGGCTGTAGCACCCTCGAAACGGAGGCCTGCATCGCACAGCTCGGGGGTTACAAGTAGGGATACTAACTAAATTAAGATGTTTTCTTAAACATTTGGTGGTGAGGTTCCAGCCGCTTTCAGTAGCTGCCCATTTTCTTTCAATGTAACGCTCCCTACAGGGATGTATAGAAGGTACGTATTTATACAGAGAACGAAGGAGAATGAATTCGATCGAACGGATTCACCCGAAATCGTTCTGCATTCAGTAAAAGTTTGCTTGTGTCCACAGACCTCTGAACGGTTTCTCAGTCATTCGTTTATTTTCGCGGGTATATACGCATTCTTGTTAAAAAAAAATGGCGTCGGACGAAGACTTAATAATTGTTGCAGGTGCAGCTTACATTGTTATTAGTGATAGTGAAGCATCTAGGCATAGAAAGAAAAAACGTTGGTGGATGACTTGACCTTGTTCAAAAGTAGAAGTCGGTATAGAGGGACAGACTTAATGAATGACCTAATAGCTGAAGTGGGATACGGTTTCTTTCAACATTTTTACAGGATGAAGTCTACCGATTTTGAATGGTTATTAAATCAAATTAGTCCTAAAATTTCAAAACAAGGTACTTCATTTAGAGAAGCAATACCGCTAACAGAAATATTAATGGTCACTTTGCGGTATCTAGCTACAGGAGACTCATTTATAATGTTGATGTACGCTTTCAAAATTTCAAAACAACTTATTTCGAAAATAGTACTTGAAGTTTGTTCTGCTATAGTTGAATGCCTACAGGAATATGTAAAGGTTAGTAAAATAAAGAAGCATATGTATATTTAGGTACATATTTATTTATTTAGGGAAAGTACACACATATGGAGAAAATATTTTACTTTTAATTTCTTTTCATTAAGAAAGGCATTATTACTGAATATCTGAAAACGTACTTAGGTATATAATTTATGAGAGTTTTTTGAGACTGTCCTGTTTCGGTTATTGAGGGCGAAAGAATAGGCACAAAAGTTTGATATCGTTGTAAGACCGTTAATGGACTATCGTAGTATATACTTGATGAATTTGTTGGTGAAGGTGATGCAATGGGAGCATAGGTGTCTTGTGAGACTGATGAGTTATCATTACGCATTAATGAGTCTGTTGGGGAAGGTGTGGGAATGGGTGTTGTGTTCGGAATAAAAGCATAGGACTGTTGTCTGGTGTTTTACGGTTGATACTTATAACAGCTGTTTGAAGTAGAAATGGATGAAGACACCTGTGGCTCGTAACGACCCATATCAGCATTAAACAGAACATCTCCAATTAGGTGTTTAATTACACTTTTAGTGTGGGCGCTGTATTTCCTGTGTTTTGACGCCACGTGCTCTCCATAAATCGTGCTTTCGTCTCTTAATTTTTGCTTTGTAACAGTATCTTTTAGAATTTCGCAAACTTGTTCAAATTTAGCATTTCTGTTTTTTTCCGCCATTAATTTGGCCCTCTTGGGTGACTGGAAAAGTGGTGTTCTTCTGGGTGTTCTGCTTATTACTGATTCTGTTACTTGTGTGTCTTTAGGATGGTTAGTTGAATCTTCGACACCAGTGTCATCGTTAGTTGTTTCTTTCTCTGACATGCTTGTTTTAAATAACTTCTGAAAGAAAAAAAATATTTAGTTGAGACAATTTTATTTGTGAATTGTATGTATGTGATTTTTCCGTTTTCAGATGCCTACTACTGAAGAACAGTGGTGCTATATATCAGAACTTTGAAGTCCAATGGAATTTTCCGCATTGCCTTGGGGCTATAGACAGCAAACACTGCATACTGCAGGCACCGAGACACAGCGGCAGCGACTATTTTAATTATAAAAAAAACTTTCAGTATAATTTTGATGGGAATTGCTGACTCAAATTATACTTTTTTGTATGCTGATGTCGGTTGTCAAGGTAGAATTTCAGATGGTGGTGTGATACAATAGTAATTTTAGCATGCGTCTATTTACATAATTTCTTAAGAATAAGTAAACATTCTCGTAATACATACACGCCACCAGGGACATTCGATGAGGATGAAGAAGGGAACATAATTCCTGGAACTTGGCGACATGCAAACGAAAATAACAATCCAGAGTCTTTTCTTTCACTACTTAAGGTAGGGAAAAAAGGGCAGTCAGGTGCAAAGCAATTAGAAATGAATTCGCAGAATATTTTGTATACAAAGGCAGCGTAAGCTGGCAAACCACTCATGGATAAAAATACACTGTAGCAATGTTGTATGTTATATTTAAGTTAAATCTTAATGTTTGTATATAAATAACAAAAATAAATGGTCTGCACTCCTAGTTTCTTTTGCTGTAAATTTATCCGTAATAAAAACATGCTCTTAAAAGCGAACCAGGTAGATTTGAATATTTCATCAGCCCCACTACTAGTTTTAATAGTACTTTCTTGTTGCTGCCTTTCTCGTCTGGACGAACTCAACAGTGATTACATTTTCTTCTTAACCTCACCTAAATCACACTTCATGACCTCAGTTATTTCGTGCCAGGCGTCTAACTTTTTTGTTTTATTATTGTAATCGTTGTGAACAGGATTCCATAGGCATTCATGTTCTCGATATAATTCGATGAGTTGCAGGGAAGTAGAATTACTCCACTCCGTCGTTATTGAGTTAAAATAATTATTAATATAAGTTAAAACAAAATCAATCCGTTTAGGACACCGAATAAACGAATACTGCTTAAAAGCCGTACACACTAAAAAAATAGGCCAAACGAATTCTTCCCGAATTTTCTTTGATGTACCGCCCAGTGAGGGAACCCTGGCGAAGTCGAACGAACGCCATCGGTGGCATTTGTTAGTACGTACACATTACTCGAACGAATTCGTTTGTAACCGTTCGTTCGCCTTCGTTCTCTGTATGAATACGTACCATATGTAAACAGTAAACATTCTTGTTTTTTAAATAATATACTTTGAAAATACCGTGTTCTACGTCGTTCTTCTTTTTCTCTTGAGCTTCATGCACTTTTTCGTCGCTGGTAACTGGAAACCTGAGGAGATCTAAAATACAATTGTTAAGAAACAGGTGTCTGTAAAATATTCCTAAAATAAGAATGAACCGAACATTTTCCAACAAATTTAAATTTATTTATTAAATACCTAATGCAAAATGAAGATTACCTGAGTACCGATGCCACACCAAAGGTTCCACCCCCTCAACAGTGTAGTAAGAACTATATTTTTACAATTCCGGTTTCTACCTTCCTATTCGTAAGTTTTGAAATCATTATCGGTATATTTCGTATCGTGTTTCTGTTAAATATATACATGTTAAGATATTCATTCAAAATTATATAACTCTTAAACTAATTTAGTTTTCATAACACCGTATTATAACAATGCAGATCTGATCGCGAAACTTTGTTAAAATTCATAAGTTTGCACACCTGGGTTTATAATTACATTCTACTGTCAACGTCATTTATCAACATGCTGGCAAAATAAACAGGTGTATGATATATGTTTATCCACCGATATGCAAAATTGTTAATTTAAATTTAGATAGAATTCTATATATAGCTCACTTATGTTAGAGGTTTTTGTCATGTAAAATCGGCTATTTTTATTTAATAATTCAACTGGGGATTGTTAGAATATATTTTTTTAATAAAATTTGTTTTAAACCTCTTGAACATTAGTATATAACTAAATTATCAAAATAAATGATAAGATACTAGAGAAAGTGACATATTTAGCTGTAATATTAGACAAACAGTTAAGTTTTAACCGAAATGCTCATTAAGCTGTAAAAAGGTTACAAAAAAGTATTAAGAAGAATAACAAGAAACTTATCAGTGTTTACTAGGATAACGATAAATAATCATTTTATGGTAGTCGATCGTTACATTCACTTCGCAATTGTATGAAGATTAAACATTATCGGGATATGTCTCACTGACCACGGATGATATGTTAATCCGATTTATTATACAAATAACTAGAGATATTTTCGATGTCTTTACCCTAAACAAATTGAACTTTTTAATCAATATAGATACAAGTATCAATCACATTTGAATATTTTTATTAAGCTACATATTTTTAATCTTTGAATTACTACTCAAAGTTTTCATCCAGTTATATTAAAAACCTAGTATATCCCATTCTAATGTAAGGTTTGTCGATTGCTGAAGTCCGTTTTCCAAGATTAATCAAACTTACAAAGTTATCTGCAAGAAACAGAATTCGCACATAAGTTCTTAAATTTTTAAAAAATCTACAAAGTTATACGCGCTTGATTGCCATTTCTACTATTTTTAAGAATATCTTTCCAAATTCCTAACGAACGAGGTACTTTTCCGAATTTAATATATAATAAGAGTGAATTAATTCAATATGAAATTTATTTTATAGCATACTTTAATTAAAACTTTGGTATGGGAGAATGTTTAACCGTCATAATGTAACAGTGTCATATGAAAGTATCGGATATATTTTTTATCCATCCTCATAATTTTACAATTTTCCTATATTAACAGTTTAATATAAATTTACCTATATGTTAAACTAATGTTCCGTAATAAGTAGTTACGCTGTGATTTTATTATACGTATTATATTTCACTAAACCTAAATTTAGCTTAGTTTTATATTATATTGTGGTTTATACTTGTTTGCCACGCGACATTGCAAATTGTATTTATTTACTAAAATTTATGAGAATGGTGTCGCGAACGTAAATCGTCTTTTTTTATTTTAAATATGTTGTCGAAGCAATATACCTAATTTAATGAAATATTACTCTTCCATCTTCATGTTGCTATTTAAATGTTGTAATATTGTATGCACACATGCAGGGTTAATCACAGAAAGCGGGTGTTAGACGTTTCTTGGGCTCTGTTGGGTTTAGAAGTTTGAAAATTGGTGTAAGGGGGTTTTTGGATATGGCGGATATAACGAAAGTATTCTCATGCATGTGTTACTTCCGCTTACACCGGATGTATCACCTAACTTGTTAATTTAAATTGGATTCTTCCTAAAACTCTAGCTTGTGTTTATGTACTATAATAAACTCTTAAACTTACCAGTTTGCCAGTTATGTAATACTTTTGGAGATATTTGACGGTTCCTACCCTTCCGAAAAAAAAATCGATATCTCCTATGATGCAGCCGAGTTAGAGATTTTCTTTTCAAACTCATATAAGTACACTATAATCTAACTAAAAGTCATATTTTCACAATATCATACAGGGGTATTTTATTTTCAATTTTTAATTTTCAATCGAACATGGTTTTAGTTCAAACGTCCAAAAGTAAATTTTGTCAAATGGAACTCCTAGTTTATAATTCAATTTTGATTTTGAAAACAATAATGCGAAAATAGTGCAAACCTTCATTAGATAAAACATACAGGGTGATATTTAAAATAACAGAATAAATAGTACTTCATGTTAAACTGGAGGTGTATTACTTCCACATAGTGGATTGGAAGTATAGTAATCGTAAAAAAAAAATATTTTTTTCTTGAAATCGGTTTAGAATGTCATGAAACGTCGAGATTTTAAATTTGAGCGAAAAAAAAAATTCTGTCTGTCTGTCGGTCTGTCGGTCTATCGGTCCGTCTGCCTGTCGGTCTGTCTGTCTGTCGGTCTGTCTGTAACTTTTTTTTTGTCCGCACGCTTTCTCCGGAACGCTTTAAGATATTGACTTGAAATATTGTACAAGTATATATTATAATGAGATCTGGAACTGGATTGTTTTTTGAAGATATCCGGTGATAGTCGACCTGCTAAGTTCAATAATTCATAAGAATCGTTCAGATTGTGATACTAAGTTAAAATTTGGTGGACAGGCAGTTCAGAAGGTACTAAAAACAATGGGATATAGTGCCAATCAGAAAAATTTCAAGAATGACAGTTGTGACCTTGAGTCATGAAATGTCTATTTAATACTATTAATAAACTTTTATCCTTTTTATAAAGTGTTTACAAAAACAAACGGTGAAACTAAAATTTGAAGACATAAAAAAATAAATAAATATACAGTGTGTTCCAAAATCTTAGTCATCAATTTATCGAAAGCCAAAGTGATTCCGAAAATTCTGAGATATATGACTATAAAACATACTCTAAGTGATATTTTAGGTAACTGTCAATTTTATGTGTCCCCTTTTCCATTTGTAGGTAACGACGAGGTCTGAACAAATAATGCTATTGTCTGAACAAATAATGCTAAAAAATGCTATTGTCATAAAGATAACTTTTCAATGTTGTATATCTCAGAGTTCTCGAAATCTTTAAGTCTTTCATTTATTGGTATGGAAATGGGACATCTAGACAGACTGCATACGTGTACTAAGTGTAATTTTATTGCCAAGTAAACTAGTAAACAAAACTAACTGTTATTATTAATTTTAATTTAAAATACTATTCACTGCCTGTTCCATAACAGTCGCCATCACATAAACACAATATTGTGCACTTTAATTTTACATTTACAAGAAAGAAGTTCTTGACAAGCTACCAAAGCTTCTGGCGATTGATAAACACCTTCATTTAATTTCCACCCCCATTGCTCAGGATCAGGAATATTGAGATCAATCTTTGTCGATTCTCTTGTTGGTGGGAGCGACTGAAGTGGCCTTTGTTTTTTCGTAAAAAGATATTTGCGTGCCTTATTAATATCGCAGATAGGAGTAGCTTTATCGTAGAGCAGAATGACAAATCTTTCGATACATTTCAATGCTTTAGAATCCACCCTAAACTCGTTTTTTATATCTAGCAAAGCTCAAATCATTAAATTTTGCCCATATTGCCCAAGCTGTTTTTTTTCCTTTGCCAAGAAATGAGGAAGTGGCGTCGCATCCAGTTAGTGCATGAAACATTGGTAGACATACTGACTTTCGTGGTCCTAGTCCCTTGGCAATTTCATGTGCAGGTGTGAAAGAAAAGTTCTTGCCAGTGCCAAATGCTACCCATAAATACTTAGACTTTATTTCATGATAAAACCCTAATGCCAACACTAAAACATCAGTGTCAACTGTTCGGATCATTACAGATTCGTGACCCTCCTAACCGGCATGAAACGCATGAAGTAAAATTCAGCCTCTTTATGGGAACGGGGAGAAATTAACTTTAGATTTCGGTTAGCAGTGGAATACGCCAAGTTTCCAAAAGTTACAATAATCTCTTTTTCGGTGTCAGTCGTTAGTATTTCTGAATTAATATATGAGAATAATTCTTCCTTATTTTTATCCTCCCTCAAGAAGGCTTGCCACTGAGATGGAATAGGTGTTGAAGGGGTTACAACATATCTTGTCCCAGATCCTCGTGCTTGCCGGGTCTGTTGTTTAAAACTGTTCGGTTTGTATACATCCCAAACAATATCAAGTCTTTGGGTATTTTGAAGCTGTCTAAGAATGTAGAGGAAAAAAACATTTTTATAATACTCTTGAAAGGTACGGCATTTGCAAACTTTCAACATTTGAACGATGACAGGACCATCAAAAATCGAGGCAGCAAATATTGGTGATTCTGTTGTAGGCAATATAGTTTATGGTAAGCAAGCAACTGACGCCGACTTAACACCGTGTCTCATATAACCATTGTCAGAAAGTGACGGAGGATATAGTTGGTTTTCATGACTGAAAAATGTTTCTAAGTCGCCGTTCCTATTTTGGCAAGCGACATAAAGCCTACCGAACAGGTGTACGTCATTTTTAAGCGTTTTTACATTATTAGAACTTTTAGAAACTTTTGGAGGTTATGTATTGATTATTATTTTTAATTTATTCATGCGCTAAAAAATTATATATACAGGGTGAACAAACTCAAGTCGGTATTGCTAACTTCTTTATTATTGAAGCTAAGAGGTTACATTTATTAGTAAACTAGTAGTAGTAGTATTTATTCCGTTGATTAACAGAAAAACAATTAAATATCGCTTTTCCGATATATTTAAAAAAATGTGTTTTTTTAATAGGACGCCCTTTATATTTATACCCTAATCGACTAGCAATTTTTTCCTTGTTTCATTTCTGTTAGCAAAACGTTAATCGGCGGAAAAATACTAATAGTTCACTAATTTAACCGATCTCGTAGCTTCAATAATAAAGAAGTTGCCATTATTGCCGACTTGAGTTTGTTCACCCTGTATAAATATATACATAATGTTTAAGATATATTTTTGTTAACATATATAACAGATATAATATACATTACCTTCAATGTTTCACACATATCTTAACAGTAGTTTTTGCTCGTATTATAATAAATCACCTATTTTTTTATTTTTTCAAGGTTGTGACCAAACAAAACATAAAACAAAACTGGCACTATACTTATCACAATCTATTTGGTGCTAAACATTTTGTAAGCATGCCAAATTTCATGTTAGTATCACAAACTGAACGATTGTTGTGGCTATCAACCCGACTATGAAGGGTTGAGGGGTAAATAGGGGTAAATATGGGGAAATATGTAAAGCAAGCTGGTAAGAGTACAGAAACTTGAAATTTGATGTATGTACTACAAACCAAGGCCTCAGATTTTTTTATAATATTTTTCAACCACCCCCTCACCCCTACTCCATTATTAAAGGGGTTAATAAAATAAAATTGAGATATTCATTTGAAATTTGGTACACGTATGTATTATAACGACATCTGGAACTAGAGTATATTTTGAGATGATTGCGTTGAAGGGTTGGGGGTTAAATAGGGGTAAATAGGGGAAAATAAGTAACGCAAGCTGGTAAGAGTACAGAAACTTGAAATTCGGTGTATGCCAAGGTCTCAGATTATTTATATAATTTTTCAAGCCCCACCACTACTCCTACTCCATTATTAACGGGGTTGATAAAGTGAAATTGAAATATTCACTTGAAATTTGGTAGACGTATGTTTCATAACGGCATCTGGAACTAGATTATATTTTGAAACGCTTCCGTTGAAGGGTTGGGGGTTAAATATGGTTAAATAGACACTTGAAATTCAGTGTGTGTACTAGAAGCTAAAGACTCAAATTTTTTTATAATATTTTCCAACCCCCCCCCCACCCACTGATTATTAAAGGGGTAGATAAAATTAAATTGATATATTCATTTGAAATTTGGTACACGTATGTATGATAACGACATTTGGAACTAGATTATATTTTGAGATGACTCCGTTGAAGGAATGGGGGTTAAATAGAGGTAAATAGGGGAAAATAAGTAAAACAACCAGGTAAGAGTACAGAAACTTGAAATTCGGTGTTTGTACTAGAAGCCAAGATCTCGGATCATTTATATTATTTTTCAACCCCCACCAGCCCTACTCCATTATTAAAGGTCTTAAACTAGATTATATTTTGACATGATTGCGTTGAACGAGTGGGGGTAATTGGTGGCAAATAGTGAAAAATAAGTAAAGCAAGCTGGTAAGTACAGAAATTTGAAAATCGGTGTATGTCTTAGAAACCAAGGCCTCGTATTTTTTAGTAATATTTTTCAACCCCCACCACCCTTAGTCCATTATTAAAGGGGTTGATAAAATGAAATCGAGATATTCAATTAAAATTTGGGACACGTATGTATTATAACGACATCTGGAACTAGATTATAGTTTGAGATGATTCCGTTGAAGGGTTGAGGGTTGAAGAGGAGTAAATAGGGGAAAATAAGTAAATCAAGCTGGTAAGAGTACAGAAATATGGGATTTGGTGTATATACTAGAAACCAAGGCCCCAGATTTATTTCTAATATTTTTCAAACACCACCATCAATGACATCTGATTGAGATGATTCCATTGAAGGGGTGGGTCGTGGTAGGTTGTGAATAGGGGAAAATAAGTAGGGTAAACTAAAAACTTCATTTCTAACGTACGTATATGGTAGAAACCAACGTCTCAAACTTTTCTGTGACATCTGCTCCAAATATTATTAAAATTCTATGACCAATAATTTTCACATACTAGAGTGCAAATCTAGTGAAGATGTTTCCTTTAAAGTGACTTGGATGAAAAATCTGAATGTGGAAGTAGTGATTCCTTAGGCAGCGGTTTTTGTGTTTTGGTTAGGTGAAAACATGTACTATTATGCCAAATACCCTGCACTACAATTTCAAATTTTTATCTTGAAAAATATCGTACCGTGTACCTTATCTCGTGGGTACCCGGTTACCTATATTGACATTAAAGATTTATAATAAAATTGCTTTAATCGACATTTAATAATAGATGTATACCCATATTTCATTCAATAATGTTCTTTTCTAGAAAAACCCTGCATATTAATTTTTGCAGAAATCTGTGACTGGATATTCTTGATATTTTATTCTTTTTGGGCGTTCCTCAAGGATCTGTTTTAGGTCCATGGTTATTTAGCTTATATACACTTTTCCAAGAAATTAACGCACCAACAAAAAATAACTAAAAGTCTGATGTTCATTTTTGTCTAGACGTCTTGTCCGATTTCGATGAGGTTTTAAAGAATTTTTTTTTCATTACAGGGTGTACCAATTGAGACATGTTTTTTCCATAAAATTTGTAACACCCTGTGGAATTCAACAGTTACATCATCAACTTAGAATTCTACTCTAGCCCTATCCCTTCTTAACATCCTCTTTTTTGATTCACTTTATTATCTGTATTAGTACCAGAGAAACACAATTTTATAGCATAACATGTTTTTACTTAAAGGTAATATCGAAACAAAAAATGAAATGGAAATGAACAAGATGCAAAAAAGGAATATCAATAGGGAGTATTTCCGCCTGTACCACGAATAACTTCTTGACAACGGCGATTCATACTTAAAATAAGCGAGACCTTGTTTTATTTTGGTTCAATTCTTCCCATATTTGAACCAATTTCCGCCCAACGTCTGCTAAGGTGTCTAACTGATTACGTATCTCCTGTAATTTTCTACCAAGTTTATCCCAGAGGCGTTCAATTGGATTTAAGTCCAGGCTATTAGCTGGCCATGTCATGATGTCAATTCCGACTTCTTCCAGATAATGTTGCACAACTCGAGCAACGTGAGGTCCTTGCCCTATATATGGCGTATATGGAACCACACGGTTATCTAGAATGTCTTGTATATACCGTTCAGCTGTAAGGCTTCCATTAATGACAAGTTCCTCGCGACCAGACAAAAAATTCCTGCCCACACCATCACAGATCCGTCCCCAAATAATGTTGTATTGGAGAAATTGCACTGAGCATATCGTTTGTGCGGACATCTATATACACGGAGACGTCTATCATTATTATAAAGATGGAATCGGGACTCATCCGTAAATAACACACGTTTCCATTGAACCTCGGTCCAGTTAACATGCTCTGTGGAAAAATTTAGCCCAGCCGTCCGGTGAATTCTAGTTAAAGCTGGACCTCGAGCCGCAACTCTTGGTCTCGAATTACATGCTCTAAGTCGCTGTCTAATGGTATCCCCACTAATTTGTAAACCACTTACTTCTCGAAGCTGTATCTGCAAACTTCGCTCTGTTACAAAATGTTTTCGCACAATTGAGAGTGTCAAATATCGGTCATTAATTGGGGTTTTTACTCGATTTCTTCCTTGTCCCGGTCTGCGAGCATGACTTCCAGTCGCTCTATATCACTAAGATTTCGTGTTTCACGTTCCATATTGACAAAAATATTGAAAAAAAAAATACGGCTATTACCGCAATAAACACACTCCTTTCAAATGTTTTTTGACATTTAACCCACAGGTTTCTTCTTTTTTCCATAGCATGCTACTTACATTTGTTTTTCCAAAAGGAAATGAATAAAAACATGTTATGCTATAACATTGTGTTTCTCTCGTACTAATACAGATAATAAAGTGAATCAAAAAAGATAATATTAAGGAAAGATAAGGCTAGAATAGCATTTAATTCTAACTTGGTGATGTGACTGTTGAACTCTATAGGGTGTTACAAATTTTACGGAAAAAACACGTCTCAATTATTACACCCTGTAATGATTAAAACAAAATTTCTTTGAAAAAACAATAGTACATTCACATTCTTGAATAAAGAGGCTATCATACAAAACGAAACTCATCGAAATCGAAAGAGGTCTAGATTAAAATTAACTTCAGACTTTTAGTTATTTTTTGGTGGTGCGTTAATTTAAGTGTATTAATGAGTATCTTAAATATTACACGTGTGCATAATTTATATGTATGTGCCTTCTATATTTCCACATTTTATACACTTTTAAATATACGTTTCGTTTTTTATTTCTATATGTGTTTAAATATTGTTAGGTCTATATTTTCATTTGTTTATTTATACTTTAATAACTTATTAAGTGTACATACCTGTACCTAATTCACCAATAATACTTACTTATTTATAGTTCTAAACTAGAGAAATCACTAAACTTTCGTTGAAACTAGTTCTGGGGGTGTGTCACATTTGATGTATACCACTAATTTATATATGTTCCAAATCTGAAGTAATAATGGTAGCGATAATGGTAGGTAAGTCTAGATTATTGTATTTATAAGAAACTGTCTAGTCCCACGTACATACAGACATACAGTGAGTTCCATAAGTAAATGATAAATTCATTATCTACGTAATTTACAATTTATGAGTAAAATCCTAAAACGTGTCAATTTTTAATTCTAAAATGACATTTTGTTAACATAATTTTACAGTTTTTTTTTTCTAATTCTTTGGGACTTCCTGCCACATGTATTTTTTTCTTTTTACCGTTGCTCGAATCTATAAAATATCACAATTAACCAGTATGTTACTGGGAAATAACCTCTACGCCTGTGAATTTTACGCCAAAGGATCAGTTAGAGGTTGCTTTTTTTCAACTAATAACTCAAATAAATATAAAAACTTGAAATTAAACATTTCGCCTACGTTTCGGAAATCAAATCTGTTTCCTTTTTGAAGGCATTTTTGGTGCATATGATAAATACACAGCTCTAAGAATGTTTGTTATATTCGATATCCATAGATACTTACTATTTACATAGAACTGTTGATATAGTTAACAGTTTTTTTTTTATACAATGTTAAGTTTTTGAAGTTCTTCTTTTAACATTGGCAACCAGGTTGTACAGACATCTACGGAACAATTCGACACGCATCTATCCTCATTCAATAATATTATTGCAGTTTCTTTAATTTTTCTTTTTTTACAATCCGCCTCGTTTGTTAAAATTTTTGCCGAGTCCCGGTTTATTCTATGTCCGTTCTACCAAGCGTGTTCGCAGATCTTATAGTCGAACGCGATGGCGAGCGGTAGTGGTGCGATTTTGCGGAGCTCTGGTGATTCTAACTTTAAATGTTGTAAAACAAAACCATTTATACATTATGTGTGTGTTAAATGTTACAGTGTATTTCATAAAAATTGCCTTCCCCGTTATAAGAGTAACATTTCGTTTATAAAAGAGAATAAGATAGTCTGCTGCAAAGATGACGATGAAAGTAATCTGAGTGACATAGATGATGAAAAAAGCATCCTTGAAAAGACAATTAACGACTTAAACTCTGACTGTGAACTAAAGAACAATTACATTAAAAAACTAAAAATAGAAAATCAGAAATTTATTCAGGAAGCAATGAAAAATGAGGAAGAAATGGATAGGCAAATAAAAGAGCAAGAAAATATTATTATAAGTTTACAAGACATGATAAAAGACCTCAGAAAAAAGACCGAAGTAAAAAACAAAACATTTAAAACTGTAGGAGTCCAAACAGCACTAAACTATAAAAACGTATCTACATCAACAGATAAGATAAAAGAAACCAGTGCCGTAGACCAAACCAAATACTGTGATAATGGAACACAGTATGAGAACACAATGAGACGAAATTACCGTGATGCTCAAACGGAGACTGTTGACACAGTTATTGACCAGCCCATACATATTATGGAATCGAAAACAATCACTGCCAATATTGATAAACAGCGAACTGATGAGTCCGATGTACAACACAGTAATATAATTCTACAAAAACCGCTACAAGTGGAACTCAAAAAGGATAAAGTTTTAATATTAGGTGACGATTTTGGTTATAACATTAATGCAATCCTATCCAGAAAATCAGATATGCGTAATTTCCAAGTGGAGTCAGTTGTAAAACCTGGGGCAACGTTTTAACAAGTGATTGAAAATATCGACCTTTTGACCAAAAACTTTTCGACGAATGATCATGTTGTTATCTTAGCCGGCTCAAACAATTTTAACAAGAAACATAAATACCCACTTTTTAGAGACTTATGTGATAAGATAAAACTATGTGCGAGATTAAATATCACAATCGGTACTGTACCATTGAGGAAAAATCATTACTCAAACAAATTTATCCATAAGTTTAATAATAAATTATTTGAAGTCGTCACAAAATTGAACACGCGCATACCTGGTAAACTAAGCATATTAAATGTAAACAAAAACCCATACACTCATCTCAGTAAAAGGGAAGTGAGTGAAAACATTATGAATATAATAAAAACAATAAAGTATGTTCATAAAAATCTTGTGTTTGTAAAAATTGATGCCCTAAATGAGATCAACCCCAATAATAGTAAAAACTTTCCTTCTGTTACACAAGTGGACTTAACAGGATCAACCATAGTGGACTTAACAGGATCAACCTTGGGTGAGGCTGGAAATGCAATACAATTTACTCAGATTAGTGGAATTAGTGATTCTGAAGATACTAATAATAATACTGCACCAAACAATACACTACGTGATTTCAGTATTACAAACAATTTTTTATACCCCCGCTTATCCCAAATGACGCTACCACTGTAATATCAAATAGTTTAAATGTAGGTAAATTAAATATGCAAAATTCGAAGATTCAGTTAGATAGAAAGAATGCTTTAAATATTATGCATCAAAACGTACAGTGCCTTTCTAACAAAATTTTGCAGGTCGAAGTAATTTTGGTTAATTATAATATAGATGTATTTTTAGCCACCGAACACTGGCAATCTAAGGAGCAAATCGCATTGCTTACTATCAGTAATTATACCCTATACTCATTCTTTTGCCGTCAGAACACCAGTCACGGTGGAACAGCCATGTACTTAAAAAAAGATATCACTAATGTAAAAATAAGGAATTTAGATGGGTATTGTAGTGAAGGCATTTTAGAATGCTCTTGTGTTGAGTTAATTAGTCACAACATGACTATTATTGTCATATATAGGCCTCCAACAGGAAATTTTAAGTCCTTTTTAGATTTGTTTTGCAACCTGCTTCATGCTGTCTTTAAATCTAATAAACTTCTTGTCATAGGAGGGGATTTTAATATTAATTTCAATGTATATAGCAATAATGTTTCCTTACTTACTGACCTATTGACCTCTTTTGGTCTCGAAATAACAATAAATAGTCCGACGCGAGTAACCCCTACTACTAAAACTTGTTTAGATAATTTTTTTATTGGTCCTTGCGCTATAAACTATATGATAAAAAATGTAAATTTGCATTTGTCTGATCACTTTTCCCAATTTCTCTCTTTAAAATTTAATAATAACAAATGTATAGCAACTAAAACCTACACTTATGGAAGGAAAATTAATTCTGAGAATATTTTTAAATTTTGTAATTATTTAGAACAGGAAACTTGGAATGATGTTTACTTAGAGAGTAACTCGAATTCTGCATTTCAAATTTTCAGTAATGTAATCACTGACTATTTCAAATTATCGTTTCCTTTAATTCGTTTTGTACATAAAAAGAAAAATTCTAATCAAGAGTGGATAACAGATAATGTAAATAATCTTAAAAATAAAGTTCAACTATTTTCGGATCTTACACATAAGTATCCTGAGTTGGAAAACTATAGTAAGCACCTAAATAATCAGTATAAAAAAAAATTACGTCAAGCAAAACAAGAATATTACGATAACAAAATTAATGAGTCGAATAATAAAACAAAAACCATGTGGCATATTATAAAAGAAATACAGGGAAAACAAAACCTCAGAAGAGAAATAAAGATAGGGGAAAATAATATTAAGTTAAATAACAATATAGTAGCAAATAACTTTAATGAACATTTTACGACCAGTTTGATACCTAACAATCAAAAAAGAGATTTTGATTTTTTGAATGCTAATGTGCCCTTAGTTAATGTTTCCTTTTTTCTGTCACCTTTAAGTGAACAGTGTGTAGTAGCCCTAATAAACGATCTTAAATCCTCTAACTCTAGTGGCTACGATAACATATCGAATAATTTATTAAAAAACTGTAAATATCTTATCTGTAAACCTTTATCGTATCTCATAAACTTATCATTTGAACAAGGAGTTTTTCCTGAAAAACTGAAGCTCTCAGTGGTCTGTCCTTTATATAAGAAAGGCGACGCTAACTTGTATGACAGTTATCGAGCAATTACATTATTATCAAGTTTCTCCAAGTTATATGAGTCAGCCCTAAATGGTCAGCTAGCAACCTTTTGTATACGTAATAACATAATTTCGCCCGAACAACATGGTTTTGTAAAAAATAGAAGTGTGGATACAGCTTTAAGCAATTTTCATATAGAAATAGTAAATGGATTTGATAAAAAAATGTGCCCGCTTGGTCTGTTCATTGACTTTTCACGAGCATTTGATTGTGTAGACCATCAATTCCTCTTAGAAAAACTATGCAGGTATGGAATCAGGGGGCCGCCATTAAATTTTATAAAATCATATCTAAGTAATCGAGATCAAGTTGTTCAAATCAATGATGTAAAAAGTGAACCTAGGAAAGTAACCCAAGGTGTCCCACAATGCTCCATCCTGGGCCCTCACCTATATATTATCTTTGCTAACGATCTAGTCAATTTTTTAAAGCCAACTGAGAACTTACAAATGGTATGTTATGCTGACGATACAAATTTTTTAATCATGGAAAACAACAGGACTGAAGCAATAAATTCGGCAGAAAATATATATAAAAAATGTATTCTATGGTCTGAAAAAAATTTCATTAATTTAAACAGGCAAAAAACCATATCGATACTCTTTAAGCAACAAACTTCACAAGTTGATTTAAATTCTGACCTGTTCAATATTTACAACTCAGGTAAAATTCTGGGAGTCACTTTTGACTCTGAATTAAAATGGGACATTCACATCGATGAGTTATGTAATAAATTGCGCACCTGTTGCTATGCGTTACGATCACTAGTAAACCACTGCAGTCAAAACATTGTAACTAGCCTATATTATGCAAACTTCCACTCTCAGATACGATATGGTATTATTAACTGGGGAATAAGTAGTTACTCTCAACGCGTGTTTATTCTACAAAAGTATGCATTGCGCATATTAACGAAGATGTCAAAAAGGGAGTCTTGCAGAGCAGCATTCAAAGAATTAAAAATTCTAACAGTAACCGGCACCTATATTTACGAACTAGGTTGCTTTGTTTACAAAAATTTGCCTACTTTTCAAAAATATCTGACTAACCACAATTATTCCACAAGATTTAAAAACAATCTTATTCCCAATCAACATTCAACAGCACGTTATCAAAAAGGTATATACTTTAATGGTTGCAAAATATTTAATTCTTTACCAATTGAGATAAGAAATTCTCAAAACATTTTTATTTACAAAAAAAGACTTAAGGCCTTACTCATCGATAAAACCTGTTACTCTCTTGATGAATTTTTCTCCAATTAATTGTATCTGTTTGTCTATATGTATATACACTACCTGTTTGTTTGTACCACTTTATGTCAGGACGTTATATACACCCATTGTTATGTTTCGTAGTATTTTGTAGTTACAGTATATTATTCATGTATTGTTTGTTTTTGACGCTCTCTTCAATTATTTGTATAATTCTTGTACACTTAATTGAGAAATAAAGGAATTATTATTATTAGACCTCTGAATTTCATTTTTTCTGATATAATTTTTGTGTTCGCCCAATCTTACACTAAACGGCCTGGATGACTCACCTACGTAATGTTTATTGCACTCATACGGAATACTATAAATGCAGTAACATTCTGGTTAATTGTGATATTTTGTAGATTCCCCGAGCATCGGTTAAAAAGAAAAAAATACATGTGGCAGGAAGTTCCAATGAATTAGAAAAAATTAAGGTAATACCACAAATAACATTTAGACAATATAAAACACACTACTATGTTTTCTACCACTATGTATTTATAAAAATTGCGACTGCAGTTTCGACTTACAATGCCATTGTCAAGCAGTAAATCAAAAATTTTTGATTCACTGCTTGACAATGGCTTTGTAAGTCGAAACTGCAGTCGCAATTTTTATAAATACATAGTGGTAGAAAACATAGTAGTGTGTTTTATTTAGTTATTTGTGCAAAATGATTAACTACCTCAAAGTAACGGCCCCTTCAATCAATTTTTTAGACAATTTAATTTTATACCCCTCCTCACTCCCCTTGTAGTGATAGCTTCCCCTCTAAAATTTTTAAATGGAATGAGGGTGCGTGTGATAGCTCCTTTGAAAGGGTTTTTAATTCTCTATCCAGCAATATAAAGTTTTTTGAATTTTGTATATTATTCGTCAAGAAAATTAAATTTTAAAATGTATTTGAAGTATATATCCTATAATATTTATGCCTATGTACCAAATATCTGTCAAATCTGACTTTTCTAATTAATTTCGTGTCATAACATTCAATTTAAATGTATCATTTTTTCTGATACGCAGGTGTAAGATACCTAACAAAAAGAAAGAAGTCAAAGGGGTTAGTAGATAAGAAAACAAAATTCGTGAATTTCGAAATGCCACATGTATTCCTAAATCTGGTAGGAAACTTATTTAAAGGTTAAAAAAAATATTGAATATATTGTTAAGGTGGCCATTTCCTAGAAAGAGACATCCGATAGGGAAATATTTATTATTTTTGCTCATAACTTTTTTTTCTTAGTACGTGTATTTAAAAAAGCTATTATACCTAAGTAGAACCATAATAATAGCATGACTTTCACTTAATAATTCCAGTTAGATTTAAAACTATTTCGTAGTCGGAAGACTAACATAATTTTTAAATTTAAAACTAGCTATTTTGCAAACTACTGAAATTATTGAGTGGAAATTCATAGTAATAGTCTTGTTATGGTTCTACTTAGCTACTCTTATAGTTTTTTTAAAATATATATACTAAAAAAAAAAAGTTATGACCAAAAATTAATAAATATTTTCCTATCGGATGTCTCTTTCTAGGGTATGATCACTTTGAGATATTCAAGACAATCCGCGTAAACCCACAAGACAAGACAAGTTGCTGCCGATAATGATGTTAGTAAAACATCGATATTGCGTCTTCTAAAAGATAAAAAATACCGTCTATATAAAATTCATTTGGTTCAAGAATTTAAGGACGATGACCCTGATCGCCGATTGGAATTTTGCGATATCGTGGCAAATAGATGCCAACATGATCCGTTATTTATAAATACATTATTTTTCTTAATAAGGCAACATTCGTCTTAAATGGAACAGTCAACAAACAGAACTGGTGATAATGGAGTACAGAAGGTGAACATTTTGGCTGGAATTATAAATTCTCAAATTAGGGGCTATCCATAAATGATGTCACGCTTCTTTTGCCAATGTTTGGCCCCCTCCCCACCTTGCATCACACATTGTCACGCTCGTCCCCTTACCCCTTGTCTGTCACATCACAGTAAATTACTAATATCAAGGGTGCTGATAATAAATAATTAAGATATTGGGCATAAAATTATTTTCTTGTATGTGACATCTCAATTGCTTTAGCCCCCTCCCTCCCCGTCACAGAGTGTCACAACTTTCAGAACGCCCCCCTTAAAGCGTGACATCATTTATGGATGGCTCCTTGTCCGACTGTATTTCCTTGATAGCACATTATCTGGCGCGCGTTACTTGATTATTTGAAAAATGTCTTAGTTCCAGAGCTAAGAATATTTTCCCAGATGATTACAACCCTAATGAAATCGATAGAAATATTTGGTACCAGCAGGACGGAGCTACACCGCATTTTGCATTAGAAGTAAGAGCCTCAAGGTTTTCCCAATAAGTGGATCGGTAGACGCGGTGTAATTGACTGACCTGTCCGTTCTCCCGATTTCACCACGCTTGACTATTTTTTATGGGGTTACTTAAAATCGAAAATTTGCCTTAACTGACCAAATAACGTCGATGATTTAAACAACAAAGTAAGCCAAGAAATTAAGCAAGTGACCCCGGAAACTTTACAAAATGTTTTAAAAGAATTACATTAACGTCTCCATTCTTGTCAAGAAGCAACTGGCGCCCAGTTTAAACATTTGATTTAAACTGTTTCATCTTCTTTTGTTTACTTGGTAACATTAGAAATGTAATATTTTTCAAAAAAAAATATATAGAAATTAAAAAATCGAATATTGCTGGATAGGGAATTAAAAACCTTTCAAATGAGCTATAACACGCAGCCTCGTTAGTATATGTATTTCTTTACTCATCGTATTATGAAACAACTTTCTGTAGTAAATTGTTTTTCTACTATAATCAATCATTTCTTTCCGGTTATAGTAGATCAACTACTATAATCACGATAATATCAAGTAAAAATGTTTATCGACCCTTATCAGTTAACATAAAATTAGTAATGTTTACGTCTTTCTATCAACATAACATACATTTTAATTACCACGCAATAAGGTAGCGAGTGCAGTAAAATTCATAAGAGATAATTAATGTACCTCCCCATATGCCATTTCATTTCGTTTCTCGCAATAAAATTTTATGTTTTATGCACGTCATATTTATTTTGATTAATTCTTATGGTAAAACTCATTGAGCATAAAATGAATTTTTATCGAAGCCGTAATCACGATAATAATATTATTATCGTGAAAGCCTTCATGCCGAAGAAAAAAGGATTTAGTCGTGTCGTAAAATTCCGCTTAGCACTTGAAAGTTTATGGCAGGAAGTGTGATAAAAGTCGTGTTGACTTTCAATCATAAAGAAATTATTTTTATATTGAATTAATCTTTGAAAGCAGCAAGCTTAAAATCAAGAATTTGTTTCGTGTAATATTTTAGGTGTAAGGGCAGTAAACATAATACAGTCGTATACTATATTATGTTTGTGAA
The DNA here is from genome assembly GCA_963583905.1 of Stenurella melanura. Classification (NCBI taxonomy): domain Eukaryota; kingdom Metazoa; phylum Arthropoda; class Insecta; order Coleoptera; family Cerambycidae; genus Stenurella; species Stenurella melanura. The sequence goes on along the minus strand of OY757316.1, from coordinate 76,349,973 downwards.
CATTTCACCTTAATATTTGGTATTAATAAATCATTTTCTGGAGGCGAATTTCCGATTTTGTCGGAAATAGTTCATGTCCCCATTGTTTAACGTTTTATTTGTTTGAATTAAATTTGTTTTTATTATAAATACAAGAAAACAGAATGATATAAATGTAATTTTGCAATATCAGTATAGTATTTACCAACTCAATTGGAACAGCACGGAAATAGAGGATCTTACGGGGTATTGTCAATATATCGCTTCACATTGAATGAGAAAGCACAGAATTTTACAGATTTATATTCACCACTCCTCGTCTACAGTCCACGTGGATTTGATCCGCCTGTCACATAGAAATACAGGTGGGATAAGATGCTTAGCGAATTTGATTTGTCAACACCAGCCTTGTTCAGAGGTATTGCATGCCATAATATATAAAACAAAAAAATACGTATGAACTATTTGTATCGTATGATCTGTACGAGGCAGTGCAGTACAGCCAGGCAGCGTTATAAATTACTTGTGAATATTTGAAAAAAATATTAGCTTTATTACTGTGTTTGAGTGATTTTTTGCAATTAATTGTTTAAAATGGCATTTTGGAGGCCTCTTGATAGTAGTGACAACGAAATGGGCGATTTTGATACAAAGCCTATACAAGCGGAATTTGAAAGACTTACGCGTTCAAACTCAAAGGGTTATATTGAATATTTACTTGTGTTTAAAAGGCAAAAATATTGATTCTTTATATAATCAAATTGTGAAGAGGAGTTGTGAATTAACCAAAAGTCGTACTACAATTTATAGGGTAATTAGAGCCGGGGATGTAGTTGATCATTCTACTAAATGGAAAAGAGTTGGACAAAAACTTAAAAAACTTGATAATACGTCCAAAGATGTCATTCGTCGATTTGTGTATGACTTTTACAATGAACAGGAGGTGCCCACATTAGAAATGATTAGGGATAAGTTACGCGACTATCCAGATTATAACTATAAATCATTAGATACTTTGCGAAACGTTTTGCTCGATTGCGGTTTTAGGTACAAAAAATTGATCAAACGAATGGTAGTTATGGAATCAGCACGCTTCGTTGATCATCGACACGAGTACCTGCGTAAAATAAAAGAATACCGAGATGCAAATAGAGACATAATTTAACTTGATGAAACATGGTTTGACACCTATGAGGCAGTTCAATACGGTTGTGTAGATAATACCAAAAAGTGTACTTTAAATGCTCCGTGTTCTAGGGGAAACCGAATTATAATTCTACATGCTGGAAGTAAAAACTGTTCTATTCCAAATGCGTTGTTATTGTGCGCTAAAAATATCAAGCAATCCTCTGCCGACTACCGCGAGGATATGACAGCCGAATTATTTGAGAAGTGGGCAAAGAACCAGCTGTTACCAAATATCCCACCAAATTCTGTAATTGTTATGGACAATGCGTCATACCATTCGCGGCAACACACAAAAATTCCGAACACCAACACACGAAAAGGCGATATCATTGAATTTATGAAAGGTAAAGGCTTGGAAATATCAGGAAAAATAGAAAATAGACTTTATTAGAACTGATTGGAAAGCAAAATTTTAAAAAGGAATATACTGTTGAAAACATTTTTAAAGCACACGATCATACTATTTTACGTCTGCCTCCATATTATTGCGTTTTCAACCACATTGAAATGGTATGGGCTGATGTAGAAACAAGACTACGTCAATATAATCAATCCCCACAATTAAGTGAGTGAATCTTAAAGAATATAAAGATAATAGTAGACAAAATAGGCAAAAGCGATATATGGAGGAAGTGTGTATATCATGTGATAAAAAAGGAAAATGAATATTCTATATTACCACCTATTAATCCAATTAATATTAATGTAAATACCGATTCAAGTTCTGGAAACTCGGATGGTGACGAATTTATTTAAGGTCCATAGGCAAAGCTTTTTTGAAGTTTGTTTATTTAACGTCGACTAATTCCGCTACTGTCTTTCCTTTATAGAATAATAGAAATTTTCTACCCGCCTAACATCTTGATACTGCAAAGTTCAGAGTATCATGGCCTAACATTTAATAAATAAGACAGTCGCTGTTTTACATCCCTTTGGAAGCATTATATACCATCTATGCAACTTCCGTCTAAGATTACATAACTTTGCCGATAGAAGATAGAACGAGAGGTAGGTCACTAGATAATAGACGTAGCCTTAATATATCATTTATGTGACTTATCAAATGCGATAAATATATTTTTTTATTAACCACTTCTGTTGAATAAAGGTATTATAGAAATCCCTTTCTTTAACAATTAAAAAATAATTATTTAGTATTTAAAGCATTTTTACCGACTTTACTCCGAGTCTTCGTTTTTATGCTGTCCCAATTGAGATCATATATACTATACCAACTCTGACTTAAAACATTAAGTCTGCCATTTGTATTTTTAAAGAAGAATATCTTCTTCTTTTCAGTTTCAATTCCTGCTGTTAAGTAGCCATCAATTTATACCTTTTCTTTCTCTTCCTTTTTTTTTTCGAAAAAACAAACAATACTTTTCATGTGTTCACTAAATCTTGAACATAATTTATTACACAGCCACACAAGAAAAAATCTTTCTGACCTGGGAATTTGACCATGTTTCTTGTATTTTTTTGGGGTCGCTAAATCCGAATTTGAGGTCTATTTAACTCCATCACATAAGAATTTTGCCACGACCTCAAAAAAAAAAAACATAATTTAAACGATTTCGACATCTCGTCACATAAATTGCTGTAACTTTTTCTAGACAGGAATTACACAGGTCAACATTTTATCTAGGCTTGTGCACGGGCATTGGAGATGGTATGTATCCTAGGGTTTTTGGGGTCGATAATTACGATGAGTGGATCGGTTAGGCTCCATCACATCAAGTTCAAGGTCATTTGAAGGTCAAACCGTCAAAAATCCTTCCAAAAAATCTGAAAAAATTCACGGATATGTTTTTGAGGTAACTGAATCCGAGTCCGGTGTTTGTTTTACTTTGCATGCATCCTCGAGGTCATTCAAGGTCATTTGAGGGGGTTTTGAGACAAAAACCGTCCGAAAAATCCGAAAAATCTGAAAAAATTCATGCGTTCATTTTCGAGGACCCCGAATCTGAATCTGAGGTGTCTATCTTATTTCAAGGTCATCTTCAAGGCCATTTGAAGGTCAGACGGTCATGGACATGTTTTTGAGGTCGCTGAATCCGAATCCAGTATTTGTTTTCACTTTGCATGCATCCTCGAGGACAATCAAAGTCATCTTAAGGCAGGTATTCTAGTTCTCTGGCACAATTGTGCATTTCGCAGATTGAGATTGTTCAAATGTTATGCATTAATGATATTTATACCAGAAAAAATTCTTTGTAAAATAACTGCAGAATCCAGGTAAATAAGTAGAATCCAGGCTATCTATTTCACTACTTTTCTTTTCATATATCTATATATTTACCAAGTAATGAACACGAATTTAAAATTGTACTTAGATTTTAAGTGGAAACCTAACATTTAGATAATAAACATTATATATTTGCACTTTTTCACCCTCATCCCCTAATTTCAACACTTTGGTGTCATCAGAAACGAACCTTTCCATTCGAATCAGCACCTTCCAAAACCCTTAGAGCCAAATTGTGTCCCTGACCAGCCGCCGGTTCTGGGGATCTGAACCCCTGTCCCGTAACACTTTTACGTATGGTTGCCATGACGGCATGGAAGTCATAACCCAGGGACTTTGCCGGATAGTGGGACAACTCCGTTGCCCACAGTCACCACGTGGAGGTGCCCTGGGTGCAACCACAAGTTTTAATTAGTCGTGGTCAATTCGACAATTCTTTGGACGATTCGTATAGTCCGATACACAGCCTGGATTCTACTTCTTTACCTGCATTCTGCAGTCATTTTCCAAAGAATTTTTTATACAATAAATCTCTTTAATGCATAATATGGTAACAATCTCAATCTGCGAAATGCACAATTGTGCCACAGGACTAGAATACCTGCCATGAGATGACCTTGAATGACCTCGAGGATGCATGCAAAGTAAAAACAAACACCGGACTCGGATTCAGCGATCTCAATAGCATGTCCATGAATTTTTTCAGATTTTTTTAGAAGGTTTTTTGACCGTTTGACCTTCAAATGGCCTTGAAAATGACCTTGAAATGAGTTCAACTGACCTCAGACTCAGAATCAGGGTTCTCGAAAACGAAAGTATGAATTTTTTCTGATTTTTCTGATGATACTTAGCATTTTTGTCTCAAGACCCCCTCAAATGTCCTTGAGATGGCCTTGAATGACCTCGAGGATGCATGTAAAGTAAAAACAAACACCGGACTTGGATTCAGTGACCTCAAAAACAAAACATATCCATGAATTTTTTCAGATTTTTTGGAAGGTTTTTTTACTGTTTGGCATTCAATGACCTTGAACTTGACGTAATGGAGTCTAACCGACACGCTCATCGTAATCAGCAACCCAAAAACCCTAGGATACCATCTCCAATGCCCGTGCACAAGCCTAGATAAAATGTTGACCTGTGTTATCCCTCTTTTACTTCCACATCCACGTAGTGGATTGGAAGTATAGTAATCGCAAAAAAATTTTCAAAAATTTTTATTCGTGAAATAGATTTAGAATGTTTAAAAATGAATTATTATTTGTTTGCTTATAATTGTATTGAAACATTCTTTATAGGATTTTGCAAACGGCAGAAAAGATAACTATCTATAAAAGAAAAACTTTGTGTAGAAATATTAATGAAATCTTTGCATTCTTTCGATAACCTGAATTCTGGTTATGCTAGCAAATTAAAATCCTAAAATGAATTTGTCTAATTTCTTATTTGACAATTCTCATTCTAACACTAGCATCCACACAGTCCCCTACGGCCATGCAGATTAAACTAGTATCCTAGATTTAGAATGTCTTGAAACGTCGAGATTTTAAATTTGAGCGAAAAAAAATTTTCTGTCTGTCTGTCGGTCTGTCTGTCGGTCTGTCGGTCTGTCGGTCTGTCTGTAACTTTTTTGTCCGCACGCTTTCTCCGGAACGGTTTAAGATATTGACCTGAAATTTTGTACACGTATATATTATAACGAGATCTGGAACTGGATTGTTTTTTGAGGAAATCCGGTGAAGGGTTGGGGGTTAAATAGGGGTAAATAGGGGGAAATAAGTAAAGCAAGCTTGTAAGAGTACAGAAACTTGAAATTCGGTATATGTACTAGAAGTTAAGGCCTCAGATTTTTTTATAATATTTTTCAACCCCCCACCACCCCTACCCCATTAATGGGGTTGATAAAATAAAGTTGAGATATTCATTTGAAATTTCGTACACGTATGTAATATAACGATGTCTAGAATTAGATTATATTTTGGGATGATTCCGTTGAAGGGTTGGGGGTTAATTTGGGGTAAATAGAGGAATATAAGTAAAACAAGTTGGTAAGAGTACAGAAACTTGAAATTCGGTGTATGTACTAGAAGCCAAGGTCTCAGATTATTTATAATATTTTTCAACCCACACCACCCCTGCTTCATTATTAAAAGGGTTGATAAAATAAAATCGAGATATTCATTTGAAATTTGGTACACGTATGAATTATAACGACATCTGGAACTAGATTATACTTTGAGATGATTCCGTTGAAGGGTTGGGGGTTATTTAGGGGTCAATAGGGGGAAATAAGTAAAGCAAGCTGTTATGAGTACAGAAACTTGAAATTCGGTGTATGTACAGGAAGTTAAGGCCTCAGATTTTTTTATAATATTTTTCAACCCCCGCACCACCCCTACCCCATTAATGGGGTTCACAAAATAAAGTTGAGATATTTATTTGAAAATTCGTACACGTATGTATTATAACGACGTCTGGAATTAGTTTATATTTTGAGATGATTCCGTTGAAGGGTTGGGGGTTAATTTGGGGTAAATAGAGAAATATAAGTAAAACGTTGGTAAGACTACAGAAACTTGAAATTCGGTGTATGTACTAGAAGCCACAGCGTCAGATTTTCTTATAATATTTTTCAACCCAACCACCCCTACTCCAATATGAAAAGGGTTGATAAAATAAAATTGAGATATTCATTTGAAATTTGGTACACGTATGTATTACAACGACGTCTGAAACTAGATTATAATTTGAGATGATGCCGTTGAAAGGTTGGGGGTTAAATAGGGGCAAATAGGGGAAAATAAGTAAAGCAAGCTGGTAAGACTACAGAAATTTAGAATTCGGTGTATATACTAGAAACCAAGGCCTCAGATTTCTTTCTAATATTTTTCAAACTCTACCATCTCCGCTTCATTATTAATGGGATTGATAACATCAAATTGATATATTCACTTGAAAGTTAGTACACGTATGTATTGTAGTGACATCTGATTGAGATGACTCCATTGAGGTGGTAGGTTGTAAATAGTGGAAAATAAGTACGGTAAACTAGAAACTTCATTTTTAACGTATATGGTAGAAACCAACTCCTCAAACTTTTCTATGACATCTACCCCAAATATTATTAAAATTTTATGACCAATAATTTCCACATACTAGAGTGCAAATATAGTCAAGATGTTTCCTTTAAAGTGACTTGGACGAATAATCTGGATGTGGAAGTAGTGATTCCTTAGGCAGCGGTTTTTTTTACTAGAACTATTGCAAATAATATTTCCAATCTGACGATGTAGGACATGATATTCTTTCGGCTTTTTTTAAGTGAGGTATCGACCGCCAAAATGAGAGGTCGAAGGATTTCGCTTCTCGAACGACGCGGCCCAGCTTCTCGGGCCATTTTTGCCAAACGAAAGCTAACAAAAATCTGAGAAGGAGGTACCTAGAAAGACGTGAGAAATCGATTGGCCCAAATCGCATTTCGATACGTGCCTTAGTTTTCGAGGTATGGCCGCTCGAATCACCGGAAGGAGAAAATCGATTTTTTTTTACCGTTTCCGGGGACTATATCTAGAAAACGAAACGAGATATAGAGCTGCGGTTTGCGCCAATCGACTTCTCTCGCCTTCCTACATACTTATGAATTTTTTAGATGCTTACCATAGAAATTTTGCAATAAAATGAAAGTGCTGTCAAAAATTTGAAAAAATTCAAGGGTATCTAGGAAGAGGATATAAATCGAATGTCGTAAACCGCGGCTCTATACCTTGTTTCGTTTTCGAGATGTAGCCTCGAGAAACGGTAAAAAAATTCAATTTTCACCTTTCGGTGACTTCGAGTGGCCATATCTCGAAAATCATGCTACGCACTGACCTCCGATTTCCGTCAATCGATTTCTAACATCTCTGTGTACCTCTGACCATTTTTTCAGATTTCTGTTAGCTTTCCTTTGGCCGAAATGGCCCCCGAAGCTGGGCCATCTCGCTCGAGAAGCGAAATTGTCGGACCTCTCGTTTTGGAGGTCGATATCTCACGAAGAATAAGGGAAAACGTTTGCCCACTGAGTGAACTGTACGATAATTTTCCCGATGTTACCTTAAAAGAACGTTTAAAAAACATAAAACAGAATATAGACGGCAAATAAATTTTACCAAAAGAAATTATTATGAAAATATCCATAATAAAAATGGTAATAATCCGAAAACATGTTGGAATATAATAAATAAAAAAACCGCTGCCTAAGGAATCACTACTTCCACATCCAGATTATTCGTCCAAGTCACTTTAAAGGAAACATCTTGACTATATTTGCACTCTAGTATGTGGAAATTATTGGTCATAAAATTTTAATAATATTTGGGGTAGATGTCATAGAAAAGTTTGAGGAGTTGGTTTCTACCATATACGTTAAAAATTAAGTTTCTAGTTTACCGTACTTATTTTCCACTATTTACAACCTACCACCTCAATGGAGTCATCTCAATCAGATGTCACTACAATACATACGTGTACTAACTTTCAAGTGAATATATCAATTTGATGTTATCAATCCCATTAATAATGAAGCGGAGATGGTAAGAGTTTGAAAAATATTAGAAAGAAATCTGAGGCCTTGGTTTCTAGTATATACACCGAATCCTAAATTTCTGTAGTCTTACCAGCTTGCTTTACTTATTTTCCCCTATTTGCCCCTATTTAACCCCCAACCCTTCAACGGCATCATCTCAAATTATGATCTAGTTTCAGACGTCGTTGTAATACATACGTGTACCAAATTTCAAATGAATATCTCAATTTTATTTTATCAACCCTTTTCATATTGGAGTAGGGGTGGTTGGGTTGAAAAATATTATAAGAAAATCTGACGCTGTGGCTTCTAGTACATACACCGAATTTCAAGTTTCTGTAGTCTTACCAACGTTTTACTTATATTTCTCTATTTACCCCAAATTAACCCCCAACCCTTCAACGGAATCATCTCAAAATATAAACTAATTCCAGACGTCGTTATAATACATACGTGTACGAATTTTCAAATAAATATCTCAACTTTATTTTGTCAACCCCATTAATGGGGTAGGGGTGGTGCGCGGGGGTTGAAAAATATTATAAAAAAATCTGAGGCCTTAACTTCCTGTACATACACCGAATTTCAAGTTTCTGTACTCATAACAGCTTGCTTTACTTATTTCCCCATATTGACCCCTAAATAACCCCCAACCCTTCAACGGAATCATCTCAAAGTATAATCTAGTTCCAGATGTCGTTATAATTCATACGTGTACCAAATTTGAAATGAATATCTCGATTTTATTTTATCAACCCTTTTAATAATGAAGCAGGGGTGGTGGGGGTTGAAAAATATTATAAATAATCTGAGACCTTGGCTTCTAGTACATACACCGAATTTCAAGTTTCTGTAGTCTTACCAGCTTGCTTTACTTATTTTCCCCTATTTACCCCTATTTAACCCCCAACCCTTCAACGGAATTATCTCAAAATATAATCTAGTTCCAGATGTCGTTATAATACATACGTGTAGAAAATTTCAAATGAATATCTCAATTTTATTTTACCAACCCTTTTCAAATTGGAGTAGGGGTGGTGGGGGTTGAAAAATATGATTAAAAAATCTGATGCTTTGGCTTCTAGTACATACACCGAATTTCAAGTTTCTGTACTCTTACCAACTTGTTTTACTTATATTCCTTTATTTACCCCAAATTAACCCCCAACCCTTCAACGGAATCATCCCAAAATATAATCTAATTCTAGACATCGTTATAATACATACGTGTACGAAATTTCAAATGAATATCTCAACTTTATTTTATCAACCCCATTAATGGGGTAGGGGTGGTGGGGGGTTGAAAAATATTATAAAAAAATCTGAGGCCTTAACTTCTAGTACATATACCGAATTTCAAGTTTCTGTACTCTTACAAGCTTGCTTTACTTATTTCCCCCTATTTACCCCTATTTAACCCCCAACCCTTCACCGGATTTCCTCAAAAAACAATCCAGTTCCAGATCTCGTTATAATATATACGTGTACAAAATTTCAGGTCAATATCTTAAACCGTTCCGGAGAAAGCGTGCGGACAAAAAAAGTTACAGACAGACCGACAGACCGACAGACAGACCGACAGACAGACAGAAAATTTTTTTTTCGCTCAAATTTAAAATCTCGACGTTTCATGACATTCTAAACCTATTTCACGAATAAAAATTTTTGAAAATTTTTTTGCGATTACTATACTTCCAATCCACTACGTGGATGTGGAAGTAATAGGCATCAAGGTAGAAAAACATTAAATGCAGCGGTTGAGGTAGAGGACCTAAATAATTATTTTATAAATGTATCCGAAAATATTACAGAACACTTACCTAAACAGCACCTATAACGACCATATTCCAATGATAGATAATTCTGAGGTTTCAGGTCAGAATTCAAGTTCTATACTATCAGTATAAATATGGTTCGTAACATAATAAATAAATACAATAAATAAAAAAAGTAAAAATCACTTTAGTTTGTCAACAAATATTATCAAAGGTACTAAAAAAAGATACTAAAAGGTACTAAAAAGATAATAATTATACATCTTACTAATTTAATAAATCAATGTATAAGAGCGGGTCCTCCTGCACTATTTGAGAGCAACTAGTCATGCTATTATTGGTACTTAGAGATTATCTGTTTTACGAATCAAAGTCGTTGGAACCATTCTAGAGAAAAAATTGGTTAATTCTTTAAACCATATCTTACATAGCCTCGCGCCTTCTGATACTGGTATTAAGCGAATAATCTGGCGAGAATTAATAAAGAAGTTTATGTATAATAAGAAATTACAGCATCACTTAGATATAATCAAATAGGTACGTTCATTTTCTTGAGAGGCGCAGTATACAATTTTAAAAGCTGAGAAATAATAGTTACTTATATAACTAGTTCGTAAAGTGGCCTTTTACTGAAGGAGATTCCACGACGAATCGCAAATGACATTAAATAATTTTTGCTTGAAAACTCTTTCGAGTTACAGCCTATTATAGTATTGTTAAATCGCGACTATTTTTCAATATGACATCCTCTACTTATAAAAAGTGACTCCCACTTCTAAAATGTTCCATAATACATTCAAATTAAGATACAATCATAAAGAGAAGATCGTGCTCTTGCTATTGACGTGTTTCAGATTCCCGACTGAAGTATATAATATATCGAAATTGAAAATTTTCGTATTTAGAGATTTCAGCTTATTACTACTTTAGGATAAAGGTTTGTCCAATTCAATTTGTCCATTTCTCTCTGTCCCTCCATGCATATATCTCTCCCGATACAAGAAATAAAAGCTGGCTACCGAGTAGAGGCAAAGTTGAATTGTGTTGCTTTTTAAATTAAAATCCGCTATAGAATAATCTATACTGTTCCGTGCACGACATATTGACTGTGACTATACTGTATCCAAGGAGCTCGTAACATGATTACCCTGAAAATTGCAAACGATAATATCCCAACCAAAGTCCAGCGGTAAGTCATTTGTCGGAGTTCTTTTTCCGCCTTTAAATTCAGCCAAATATTCTTCTTCGATGTCAGGTTATATAACGAGGGCCATAAGTAACGGATACATTCAATTTATAAGTAAAATCCTAAAACATGTCAATTTTCAATTCTAAAATTACATTTTTTGAGCATAATTTCATACCTCCTCTTCCACCCTCTGTCAGCTACTCCTTTAAAATTTTTAATAGAATGAGAATGCGTGTGATAGCTGATTGAAAGGGTTTTTAATTCTCTATCCAGCAATATAAGATTTTTTGAATTTTTCTAATTTTTTTATTGAAAAATATTACATTTTTAATGTTACCAAGTAAACAAAACTAGGCACCCGTTGCTTCTTGACAATAATCGAGACGTTGCTGAAATCCTTCTAAAACATTTTGTGTCGTTTCCGGGTGATCTGATTAATTTTTTGCCTTATTCTGTCTTTTAAATCATCGACATTATTCGGTCTGTTGAAATAGACTTTCGATTTTAAGTAAGCCCATAAAAATAGTCAAACGTGGTCAAATCGGGAGATGGAGCAGGCCACTCAATTTCACCGGCTCCAGCGATCCACCTATTGGGAAAAACTTGATTGAGATAGGCTCTTACTTCCAATGCAAAATGTGGTGTAGCTCCGTGCTGAAGATTCCAAATATTTCTATCAATTTCATTAGGGTTGTCATCATCTGGGAAAAGTTTTCTTAACTCTGGAACTAAGAAATTTTGCAAGAAATCCCAGTAACGCGCGCCAGTTATTGTGCTATCAAAGAAATATGGTCCAATAACTTGAGAATTTATCATTCCAGCCCAAACGTCCACCTTCTCAGGATATTAAGTATTGGCGTCCATCATTCAATATGAATTTTCTGTACTCCAGTATCTACAGTTCTGACTGTTGACTGTTCCATTTAAGAGAAAGGTTGCCTCATCAGAAAAAAAATGCTTTTTATAAATAACGGATCATCTTAGTATCTATTTGCCATTATTTCGCAAAACTCCAATTGGCGATCGGGGTCTTCGTCGTTAAATTCATGAACCAAATGAATTGTATATGGACGGTATTTTTCATTTTTTAGAAGACGCAATATGGACCTTTTACTAATATCATTATAGGCGGCAACTTGTCTTGTAGGTTTATGTGGATGATCTTCAATATATAACAATATATCCAGTTTCTTTTCATCGTCCAAAATACGTTTCCTAATAGATTTAGGTATATATGTGGCATTTCCAAATTCACGAAATTTTTTTCTACTCTACTAACCGTAGACTGAGAAATACGACGGTCAGGATACTTAGCATTGAAGATTTCGCATACCTGCTTTTGCGTTCTTGTTTTATCACCACATCCTAATATCAAAATTTCAATTCGTTGGGTAACCGAAAGACTCATTGTTAAAATAATGATAAACTTGACAATTAGCGATAAATAACTAGATTCATAAGTTTGCCCTGTGACATTCAAAATTACCTGAATGCCACTTGTTAATTTTTATTTTAATAGCAACGAATTTTTGTAGTCTTAAACCACAATTCAGTAAACTTATTAATTAATGTTTCAGTTCAATCCTGAAACCGTCCCTGTCTCACTGAATCTTGAAGAATTTGTGTTCATCATCCCAACTTTAAATTAGAAATTAGCATAGAAGCGCCATCTGTTACTTCTCTTGCTATACACCTACAAGTCACCTGGTTCAACAAATATTAAAAACAAATTTATATTAAGTGAATAAATCTTAAAAATCAATAAACAAAATTATGAATCGATCATTCTGATTAAATTAGAACTCATGAATTCATAGAAATGATACAGTAGAGTAATTGTGTAGATTTGTATTTAAAGAATTATTTACGTTACCAGTGGTTGGTCAGCGACACCTCGCGTATTTATGGGTAACTAGATTTTTAGATGTTACACGAGGCCGGAACAGGTCCATTTTGGTACACGTATATATTATAATGACATCAGGAAGTAGATTATATTTTGGGATTATTCTGATGAAGGGTTGGGGGTTAAATAGGGGTAAATAGGGGAAATAAGTAAAGCAAGCTAATAAGAGTACAGAAACTTGAAATTCGGTGTATGTACTAGAAGCAAGGTCTCAGATTTTTTATAATATTTTTCATCCCCCACTACTCCCAATCCATTATTAAGGTTAATTGAACTGAGTCTACGGTAGATTCTTGGTGAAACATAGTAAATAGTATAAGTATTAAAAATACTTGGTATTACTGTTGCACAGTTTTTATTCAGATTTCTCTGACATATGTTTCGTCTTTTCAACCATTGTCAGTTGTTATAACTCTTTGATAGTGGTCGAATGGCCGAAACATATGTCAAAGAAATCTGTGTGGCCGTTTTCGGTAATGACTTTTTAATTACTTTGTTGACCTTGAAAAGAAAAAGTTGTTTTTCCGCGGTTTTGGAATTTTTAATCACCGCGAGATAATTATCTTATCTGGTGGGTGGCCCCGGTCATTAACGTTAATTAGATATACGTGCCTTTCAACATGTGCTGGAATTTTTGAGCTATTAAAAAACTTGATTAAGACTCGTTTTGGTCTACGTGATTTTCAACAGGCATGCATGTGGAAGATTTGGAAATTTTAATCACCGCGAGATAATTATCTTATCTGGTGGCTGGCCCCGGTCATTAACGTTTTTAATACACATTCTATTTAAATTAAGGAAATGCGAGAGATTCTCAAGAATGCAAGACTTGTTTTCTCAATTATTTCAAAAACTAAGAAAGTTAAATCAACTCTGAAAGCACCATCGATATGGCCAAGAAATGCCCTAAAATTCTTTCCGATTAACCGACTTCCCATTTTTTATAATAACGGAGAAAGTAACACATGCGACGCCCCAATTTGAGACACACTAAGCAGTCATAACTCAATTACAATAGTAGACTTCTACGATTACATATCCAAGTACTAAAAAAGTGTAAATCTGAAGGTTACTCGAATTTTCGTGCCTACAATCATCAGTCAACATATATACAGACATGCGAAATTTAAGTTTAGGGTGTGATGTCAGTGCTTTATTTTCAATGCGAATAAAAAAAATTGCTAAAATATTCCTTGACCTCATGTAATAATTGCCCCACTTACCCTGTTTACACTACTCTGGGGATTATTATATTTATTGATTATATCCGTGAAATGTACCCCTTTCAAATGAGATCAATTTTATACTATATGCGGCTACCAAGGAATACTTATTCATCTCCAGCGGGTCTTTCTCTCAGGTTATACCCACAGTCCCTCTGCTTATGGGGCCACGTATATAACCCAATGTATGAATCTCGTATATACGTGGTCCTTTCACGGAGATATGTATGTACACTTAAAAACATATAGTTCAAACTTACCCCAATTCTCTTTGTCACGCCTGCTGGTTCACCACGAGGATCTAACTTCGATGACCACTTTCCATTATTTTAGTAAGTAAATAAAACACGAAAATCTAACCACACTTAATCTATTTATACACAAAAGAAACACGAAACTAATCGGTTTGAAAATATAGCAATAATTAACACTTAAAATAAAACAAAAGAAAATACACTTAAAGTTAAACGGAAAACGAAAATAGGCCAATGGGACCGTAGTCCTGTTCTTAAGTGAAAAGTGACCTCGCTAATGGAAGAACTGTTTATCGTAAAACCTAAACGGATTGCCAGAAGGGCCAAAAATACAATAAATATCATTGATGGACATGAAGTTAGTTATTTCTGAATGCTAAACTTTATAAACTCGGGCAGAAAACGCCAATTGCCAGTGACACTTCGAAAGAGGTGATGTTTAATTTGAACTCTAATGACGATAAGTTAATATTTAGTGCAAAAACTCAAAATACATCAAGAAACCCGGTGACACAAAAAAAATGATTACCACTACTTAGAAAATAGGACACGTTTACCATACTCGAGAACCGAACCAAAAGTGTTTTTTCTAAATTGACGCTTCACCCTCGTCGGTTCTTTTTGGGTGGAGTAGGGCGGTACTTTGGTGTTATCCTAACCAATGGTATGTGACCCGCCCCTGTCTATTACTTAATCGCCTCCTGGGAGTTGGCGTTCTCTGCTGGTAAAAAAATGAAGTACTGAAATAGTGCCCTAAATATAAAACATCCTTTTAACAATTTAAACTATTGTATATCTAAGCTAGCTAAGTTATTCCAGTCCGGTGAAAAAAAACCCTTGTTGTATCATCTTACAAAGGACAAAAAAAACCAGACTGGTCCCTGTCTATTGTACAGAAGATAGGGGAATGTTTACGAACCAATAACCATATTTATGAGTCCGCCCGTAAACTACTACTCTCGATCTTCCATGTGTTTTCTAGGACCTTCTCCGAATCCATTGATTTACTTTTGAAATCTGCCTAGACCCCCCCAGCGCGCCTGTTTATCGTCTTTAACCATGTATTTGTCTAGCCTCGGTTCCTCGACTTTCAGTAAATGATTTGTTCGAACATAACAAAATTTAGAAGACTATTTATGACTTGCATGTGGCTCTTAAACCCGTCGATCTCTAATAAACTACGTTAAATGGGCATGTATCCGGCCCTAACAATCTGAACAAAACTAAGGGAAAAAATGGTTTAGATAGCTATTTAACGATTACTCTTTATTTCAATAAACTGTATTGTCGCCATGGAATATTCTCGAGACTTGCAATGCCAAAACACCGGCCGCTAATACTCGACAGGGCCGTACTTAACGTAACTTTTGTTACATTGCCTCCCCCTTAGATTGGAGCAATTTTCTTTTCTCATAAATAAAATAATTGATCCGATTCCCCTTTTAGTTTATTACAAAATCTTAAAGCTAAATGTCTCCTTTGGAGTCTCTGATGTTCCGAACACGCTCACTGAATAATCTGTTCACTGACACTTACACTGAGTTCCGTCGCTGCACAACAAGTCTAAGGTCCGGACAGTCGCTTAATGTCATCTCCGTGGTGGACAACGATATTGTTGGAAGTTGCTCGTTGCCTCGGTATCGTTTACTGTAGTCTATGGCTCCATGTGAGTACTTGCTTTTCCATGGGTCGGCTCCTCCGACTCGAATCGTGCCTGTATCGTCTGGCTGCTGTAGTAGTTATGGTTTGAGCTCCCAGAATGATTTCTGCAACGCCTGGTGCCGGTGCCCTCTTTTGTATGGACTTGGACCCCCTACTCCGGTTGGTATCACCTCATTCTCATCATGGAGTTGTCTCCGTCTTGGCTCTGCCCCCTGGGTTGTCTTTCCGTGGCTACTCATGGTGGCGGCTCTAGGTGCTGGTGGTGGCCATCCCCTGGAACCTCGTGGACTCCTTCCTGCTGAACCTGGCTCTCCTTCCCCCGACTGTCCTCCTTGGTGTAACGGTGGTGGGTGTGTGGAACCTGAAACTCATCAGTACGTGTTAGTCTTCTGTGATGGTGCAAGAAACATATACGCCTGCTCTTATCGTCAAAGTGTCTCCCTTCTGGATGAGCGTCCCTCCTGACATCCTTCCTGTTGCCGTCTCTTCTCCGTGGGTATTCTTGTATTCGTCCCGGTCGGCGCTTGGTTGGTAGTTGTCCTTGACGTCTTTGTTAACCTGATTCTTCTCCTTCTGATCTATAATCAAACTTAAACAAAAAAACAAAACAAAACAGAAGACAAAAAAAAAACGTTCTCTGGAACGCGAACAATTGATGATCCTGCATGGATGCTAGACGCTGCGCGTTTCCCGTTACGTATTTTCTTCTCCGCTCCTTTTCAAAGGATTACCCAATCTTCTTATACATCCCATAATTCAATTCCCCGATTTTCGGTATGCTACAGTCTTGTTATCTCGGCCGCCCGATTTACTCAATCTATATCTTTCTTTCCTACTTCGCGGCTGGCCCTTATGTCGATTCGGTGTTTGACTAGTTGGTTCACTGTCCCATAACATGTTATTAGCAGAAATAACTACTCTCGTGTGCACTACCCTTTTCAGTCTGTAACCCTCCAAGTGATCTCTGTCCCCTCTTCTCTCATCCTTAGCCGTATAAGGAGTCTTGCCGGGGCACTGTTCCGAAATCGGGCTAACCTCGGACAGACACCAAGTGTATAAGGAGGGGGGGTGGAGCGAGAAATGTCTGTGGTATTGTAGTGATTGAGAATTTCCACGACCATGTATTCATTGAAAAGTTAAGTCGTAGCTTAGACTGTTGGAATATGTGCGTCTTCACGAAATCGTGCATCATTTGGGTGTTTCTGAAACTACCCCCCATTTGCTGCTTTTTCGACTCGGAAGTTGTAGTCAGCGTAGTCGTGGAATTCTTTGGCCTATTGCATGATCTCTCCAGTTTGACAGTCGCGATTCGCGGTGCAACCCTCAATTCCTTATATCATATCCGTATAAGTTGCCCCCGTGTCGCGGTACTGTCAAACTTGTCGTACGTTTTTTTCTCGGGTGGTGTCCCAGGAGTCGTAGACTTGTTCACCACGGCAGAGTCTGAGTGGTACCATACATCTGAAGGGCGTATTTCGGTGGCCACGCGGCTTGGGGCCCTAATCACCTCTCCTACTCGGGGTATCCGGCTATTCCCGCAACGATCGCTCCGATCCGCTCGCGGTAAACAGTCACTGTCGGAGACAGCGAACGCTACTCCTCCTGCTGGATTATTGTTGTCTATAATCTGCTGTCCTTGGGAAAGCCCGTCACTGGTTAAAAGGTTAAACTACAACCGCATAAGTTCATTTCACCCCAGTCCAACCTTAGGACCATATCGGAAAAAACTAACTTTCCATTTCCTTTGGAGCAATTACTAAACCTACTTCAAAATTTCAGTTCTGCTCCGCTAACCCGTTGCCATAACTTTGGGGAGGGGGTAAAATGTGCTTATTATGCCAAATATATCTCTCGGATATATTACCTGGTCATAGTTGAAAGAAAGGGAGTATTTCTACTAACATCAACGTTTCCCGTATACTTATTTCTTTATATCCATTACTTGTTTCAATAGCCAACTAGCGAACACCCTGTATATCGAGACCTAATTTGCCTAATCCAATCTTGTACTGATTTCCGCCTGCGCTCTTCTTAGTTAAGACGACTAAATTTTAACGTGGTATACGTGTATAACGGTATAGGTGTAGAGCAAAGGGACAAATTAAATCCTAAGTGTGAACAAGAAATAAGAACAAAATAATTATTTAAAAAAAATGCAATATAAGTTCTCCGATGACCTGAAAATAAAAACAAATTCTCTGCGTTAAACTGCAAAAACTATTTCCCCATTATGCCCAACCCTATACTTCATGTCGTCTATACTAAACAACAAAGAATTCCTGTGAAAACCTTGTTGGACTTTTTGATCAGCTCTCCAGTACCGTCAACACATGTCTTCTTATTTACTAACAATATTCAATTCACAGAGTTATTTCCAAAATAATTCCCTCTATATCCACATCCCTTTCCTTATACGTATCCGCGGATGTATATGGTGCGTTCACAAAACTTACATTAATACGGTACTATGCTAATTAAGACAAAAAAAAAAAAAAATTGTCTCTTTTCCGAACCGAAATCTAGTGCTCGTTGTCTATCTCCTATCTATAATGCCCAGCATGCTCCCTTCTCTTCTTTCAACAGCTA
This sequence comes from Stenurella melanura, assembly GCA_963583905.1. Classification (NCBI taxonomy): domain Eukaryota; kingdom Metazoa; phylum Arthropoda; class Insecta; order Coleoptera; family Cerambycidae; genus Stenurella; species Stenurella melanura. The sequence goes on along the minus strand of OY757316.1, from coordinate 76,331,402 downwards.
TAAACTTCGGCGGCATCTATCTCTCGAACATATATGTTCTCTACGAACGTTTTTATTTATTGGTTCCTTAATGTTCAATTAAACCGACAAGATAACTATATATTTACACACCTATGCGTATACCCACATACGTACACTTCCCCTATTCACACCTGGTTACCTGTATACCTGCACTCATGTACTTACATACCTATGGGCCCACGTACTTCCATATGCACCTACATACACGGTTACATACATACTTGCTTACATACACCCCTGCCTACATACTTATATACACATATGTATGCCTACATAGTTTCCCACTACACGTCCGCGTAATTGCCTAACCTGAATACCGGAAGTGCGCATCTTCCGCTATTCCGGGTATATTTCTTTAGCACTTGTTAACCTGGGGCATACCGTTCACTTAGATAGAAAATTTCGTTTCCCTACCAATATTACGAGATCAATTGTTGGTTCTGGGTAAACTATTTTTCTTGAACCCGCAACGTTGGCCGTCTCTCTTATTGTCCACTAACTAAAACTAAACCGCTCATAGGTGTGATGTGGCCACGATTTCTGATACTATAACAATATATCTTGGGATAGCTAACATGAACTAGAGTAGAGATTTCGTTCACTACCCCTCTTATTTCACATTACTTCTTGATCGTACAAACTATCTAGTGAATCGCTTTTTACAAAACAACAAACAAAACACAAAAAATAAAACTCTGGCTATTAAATGGAGTTTTGATAATCTCTCCTAAACTTTTAATTTATCTCGTCAGATTACGTGAAATGTATACTAGTTAACTTACATTCCTTAACCGTTGGGCCGTATCCATAATTTTCCGCTATTTCACTATGGCAAACAATAAATAACGAAATTGTTTCGACTTGTGTAAAACTTTTATAACTTCATAATATCGATGAACGATTTCTGTCTCCGGTGCCTAGGTTCACGCCCACGCCTCGTGTGTACCTGTTGGTATATAGGTATACCTGTATTTACGACAGAGGCCCTTTATTTAGTTTAAAACAATTGCAAATGTTTCTAACAACCTTTACTAATCGTTCTAATGTATTCACAAAATTCCGTTAGAAATAAATGACAAATATCCAGCATTTCATTTAAAACCAAACAATAAATCCAACGTACACGAATATACGACTTTAAGTCGCTTTAAACAATTTCCAAAACAAAACCATAAGTACAAAATTTATATCTACTCTCCACAGGACTAATTTCTCAAAATAAAGCAATTATTTTCTTTCGTACGCTCCTGTACTCAATTCTCCATTCCTCGCAAATTTCGAGAGTAAATTAATAAATATAGGGGAGTGATATTCTTTTCTGTGGTCATTCAATCAAAGTTAGAGAGAAGAAACAAACAAAAAAACGCCATGGCTAATCTGGTTTTCGGTGCAGCTGGATTTTATTCAAAAATACATAGTAGTTAGCTTTACTGGAACTGTTAATCTTAAGAAATTTTAAACTCGTAAAATTGAAATCGATAGTTCAATTTAATTTAGGCTAATCTCCGATACTAAAACCTTCACCCTACTTTAAACGTGACAACACATTTTATTCTCTAGACTAACTTAACAAATTCTATTACCCAAATATAAAATAAAACTTTACATGACACATTTTGGTCATGGTACATCACAACCAAAAAAAAAGGGTGATAAGGAATCCTGTAATCAAAGCTCTATGGAAAAAAGATATCCTCATTATCTATCGATAAGTCATTAATTAATTACTTAACCAACTACACACTTGAAAAACAGGCAAATCAACTATTTTAAAAAAAAACTGTATCTGGTCTTGAACGTGGGATCAGAGGGAAAGTTGTACACGTTAAAATAAGAGAAAAAAAAATACTTGAAAATCATTTAGCTAAATCATTTCAACGGATTATAGTCACTTTAAAACAATTATGCATAGTTCGTTTTCACTTTTCTTTCTATTCTACATTTCTCTATTATCTAAGTGAAAGTCCTGGCTCCTAGCTTATCAGATTCAACTTTACGTGCGTGCGTTTTAATTAACCTGATTTTTTTTTTTTGTACTATCGCAAAATTGGAAGACTCTAGTACCCTCTGCAAACCTTTCTACTTAACCCCGTATAATGTCTGAAACTAACTTTAAATATCCTGCCATCCAACCAATTCCTATTGCTTGTCGATTTTCGGCAACTTTTATTGTTATTCATGTTAATTCAATCTTATGCTTTTCACTTTCTATATGTTTTATACAAAACCAAACAAAAATTGTGTCTAACCAATTGTGCGATACAGCCTAGAACTTGGATTATTATCTTCGAACATACCGTACATAGCCTCTATTACAAATGTATTACTTTCGTCATTCCGAAAGAAAAACCAAGTTAAACTAGGTAACTTGTCCAAAATGTACTTTTACAATTTTCCGCGGTAAATAATCTCACCCTTAAAAATACTCTAGTTTGGTTTCTGGATAACATTTAAGCATTTTACTCTATTAATTACTTATTACTTAGGTACTCTAAATTTTATAAAAATATATAATTGCTACTACCTTAAGCTGAAACACAAACTCTAATTGAAATAAGTTATCCTAACTTCATATCTTGGAGAGATTTATGAACTATGATAGGTACATAAATGACAGAAATTTTAGATGTTTTACTTTTTCTTGAAACCTGATATCCGAAATACAAATTTACCACTCAATATTCTTATAATTTCAACAAACATAGTTATTGCCCGACCAAAATTAACATATTTCTTAGTGGTGTGTTAACAACAAAACAATAAGTACATTTTTTTTTTATTCGGCTTTTATATTCACCTTCTAATCGATCATTAATTATATTATGAAACTTAAAAACATTCCAATTCATAACTTTAAAAACTTGAAATTCTAATTTTTTTTATAACGGGTTTTCTCATAGTTTTACCTATTTACAAGGTATTTACAAGTTCTAGATTGCATAACACAGTCCTTTAGGGTTGATTACCTGGACTAGGTACCCAAAACGCATTTTACTATTAAACGGAGCCTACATCCTGTTGTCTGGATTCTCTCAATTATCTACCGATTTTATTTCATTACAATTTACTTTAGTTATTTGACTTTTCTATCTGGTACGTGCGTCTAACAATACAGACCTTTCGAGACGGGTCAAATAATAACCACTTAGCTTGATAGGTCCTTAACGCGTGGCACTTGAATCTTTTATTGCTCTGAATCTTAGACCAATACGCTACCTAATTAATCATTTTCTTATTACCTGTTTTGAGTACCTAATATGTAAAATTATTGAAAATAACGTTGGCTTTGAAATCGCACAAATTTTGACGTTTCAAATCAGTGACAGAATTACGCTTTAACACATTATCATGGCTTACTAATAAAATAACACAGTTTGTATGCACGTAGATAAATGGTTTCAAAAACAATGTTGGGGATTGCCGCGAGTTGCTAATAGATGATGCTTTGAAAAAAACTTACTAATGTAGTTCTTGAGTGTTCATTAAAGTACCTCTTCTGCATGTACCATTTGATTGCTTTCTTGAAAACTTAGAGAAACAACACTTGTCTTTTGGTTGCTGCAATTTTGACATAAAATTTCAGAAAAAGTCATTAATGTCATTTCTTATAAACAACTGACTGTCCTCATTATTCACTGCAATCAGTGAATAATGAAATCATTATTCACTGCAGGGAATAATGGATAGCACTATCCTTGAGGAAACATATACATAATGAGTACATTATTTAATAGTCGTGGACAAAGTTAGTTATACCTATCAAATTTTGTCACTTTTTCAAAATTTTGACATTTTGAAAGTGTACATCTCCAAAAATAAATTTGTCGAATATCTCTTAAAATATTTTTTTCTTAAAAGAACTCATTACGCCACTCTAAAGTACAGGAAATATTATATTAGAAATGTATATGAAGTTTTTTTTTGTACAATCAAAAATGTAGGCTCCAGATTTAAACCAGAATAATAGGTGGTTAAAGTTAGTTATACATATAAAATTTTATCACTTTTTCAAAATGTTGACATTTTGGAAGTGTCCGTCTTCAAAAATAAATTTCTGAAATATCTCTTAAAATATTTTTTTCTTAAAAGAACTAATTACGCCACTCTGAAGTACGAAAAATTTCATATTAGAAATGTATATGAAGTTTTTTTGTACAATAAAAAATGTAGGGTCTAGATTTAAACCAGAATAATAGGTGGTTAAAGTTAGTTATACATATCAAATATCACTTTTTCAAAATTTTGACATTTTGGAAGTGTAGATCTTCAAAAGTAAATTTTTGAGATTTTTTTCACTCAGCGGATTTTATACATTACTTCAAGAATAATATGTTAAAGTTCCAGGTTCTTACCTTAAAAATTGTAGAAATGGTAAAGCTTTTACCGATTTCATCGGAAATCTCCTTATGTTCCGACCTCATATACAGTATGTCCGCGGATGGGGTTTACAAGAGGTGTAATGGCTAAAATTTTTAACTTTTCGAGAAAATGTTATTCTTTATAAAAGTTTTTGCTTGCCTAAAAAATAGTAATGACGTTGAGAAAAATTATATATTTTATACGGGGTGATCAAAAATTACAAAAACTTAAAATTTCGTAAGAGTAAACTGGTTCTATTTTTTATTTTGAAACAAAATGTGAGATAAAAAAGTTGTTTCAAATGATATGGTCTGTCCAAATCCAAAATTTCATTAATTTGTTTAAAAGTTTTTTGGCTTTTACTGGAAATGACAATATTACATGCATAAAGAAAGGTTTGCATCTAGACGCCCCATTTAATTGTTAGGTGCGTTGTTACCTAGTTACGTCTCATATCATGACATATCTGCATTAAAATTAATTTTTAAAATGTTAACTGTTGAGCAGAGAATTTTTTTAGTACAGTGTTATGGAGACGGTAAAAGTTCATACCGTTACGTTATTCAAAAATTCAGTGAGAGATTTCCCACTGTGTATGTTTCGAGAATGGCAGTTCATAAATTGGTAAAAAAATTTTAAAAAACTGGTTCGGTGCTTGACGTAAAGAAAAAGGAAAAAAAAATATGATCAAAATGACGCTGAGACATTATTAGTGTTGGCATTTGTTGCTGAAGAACCCAAACTTTCGTTGAGAAATCGAGCCCGGCATTTGGAGGTGGTTAAAAAAAGTTGCATTCAAAAAATTTTGAAAGAAACTAAAATTTTTCCATACAAACCACATTTTAACCATACCTTAGAAGAAGGAGATGAAGCAAAACGATTAGATTTCTGTTTATGGGTAGGAAATGAAATTTTAAGTGGCAACACAAATATTTATAAATTTATTATGTTCTCCGACGAGTCAACTTTTTCTACAAATGGGACTGTAGCTTCACAACATGTAAGGTATTGGAGTGAGACCAACCCCGAATTTAGAATTTCTACCGGAAGGCAATATTTAAAAAAAGTAAGTGTTTGGTGCGCTATCTCATATCATGGCATAATAGGGCCATACTTTTTTGAAAATACGTGCAATAGTAATTCTTACTTACGCATGCTTAATACATTCTTTTCTGATCAATTAGAAGCCTTGCCGTTGGAGTATCGTAACAGAATGTATTTTCAGCAGGACGGATGTCCGGCACATCATGCCTGCATCGTACGTTATTGGCTTAATAGCAAATTTGGGCAAAGGTGGATTGGACGCAGCGGTCCAGTTCGGTGGCCCCCAAGAAGTCCAGATTTGACTATTGCGGATATATTTCTCTGGGGCCGTCTAAAACAAATTACTTACCGAGAACCCATAGACAATGACGTTGAAGGTCTAAAGCAGCGCATTTCGGCAGCTGTGCAATCAATTTCCATTGAGGAAGTTGGAAGTAGTTTTCACAACATTCGAAAACGATTAGAAACATGCGTTCAATTTGGTGGAGGAATTTTTGAAGTGATATTCAATAAAGTCAGAATATTCAAATATGTATGGACTTTAATAAATTCAAAATTGTTTATCTAGTATTTATTTTCTTGTTCGAATGCAATTAGCTAAATATAAATTTGATAAAAACCTACAATTATTTTTTACTAAAAATTCACTAATTTCGGAAACATTGCAACATTTAAATGAAATTTTGGATTTGGACAGACCATATAATTTGAAACAACTTTTTTATTTCACATTTTGTTTCAAAATAAAAAATAGAACCAGTTTACTCTTACGAAATTTTAAGTTTTTGTAATTTTTGATCATCCCGTATAAAAAATATAACTTTTCTCAACGTCATTACTATTTTTTAGGCAAGCAAAAACTTTTATAAAGAATAACATTTTCTCGAAAAGTTAAACATTTTAGCCATTACACCTCTTGTAAACCCCATCCGCGGACATACTGTATATACTATTCCTACATACATTCATTTCTTTATTTGAAAATATAATAATCCAATAGGCATAAGCTTCTTCTTTCATTTAGACTTTGTTAAGCTCAATTTCATTAATTAGTTCAGAAATTACAAGAAAGTTAGTGTAGCGCTCCGTACTACATGTCGCCACGTTTCATTGTCGTGCGTCAAACAAAAAAAAAATCTGGAGCCTACATTTTTGATTGTACAAAAAAACTTTTCTGATGTAAAATTTCCCGTACTTTAGAATAGCGGAATTAGTTTTTTTAAGATAAAATTATTTTAAGAGATATTTGACAATAACTGGTATTTTGCAACTAATTTGTTTAATAACAAATGATGCTCAAGGACTATTGTTGAAGACTTTTGGTATATTGCCTGTAATTGTTTATTTGTGGCATATTTAGATTTTTTTACTTTTTATTGGGTATTTTGCCACTGAAAAATATTTAAAAATTTTAATGAAAAAACCTCTGCGCCAAACGGATCAGACAGAGGTTGGTTCTTGAGTACTTGACTGTTTCAAAAAGTCTCACTTTTGGTATGTTGTTCCGGACATATTCAGAGATGTATTCTCCAAAGTTACCGCTTTCCGGAATTTTTCCGAAGTGAAAACCTCTATTGACTCCACTAACTGTCCATGTCACAATAAATCCAAATAAGGGCGAATTCGTGAGTTTATGTCAAGATTATATTTTATCTATATACTGGACTTATTTTAACTGTTTATGTATATTATTTATATAACTGTACTCAGATGTATTTTTTTCTTTTTTTGGTCGCAAATAAAATTTGACTTCTAACTCTTTTAAATACATGTCTCTTATAAAAACCGCTGCCTAAGGAATCACTACTTCCACATCCAGATTTTTCATCCAAGTCACTTTAAAGGAAACATCTTGAGTAGATTTGCACTTTAGTATGTGGAAATTATTGATCACAGAATTTGACTAATATTTGGGACAGATAACATAGAAAAGATTTAGTGTTGGTTTCTACCGTATGCGTTAAAAATTGAGTTTCTAGTTTACCCTACTTGTTCCCCTATTCACAAACTACCAGCCCTTCAATGGAATCATCTCAATCAGATGTCATTACAATACATACGTGTAATAACGTTCAAGTAAATATCTCAGTTTTACGTTATCAACCCCATTAATAATGGAACGGAGGTGGTAGGGTTTGAAAAATATTAGAAAGAAACCTGAGGAGGCCTTGCTTTCTAGTACATACACTAAAACCCAAATTTCTGTACACCTACCAACTTGCTTCACTTATTTTCCTCTATTTACTTCTATTTAACTCCCAACCCTTTAACGCAATCATCTCAAAATATAACGTAGTTCCAGATGTCGTTATAATATATACGCCTACCAAATATCAAGCGAATATCTCAATTTTATTTTATCGACCACTTTAATAATGAAGTAGGGGTGTTGGGGGGTTGAAAAATATTACAAAGGAATATGAGGCCTTGGTTTGTAATACATACACCGAATTTGAAGTTTCTGTACTCTTACCAGCTTGCTTTACTTAGTTTCTCTTATTTACCCCTATTTAACCCCCAACCCTTCAACGGAATCATCTCAAAATATAGTCTAGTTCCAGATGTCGCTATAATACATACGTGTACTAAGTTTCAAGTGAACATCTCAATTTTATTTTATCAACCGCCTTAACAATGAAGTAGGGGTGGTGGGGAGTTGAAAAATATTATAAAAAAATCTGAGCCCTCGGCTTCTAGTACATACACCGAATATCGAGTTTCCATACTCATATCAGCTTACTTTACTTATTTTTTCCTATTTAACCCCCAACCCTTCAGCGGAATCATCGCAAAATATAATCTAGTTCCAGGTGTCGTTTTAATACAAACGTGTATCAAATTTCAAGTGAATATCTCAATTTTATTTTATCAACCCCTTTAATAGTGGAGTAGCGGTGGAGATAGTGGGTCGAAAAATATTGTAAATAATCTGAGACCTTGGCTTCTAGTACATACAGCGAATTTCAAGTTTCTGTACTCTTACCAACTTGCTTTACCTATATTCCCCTATTTACCCCTAAATAACCCTGAACCCTTCAACGGAATCATCTCAAAATGTAATTCAATTCCAGATGTCGCTATGATACATACGTGTACCAAATTTCAAATGAATATCTCAATTTTATTTTATCAACCCCTTTAATAATGAAGTAGGGGTAGGGGGGGTTTCAAAAATATAATAAAAATATCTGAGGTTTTGGCTTATAGTAGCTGCACCGAATTTCAAGTTTATGTACTCTTACCAACTTGCTTAACTTATATTCCTCTATTTACCCCCAACCCTTCAACAGAATCATCTCAAAATATAATCTAGTTCCAGATGTTGTTATAATACATATGTGTACCAAATTTCAAATGAATATCTCAATTTTATTTTATCAACCCCTTTAATAATGGAGTAGGGGTAGTGGGGGGTTAAGAAATATTATTGAAAAATCTGAGGCTTTGGCTTTTAGTACATACACTTAACTTGAAGTTTCTGTACTCTTACCAACTTGCTTTACTTATATTCGCCTATTTACCCCTAAATAACCCCCAACCCTTCCACGGAATCATCTCAAAATATAGTCTAGTTCCAGATGTCGGTATGATACATACGTGTACCAAATCTCAAGTGAATATCTCAATTTTATTCTATCAACCCCTTTAATTATGGAGTAGGGGAGTAGTAGCAATTTTCCCCTATTTACTCATATTTAACCCCCAATCCTTCAACGAAATCATCTCAAAATATAATCTAGTTCCAGATGTTTATTACATATAGATATATTACATACGTGTGCCAAATTACAAGTGAATATCTCAATTTAATTTTACCAACCCCTTCAATAATGGAGTAGGGGTGGTGGGGGGTTGAAAAATATTATAAAAAATCTGAGGCCTTGGCTTCTAGTACATACACCGAATTTCAAGTTTCTGTAGTCCTACCAGCTTGCTTTACTTATTTTCCCCTATTTACCCCCATATAACCCTCAACCCTTCATCAGAATGATCCCAAAATATAATCAAATTCCTGATTTCATTATAATATATGCGTGTACCAAATTTCAAGTGAATGTCTCAATTTTATTGTATCATCCCCTTTAATAACAGAGTGGGGGTGGTGGGGGGATGAAAAATATTATCAAAAATTTTGAGGCCTTGGCTTGTAGTACATGTATCGAATTTCAAGTTTCTGTACTCTTACTAGCTGTCTTTAAATATTTCCCCATATTTACCCCTATTTACCCCCCAACCCTTCACCGGATATCTTCAAAAAACAATCCAGTTTCAGATCTCGTTATAATATATATGTGTACAAAATTTCAAGTCAATATCTTAAACTGCTCCGGAGAAAACGTGCGGACAAAAAAAAAGTTACAGACAGACCGACAGACAGACAGGCAGACAATTTTTTTTTCCCCTCAAATTTAAAATCTCGACGTTTCATGACATTCTAAACCTATTTCAAGAAAATAAAAATTTGAAATTTTTTTTACGATTACTATACTTCCAATCCACTACGTGGATGTGGAAGTAATATGTTTAGATCGAGTAAAAATTGCGAAATTTCTTAAACTTATGTACTTTTTGTACTGTTTACAGAAATAAATGTACATATTAGTAATACTGTTTATTTAATCAGAATTTTAATCTTCAATATTTTTTTCCTTACCAGAGTAGACTGAATTTTCTAGGATATAATATTGTATATCATATCTGCTGTATTCATTTTGTAGATTGTAGATTGTAGATTGTAAATTGTCGAATGTTTAAGGGGTCGTTCAACTATTTCATCCCTTCTGCACATGGACCTTAAAGATCTTTTATGAATTACCTTACGATTAATAGTTGTTCCCCAGGAGTCCAAGGCATTTTACAAATCTTGTAATTATCCTGGAGGCTAATTTCTCAATATCTTCAGGCGTTAATTCCACCTTTTTTAGGTACTTTAGCACAGCACGGACTAGCAGCTTGAAGTCGCAAAGAATATGTTGCGCAGTTTCTATTGAGCATCACAGTATCTTCACTTATCATTGTTTACCTTGCTCATATGGTTAAGATGATATCTCAAGGAGCAATAACCAATTAATAGGCCCGTCTTCAGCCTTAAGTCGGACTTTTCGCTTTTCCTTGGCCTGAAGTATTCCTACGGTACGGCTTTTTCTGTTCCTTTTCCCATTCTAGGATGTCTTCCATTATGTGTGCCTTCAACATGCCACAAAACGGTTCGGACACATAAAATGGGACTTCAGCACCTTTCTAGCAAAGACGTCACATAATTCATTTCCTTCTATTCCCTCGTGCCCTGGCACCGACATCAAGGTAACCTAATTCTTTATTGTCAGTTATTTCAGCATTCCCAGGCAATTTTAGACTCAAAGATGTCAGAGTTGAGAGCCTCTAATGCTGCCTGGTTACCTGAAAGTATATAGATCTTTGCCCTTCGAATGCTTTTATTACGAATTCCTGGGCATAGAGGTCTATAGTATAGGTTTTTTGCTTGGAGGGTGGTTGGGGTCTTACCTAAGGCTCTGGATAGATTGCAATTAGGCCCCGCTATGCCCACACCAACTCCTTCAACCATTCTCAATCTATAAGTGTACTAGCTGAGTGACATCTTCTTCAGCCGCAGAGCTTCGACTCATTTGATGGCTCTCAATAAGCACATCAAACCAACAGTCAAGGTTCAGCTTGATTGGAATTGAATCAGTGGGTTTGGTTATGGATTTCAATTGGATTAACAGGAGATCGCATGATTTGAAAGCGACTACCTCCTGCACTCTTAAAGTACTAAGTGCTGCCTCCTTTCATACGTACAGATGTAGAGGAAATAAAACTGGTAGTGCTTTCATAGCTGCTGTAGAACAGGAGCACATAGCTCCTGTAATCCCTAAGCACGCAAGGCGTTGTTGCTATTTATGCAACTTTCCTTGTGTTATTTTTTATTCAATTTCAGGTCACAATGCACATTATGCATAGGTTATCATAGGTCTCACAATCAAAATTTAAGACCAGTAGAACATTTTCTGTTTTATACCCCAAGTATTACCAAACATTCTGCAGTACGTCCAGATAGCTGTGGTCGCTTTGGTAAGCTAAATGTGAGTTTCGGCTAAGTTTTTCATCCAGAATTATTCCTAGTTATTTATCTTCGCTGGAATAGTTCAGCACTCTTTCATTTAACATAGGAGCTCTTAAACTTAGTTTGCTCCTTTTGGTAAACGAAACAATAACTTTTGCTCGGATTGATACTGAGGTCCGCTAGCGAGCATCATAAAGATATTATGTTTAAGGAGATTTGCATAAGATTTGAAAATATAACCTGATACCTGCCTCTCACAGTAATGACCAGCGTCGTACCTAGGGTCATGCGCCCTTGGCAAGATTAGAATTTTGCGTCCCCCCAAGACTTATTTTCTAGGAAAAGAAACAACACAATAACTTTGAAAGTAAGTAATTTAAGCCCCCCGGCCGCTTTGGTCGGCGGGTGCCGGAAAGTTGAAAAACGGCCAATGTTAATGTACGAGTGTGACAAAATTTTGCATTCTGTGTAATTTTCTAAAAATCTTTTATTTGGGGTTCGGAACAAATTTTGTGTGTTAAGTTATAGGCGCCGTTCCTAATCTGTGGGGGCGCTTATCGTAATCAAGTGGCATTTTTTTTATGTGAGTGGCTATTATGTTTTAATTTCATATGCCTGTGCTCCAGCGGCCCGCAGTAGGTCTGCAAAGTGCGGCCTCCTGAGGGGTCATCCACCACCATTGACCACACCAAGCGCAATAAAACTCCACATTGCTGACAACCCTTGACTACAATCACTGTGGCGGACTCCGCCCGCATATTTGTAGTAATTATTTGACTTCTTGGATACATTTGATAGTTGAGGACTGTTTTGCCTTTTTCCCCGCGACTCTTTGTATGGCTGCATAAGAGGTATTCATGAGAACCAACAGATGATAACCCCAAACAGTTGAAAAGAAGCTTACACTTCTTCGGGCTTGCGTGCAACAGCTTCCAAAGATATCCAAATAGTGCTGAATTATTTTTTTTCTTCAAATTTAATTCAAATGAATTTACATAGTCTTTAAGAGACAATTGTATATGTAAATAGTCCAACTTTTTGATTTTATCTTTTAGTTTTTTGGAAAAATGGTGACCTTTTAAAAGGACGGTAGCTCTATGAACTACTATCGTATGCTTACTCACAATAAAATGACCAAAAAGTAAAATTGGCAATTTTATTTTTTTAAATTATTTTTAATTAAATACAAACTATAAAAATAAATATACAACTAATTACGTCGTATGATACAGAACAAAACATTCTTTTGGATGCAAACCTGTTACATTGCTGGCATCAAAATTGCACTTTTCTGTGACATAGTCTGCATCTTGTTTGGTTTTCTTGATAAACAACCAAATAATCCAATCTGTCATACTTGAAATGTTAATGAAAATTTGCCGACTTTCTTGACGCACCTTTCTTTGTAGTTTTTCTGAATGTTTCCAATAGTGGCCTGTCTAAATGCCAAGTGGTCAAGTCTACCGCCATAACTTATGTGAAGTTGCCATTCATTTTGTTCTGCTATATCGACACGGTGACAAAATAGAGGAATACACAATTTTTTCCCTTTGATGGAAACCTTATATAATGAAATATTTTGATCATATCGGTCGGTTCCCCTCCATATTTTCATTGTATCTCTTTATTAGATTTGGCTGATGCATCATAATATTATTTTTTTCGTTTTGAGAATACCCTTTTACACTATGGACGAGATTGATAGGTGATACGTTTGAAGCAACTGTGACGACATTATTGTTATTCTATTTACAAAGTAATAAATCATCTTCTTTTGTCTGCATATAATGATAAGTTCCTCGAGACAATTTTTTCATAGCTTTTTTATTATAGGACACCCCGATGTTCCGTTTTCCCGCACAGGTAGTACCTGTACCACGCAGTGGTAATTGTGTTCTCGAGTGAAGCCCATAGTAAGGTACCGTGGCCTCGTCTATGTTATGGCATTCTTCAAAGGGAGCGAAAGCAATGATATTTGCATTTAACATATCAAAAAGAGGTCGCATCTTTGCATATTTATCAGATGTATTTAAATGGTTATTGTCACAACAATGTAAAGTTCTCATAATATACTTGAAGCAATCTCTAAAAATGGCGTTACACACAAGTGTATTATTTGAATCGTCGGAATTTTCCCAGTACGTATATTTTCTTGGGACGACATTTTATCTGCTGAGTAAAAGAACTTCCAAGAAACATTTCATTTCATCGGTCGTTATACCCCCAGATAAATTTGTCTACGTAGCATAAGTGTTACTAAAGGAAACAATCATTTGGATCAGAGTTTCGGTAAAAAACAGTTGAAATATCTCTAGAGGCGATGAATTATTATTTGGCCCCGTCATGTTGTTCCACTTAGTAGTGGGTGTGGAAAGATTTTATTGAATCCAGGAATACGGGTTTCTTTTTTTTAGAGGGGGCTGTTTTCGTACTATTTTTTTTATAAGTTAGGACAATGAAATATTATCCTCAAAATCTGTACATTCGCAAGGTTCATTTTGCGAGGCTGTACTATTGGAATTTTCTGCAGCTTCCGATTCAATAACTTCAACTTCAGCAGTTAATTGATTACCAGGCAAGTTATTGATGTTGACCGAGTCCTCTTCTCCAGAATCTTCTTCTGTATCATCGTCATGATCAGGTGGAAAAATACAAATACTGCTAGGTATATCGTCAGAATCATCCAGGTTTTCCAATTCTTCCATAAGTTTGTAAAGCTTCAGTTCTTTTTTATTTTCTCTGTAAAGATAAATGCAATAAATCTACGGCCAATAGAATTTACTTAAAAACTTTACGTCACATAATTGTTCCCGTCCACAACACCCTAAATGCTCTTCCCATGAGCAAAATAAACACCCTAATGGTAAAAGTACGTACTAACAGCAAAAATTATTCCTTGGTTCCAAAAACATTGTGCATGATCTATTACAAATAGTAAAATTAGATTCATCTACCTCAAAAATCCCAAAATCGATACATTACACCAAATTTATCAATTTATTTCTGATCATCTACCCCCTACCCTCCACTATTTATTTGCATACAGATGAAGAATAAACACGGAAAAGGAAAAAACATAATATATAACAGCATGTAAACTTGTATATGTATGTTTCATGTCGCAGTATCATATTGCGCTACTGTCCTTTTAAAAGAACGCGATGGTTCTCAGCAATGAAAACCAGCTCGGTGGCGCAATGCTGAAGGTGTTTGGTTTGCAATTAATAAAATGATATTTAAATGGAAAAAATGGAATGTTTGGTTTGCGACTACGGAATCCCGGGTTCGAATCCTGGCCAGGGTATGGATGTTAGTGGCATTTTGTATGTGTTACCGAGACGGTAACAGTGACCTAGACCGCTGTTGGGTGGCGGCACACATGTCTAGTCGCTGTTATCTATCCTGAGTTCTCAGTCTCAGCTGCGGTAGATGGCAATATCGCAGGGAATGGTTCTTGTGTTGATGTCTATGTGTACGTGTCCTGGTTGAGTGGTAGAGCAGCAATAGCTGAACTCCGCCAGGACGTTAATATAAATAAGGCATTAAAATAAAAAAAATAATAATAAATAAAATAGAACTGAGTGCAAAAACGTATGATCTATGGGTATCATTAGATTATTACATAATTTCTTAATATATTTACATTTAAATATTTAGAAATAAATCTCTCAAATTATCAAAGTACTTACTTACTGAGTTATCCACGTTATGTGTTTGTCCTTGTAGCAACAGATCACTGTATTTTTTAAACAATATTAGCACTATATATCAACAACTCTTGCATCAAAATGGTGGTTGGTAAACTGATAATGAAATACTTCAGGTGTCATCTGTTAGGAAATAACATTACTTTTCTAATATGTAGAAAACTGTACTATCCTTTTAAAAGGCCACTAGCCCTATTTGGGTTAATACCGCTAAAACGCTAAAGATATTAAGGTGGTCACTTCCTAGAAACAAACATCCGATTGGAGAATATTTTAGGCCATAACTTTTTTCTTAGTACGTATATTCAAAGAAACTATAAGACTACCATAATAATATGAATTTTCATTTAATAATTCCAATCGTTTCCAAAATAATTAGATTTAAAACGACGAAATAGGAAGATTAGCAAACTTTAAATTTAAATGTAACTATTTTGCTAACCACTGAAATTATTGAGTGAAAATTCATTGTAATAGTCTTGGTATGGTTCTACTTAGGTAGTCTTATAGTTTTTTAAAGTACGTATACGTACTAAGAAAAGAAATGTATGGCCAAATATAATAGAATTTGGCCAACCTTAAGAGCAAGAGGTGTGTGACGCCACACACTCGTTGGAGGTAGTCGCAAGAACTAGACAGTTCCTCGCAAAGATTTTAATAAATTTAGTGTCTGAATAACCTTTTAACGGAATTATATATCTTCAAACAGTTTGGTAAAAACACAATTGGGGGTAATACTGACATTCGCATTTGCCTTATTGCTTATTCAAGGCAACGAACATTAATGCCACATTTTTCTGTAATTTAGAATCGGATTAGGGGCGATCGTGAACGCATCTTGTCTATCCTCGTAGAAGCTATACGATTTAAGACGAGGATTGCGTTGTGGATATGCCCTTCTTCGGAGGGGATGTAAAGCAGTTTATTAAATATTAGGCAAGTAAAAGATCCTTTCTTTTGATGAAGAAGAAGCAAAATTTCCACTTTGGGTGTGCTCGTCTCCTGGCGACAGTGATTGGCCTTAGTATCGGAAATAGCCCGTGAGAGTAACATATTTTAGTAAACTTTTAATAGAATTATGATGAAAATATATGTAACTCGCAGATAAAAGACGTCTTTAAAATGGAATTAATGAGCCTATTATTCTCCTCTGCAAGTATACTCCGAGAAAATAAAAAACTACAAAGGGAATCTGGAAAAGAAAGATAATATAGTTTGATGCTTTAATATTCCTTGAATTTCAGAACAAAGAACAATTTTTATGAGAGTATTGGAAATGTTATTATGATATTCCTAGATATTTCTAGAAGAAAATTTTATAGCGTATTACCGGAAGGCTTTTCTTTAATGGTTAGTTATAAAATCGAAATATGTGGCACCTAAGTTGTCTTTTATGCGTTTTTCAGTAATTCTGTAACATATTTTTCATGTTACAACCGTAAATATTGAAAGCTTGCTTTCAAAAGAAATTATAGCTTAATGTGAAAGGAAGCAGTGTATTGTTAATAGTGAAACCAGTCGTGGTTATCATGCACCGCCCCCTTGCGTTCGTCGATCAATGAAGAAAGACTTTTTTGTAGTTAGTACAACCAATACTTTAAGATAATATACACAACAGTTTAAGAAAAATTATACACATTTGTCAAGTTCTAATATTAAACTAAGAAATCGGAAGGGATGTTTACACAGAACTTCCTTATTTATTTGCCACCTTTTACATATTATTTATTACTTCCACATCCACGTATTGGAGTGGAAGTATAGTAATCGTAAAAAAACAGTATTTTTTGTTGAAATAGGTTTATAATGTCATGAAACGTTGGGATTTTAAATTTGAGGGAGAGAAATTTCTGTCGGTCTGTCGATCGGGTAAATAAAATGAAACGGAGGTACTAACTGGATCTGGAACTAGATTATATTTTGAGGAGGTTTCATTGAAGTTCGGGGGTAAATAGGGCACAATAAGTAAAGCAAGTAGTAAGAGTCCAGGTCTATACCGGGTGGCCACGAGTCAATGTACGCCCCCAATATTTTGGTTGTTTTTGTATTTAATAATTTGGTTTTTGGTACAAATGAATTAGACAATAATAGGCTACTTTTAGACTAACAGGAACGAAAATATCACTTCCGGTTGAACCAGAAGTGACATCAACTTTTTTTTCTTAAATGGAATGACTATTTAAATTTTTTGATGGTTTCTCATTAAGCATAAATTTCTAAGTGCAACAGTTTTTTCGGATGTAAAAAATTCCAAAAGATAAGTGAGATACGAACAATTTTTTAATATTTTCAAAATGGCCGCGTCAGATGAATGCGATGTAAGAAAATTACTAAGTAGGCTATGGAAATTATTACTAAGGTTGCACACTTGTCTGTAAAGGAGAAAATAGATGTTTGAATTACTGATAGGTAAACTCAAATCCAAAATATAAGGAGCATTTGCGGCTTCCTTTATTCTTTTTTTTACTATTGTCTGGAGGTGTGACAAAAAATAACCACAAATTAAATTAAGTAGTTTTTTTATAAACTACGACAGAGTTAAGTAAATAAGGCACGCCCACTAAATCTGATTGATGGCAAATTCTGCTACAGATCTACTGATTGGTCGAATTTTATTATGCGTATTAGTCTAGTATATAGAGTCCACGTTGACTTGCAGAGCCGGAGTTAGAATTTCAGAGTTTGGCAAGTAATGAAACAATGAAAGTAAAATATTCCTGCTATCATAAATGTCGAATTTCACAATTCTACCTATTATTAAATAAAAATACAACAACCCTACATTCATTTTATCTAGGATTTAATTCTAGCATTATATTGAACATACCTAACAATGGCATTTTTCACCGCTTTTTTTAAAATTCAATTATTTCAAACTTTCGCGTCGATGTAGTTGGTATTTTCTCAACTTGTCGCGAATGGTAAAAGGCATATTATCTAACACTATGACCGAATTTCGCTTTATGTAACGCAATAGTTTTTCTGCAAAACATTTTTCAAAAAAGTGGCATTCATATCTTGGTGGTAATCGGCCGATGACTTTGCTATGTTTTTTGCGGAAAGCATTAAACACCCTTTTACAAATCCATCTTCATTAGAGGTGTTTCAAATTCTCATGAGCTGTGACCTTCATATGCGCAGAGACATAATCCCTCCTGTGGACTTCTTAAAAATATTAGATTTATTGTTTACAATTTATCCTGAGCTCTTGTTTATATATACAGCAAGGTAGCCCTCAGTGTTTTCAAAATTCACTTATAACCCAGAACAAAATTTGCCTTTTGCGCATTTCGCGGTTCATAAGATTCTGAAACACCTCTACCCGCGTGTACTATTATTATACGTTTACCTCTCGAGGAAGGTACATTTGGAGAACATTTTAAAGTGTCATCCGACCAAAAAAAGTTTTGAATTTTTTTTTCTGAAATAGGTTTAGAATGCCATGAAACGTGGAAATTTTAAATTTGAGCAAAAAAATTTGTTTCCATTATTTATTCCATTTAGACGGTCCACCCTGTATATTTTCCAGTGAAAGTTTAACCATTTCAGACAACAGCGTCAGCTACCTACTAAATTTGACTGTTCTACGTCAAGCAGTTTTTTTTAGATAATACACCAACAGACAGACAGACAGACTGACTGACTGACGGAATTAGAAAATCTATATTTTCGTAATTTACGTGATCTGAAACGTGAAATTCTGAAAAAATGTCGGAGGGTGATTTTTTTCTCGAATGCAATACTTCCCTTCGGTATGCGAGGAAACACATTTAAAAACAAACATATTTGACAGTAATAAAAGAAATGCTAAAAAGCTGAGTTCATATTTATAAAGCACATACGATGACTCCTTTGACGGCAATTTTTTATTGGCTGAATAAATATGAATCTAATTTTTTATTATTTTTGTGGTGCGTGCCCTTTCTGTTGAAACTGCCGATAAGAAGAAACCAAGAAACTGTAGTGTAGTGCTAGTATTTTAATGAGATTAAATTGGAAAATTTGCCAGTAGTGTTTTTGTGGTAATAAATATTTAAATGCAGAGTTGTCATGCGACAAGTAAAATACGAATGTAGTCATAAAAATTTTGAATCCGATTCTGAACGCATTAAGCAGGTGTTCGTTTGCAAGCGCGTGGCTCTCTGTGATGCAATTCTTAAGGGATGCCGCTTTGAATGTTATATTTTGGACACAACTTTACCAGTATTTTTAGTTTTTTTTCAATAAAACGGAATTTCGTTTTCATTTTCATTTCCGTAGGGGTCCTATGGAATTTTTTTTAATGGAACTGAGCTATTTCTTTTATTAATCAGAAATAATTATTCATAAACTATAATTTTTTTACCATTAAACATTTCTTAACGACATCCTTCGTAATAATAGAAGTATTTTTAAAAACCGCTGCCTAAGGAATCACTACTTCCACATCCAGATTTTTCATCCAAGTTACTTTAACGAAAACATCTTGACTAGATTTGCAGTCTGAAAAATATTAGAAATAATCTAAGGCCTTGGCATCTAGTACATGCACCGAATTTCAAGTTTCTCTACTCTTACCAGCTTGCTTTACTTATTTTTCCCTATTTACCCGTATTTGACTCCCAACCCTTCAAGGGAATCATCTCAAAATATAATCTAGTTCCAGATGTCGTTATAATGCAAACGTGTACCAAATTTCAAGTGAATATCTCAATTTTGTTTTATAAACCCCTTCAATAATGGAGTAGGGGTGGTGGGGGGTGGGCTTGAAAAATGTAAAAAATCCGAGGCCTTGGCTTCTAGTACATACACCGAATTTCAAGTTTCTGTACTCTTACCAGCTTGCTTTGGTTATTTTCCCCTATTTACCCCTATTTAACCCCCAACCTTTCATCAGAACAGTTTAGTTCATGATGTCATTATAATATATGCGTGTACCAAGGTAAGAGTACAGAAACTTAAAAATTTGGTACGCATTATACTGTTTTTAAATGATTCCGTTGAAGAGTTGAGGGGTAAATTGGTGAAAATAAATAAAGCAAGTCAGTAAGAGTTCAGAAACATGGGATTTAGTGTATATATTAAAGGCTAAGATCTCAGATTTTTTTATACATATGGCACTCACATAACCATCTTCACTTCATTATTAAAGGAGTGAACAAAATAACATTAAGATATTGGGTTAAAATTTGGTACATGTTCGTATTATAACGAGATCTGGAACTGGGTTATATTTTGAAGGATTGGAGATAAATAGGCATAAATAAGTAAAGCAAGCTAGTAAAAGTCCAGAAACTTGGAATTTGGTATATATGCTAGAGGTCAAGGTCCCAATTTTCTTTATTGGAGGGATTAACAAATTAGAATTGTGTTTTAGTGTGTGTCTGAGAACAAAAGTTCGCAAAAAATTTTTTGAAGTCAACCAACCAACCTCATTACCCCCTCAGTACCGACGATTTCAAATATTACATTATTAAAATTCTTTGAGCAATAATGTTCACGTGCTAGAGGCAAATATAGCATTACGACGTTTTTGCTTTAAGTGACTTCGATAGAACTTGCAATAGTATATAGTGAAATTTTTTGTAGCGGTCGGGACATACAATGAGCAGGTACAAAATTTCTTAGGAAAATTTGTAGGGAATTCAAATTCGAATTAGTTTCTAAGAGCAATGCAGCTCAAGTAGTTTTTAAAATCAATGTACAGTAAATGTATAACTTATTTTACAATTCGATAATTTTTAGGTTATCAAAATTTTTGTGCCGATGCGCACGGAAATCGAATTTCCAATTTTCTTGTTGTTGAAATAGGCTTAGAATGTCATAAAACGTCGAGAGTTTAAATTCGAGCGTAAAAAACTTTCTGTATGTCGATCTGTCAGTCGGTTGTGTAACAATTTTAATACCTATATATTAAAAAAGGCTTCGCCTGTGCGAACGGCAGCTAGTTTTTTGTTGGAGAGCATAGGGCCGTGGATTTAGAGTGTGGGCGCCACCTGCTGGATACTAATGTAGCGATATAAATAATTTTGCCAGCCAGGAACAAAATTAAGTTACTAGCAATCATGCGATGGAATTCTCAAAATATATCGATAATGTCAAAATTTACAGTTTACTGTGAAAACTCAGAATCTAGGCAAATATCAGGTGCACTAGTGCAGATAGCAAGAACATATAGACATTAAACATTTATTACGACACAAGTGAGATGTACGCAAACAAGAAAACTAAATAAAAACTTTAGATGTTACCTAAACATAGTTCATACGATTTAAAGAAAAGACCTGATCTAATGAAACTTCACTGAAAATAAAACTTTACTCTCTACCTGGGATTTTCTTGCAACTACGACTTATCTGATACACAACTATGGGTTCCAACTTACAACAGCGAATTAGAGATTTACTATGAATTAAATTTACAGCTCATCGCTAAAGTATTAGGTAATAAACGAGATTTTATGAGCTGACAACTGCAGTATCCGCTACTTACTCTTAGATGGTAATGCATGTTCTCAAATAAGTATTTTCTGTTAAAAATTTCTCATGTGCAAAATTGTAGAAGGTAAATCATCATCACATGGTACCATACGCTGCCTTACAGTAAGAATCTTAAGAATTTCATCATTCTATACATAAACTGAGAGCTTAACTTATAGTTGCAAGATTGTGGTATAATTTACTTTAATGTTTGAACAAAAAATCACTGAATAAATCTATAATCACTTCCTTTAAAAATATATAACAAAAATGAAATTAAAAAACCTATCAGAGCTTTGGCATTCTCCTTGACTACTGCAGCGCGACCTGTCACTACTTCTTAGACATTCTCTACGTTGGCTACGACTACGACTCCGTGCTGCACCAAAATGTCTGCATAAGTCTCTTGGAGACTGCTGCAAAGAACCCTCCAAGCCAAAACTTCTCTAAATGTCAGCAAGACCCATATACAACCAAATATCTGAGTAATAGACTTCCTCCTATTACTCCTCCAAATACTAGGCCCCCTTACATAACCAAAGTTACTGCACCAAGCAGCATGACCCATGCATTAACTACTCTGCTTAATAGCCTAACTCATATACTCTGTAACAATTACAACAAATAAGAACTTTTGCAAGACAGAACTCAAAAATAAAAAAGCTTACCTCATATAGAGAGTATTACACGAAACACGTGGCAACAAAATTACGGCAACCAAAAGAATTCCTTCCTGGAATTTGCAGAACGCTTGCGGCAAGGCGGTGAGGAATTTATGAGGACATCTATACAAATTCACAGCTGTAATAACGATGTAGAACCTCAAAGCCTCCACAAAAATCAAGATCGCCATCCGCCTACCTTGCGTCTCTGTCCAGCGAGCACCGGAAATGTTCCACAGTTCTCAGTGTTGCCAACTTGAGCACCTAGAGAAAGCTTTCTCTAACCAATTAAAATGCGCCACCAAAGGACTTACAATCAAAAAACTGAATTTCACAAGCATGTAATAACTCAACTGCAAGAATATATTGTTATGTATTACACCCCTTGGAACTGGAGATTGACACGCCTATGCCTACTAATAGTGACTGGAAACTTGTAGAAAGAGTTAGTTTTCTAGACTATGGAGAAGATTCTTGATTGTTTCTGGATAAATCTAGAAGCTATTTCAGAGTATATAAGGCGCGATTATCGGCGCAGAGGGGGAAGTTTACTAATGTGAAATTAATAGCGAAAAAGTGAGGTGAAATATCAAGTAAACAAAGTGTAAAAGTTATTTTGAAGTATTGTATAGTCAGTAAATTATTAAATAAAGTGTTAGTGTTTAATCTCTTGTTAAAATTATTTAGAACCCACGGATTCATACAAGATGTTTCCTAAGAGGTGGAAATACGCAACAGTATCATTAACACTTCTAACTCAAATTATACATAAAGAAAACATGTTTACTCTCTGAATGTTAAGACTTTGCAGACGTGCGACAAGCTGTGCCCTTTAGAGTAAGAGTGGTTGCATACCTCTCTACTCCAATAATTGAATTAATTGGAGTCAATTTCCTACAAGTCAATTGAAATTAATCATGTAGCCTTTTCAAATGCTACAGTTGGTCTGTCTGTAACTTTTTTTGCGCGCACGTTTTCTCAGGAACGGTTTAAGAGATTGATTTGAAATTTGGTACACAATATGATTTATGATGAGATATGGAACTAGATTATATTTTGCTTTAATTCCTGTGAAGGGTAGGCGGTTAAATAGGGACAAATAATAGAAAATAAGGAAAGCAAGCTGGTAAGAGTAGAAATTTGAAATTTGGTGTACCTATATATTAGAAGCCAAAGCCCCAGAATTTTTATAATATTTTACACACCCTTCCCACCACCCCCCCTCCTTTATTAAAGGCTCTGACAGAATATAATTGAGATATTGACTTGAAATTTGGTACACGCATAACACATGCAACATCTGGAACTAGACTATATTTCGAAATGATTCCGTTGAAGGGTTGGGGGTTAAATAAGGGTAAATAGCGGAAAACAGGTAAAGCAAGCTGGTAAAAGTACATAAACTTGGAACCTGTTGTATACCGGGTGGCCACGAGTCAATGTACGCCCCCAATATTTTGGTTGTTTTTGTATTGAAAATTTGGTTTTTGGTACACATAAATTAGACAATAATAAGCTACTTTTAGACTAACAGGAATGAAAATATCACTTCCGGTTCAAGCGGACCGGACATCAACTTTTTTTTTAAATGGAATAACTATATTTTTTTATGGTTTCTCATTTAGCCGCTCAAAATAGCCGCGTCAGATGAATGTGATGTAATAAAATTACTAAATAGGCTATAGAAATTATTAGTAAGGTTGTAGACTTGTCTGTAAAGCAGAAAATAGTTGTTTGAATTACTGATAGGTACCAGTATTTCCAGTTTTTTTTTCTTAAAAAACTGAATTTCATTTTCATTTTCATTTCCGCAGGGGTCCTATGGAATTTTATGTAATGGAACTATGCTATTTCTTTTATTAATCAGAAATAATGATTCATAAGCTATAATTTTTTCGCCATTAATCATTTCTTAACGATATCCTTCGTAATAATAGAAGTATTTTTAAAAAGTAAGCGCCAACAAATCATTTTAATAAGGTACCTATCTACATTTAAATCCAAAATTGCAGATAGCGATGAAAATGACAGACATTCGGAACAATTGAATAAGTCCTGACTTACTCACTAATTTTCTCAAGTAAGTGTATTAAAGTTGTTATAAACAAGAAAATTAATATAAAATGGCTGAAAAGTTATTCAAGAAATGAAAACGTTGACATGATCATTATTTATGGAGAGACTCGACGTAATGCAACTAGAGCACAAAGTCTGTATGGACAGAGATATCCAGAAAGAGGACAACCTCCGAGAAACTATTTCGCCCGGTTGAAGCAACAATTTAGAACTGAACCTAATGTAGAAATTGAAGAAATATTTATTGTGGATGAAGAAACGGAAATTAATGTATTAGCTTTAGTGCATGTTGACCCAACCATTTCGATAAGACAAATTGAACGTGAATTACCAGTTTCCAAAGAATCAGCAAGAAAAATTTTAAAGAAACACTGCTATCGTTCTTATAAATATCAATTGCATCAATTTTTGTATAAGAATGATTATCAACAAAGAATAACGTTTTGTAATTGGTTACAGCAGTTACGCCAATTAAGAAATGAGAATTTTATCAAAAACAGATTGTTCACTGATGAATCGAGATTTACAAACCTTGGGTTATTTAATCGAATCAACACTCGATATTGGGCAATTGATAATCCCCACATTATAAGACAGGGGCGGTTTCAGGAGCGGTTTGGCTTCAATGTTTGGTTAGGCGTACTGGGCGATCATATCATAGCTCCAATAATTTTTAACGAAACTCTAACTGGACCAAGATATTTAGAATTTCTCCAAAATATAATAGTTCCACAGATTAATCAAATTCCCAATACCAATATTGACGAGGTTTACTTCAAACAAGACGGAGCTGGACCACACAATGCTATTATCGTTAGGGATTACTTAAATCAATTATTTCCAGATCGTTGGATTGGGACCCATGGTCAAATCAGATGGCCTGCAAGGTCGCCTGACTTAACCCTACTCGATTTTTTTATTTGGGCGCATT
This sequence comes from Stenurella melanura, assembly GCA_963583905.1. Classification (NCBI taxonomy): domain Eukaryota; kingdom Metazoa; phylum Arthropoda; class Insecta; order Coleoptera; family Cerambycidae; genus Stenurella; species Stenurella melanura. The sequence continues at coordinate 76,306,080 of OY757316.1, read as the reverse complement.
TAAAAAATAGAGTCTACAACTGCTCCAACCACAAGTCAAGATCTGGAAGAAAGGGTTCGACACGAAATTGCACAAATAACACCTCAACAGTTACAGAATGTTAGACGTGCAACGATAAGTCGCGCTACTCTGTGTATTAATCATAACGGTGAACAGTTTGAACAATTTTTATAATGGTTGATTATAATTTAGTTTTTAAATAGTTTTGTTATTCTTGGTAATTTATTCATGGTTGTAACGTTATACCTATTAAAATTATTTCTTGTTTAATTTGTGTTTACTTTTTAAAAATACTTCTATTATTACGAAGGATATCGTTAAGAAATGATTAATGGCGAAAAAATTATAGTTTATGAATCATTATTTCTGATTAATAAAAGAAATAGCACAGTTTCATTAAAAAAATTCCATAGGACCCTTACGGAAATGAAAATGAAAATGAAATTACGTTTTTTTGAAAAAAAACTAAAAATACTGGTACCTATCAGTAATTCAAACAACTATTTTCTGCTTTACAGACAAGTCTGCAACCTTACTAATAATTTCCATAGCCTACTTAGTAATTTTCTTACATCGCATTCATCTGACGCGGCCATTACGAAATAATTAAAAAAATGTTCTTATCTCACTTATTTTTTGGAATTTTTTACATCTGAAAAAATGGTTGCACTTATAAATTTATGCTTAATCAGGAACCATAAAAAAATATAGTCATTCCATTTAAGAAAAAAAAGTTGATGTCACTTCCGGTTCAACCGGAAGTGATATCTTCATTGCTGTTAGTCTAAAAGCAGCATATTATTGTCTAATTTATTTGTACCAAAAACCAAATTTTTCAATACAAAAACAACCAAAATATTGGGGGCGTACATTGACTCGTGGCCACCCGGTATGCTGGAAACCAAGACCTCAGATTTTTTTATTATATTTTGCACAACGCCCCCACCACCCCCACTCCATCATTAAAAAGGCTGGTAAAATAGAATTGAAATATTCACTAGAAATTTGGTATACGTATGTATTATATATAACGACATCTGGAACTAGACTAGGGTCAAATAAGAGAAAATAAGTAAACCAAGTTGGTAAGAGTACGGAATTTGGTGTATATACTAGCAGCCAAGGCCATTTTTTTTATAACATTTTTCAACTCATCCACCACAACCACTCTATTATTAAAGGGGTTGATAAAATAAAATTGATATTCACTTTAAATTTAGTACACGTATGTATTGTGATGACATCTGATGAAATAAGTGAAATATGTAAAGCAAGCTAATAAGAGCCCAGAAACTTCAGTTTTGGCGTATATTCTAGGAACCAACGTCTCAAATTTTTGTATCTACCTCCAGCCTATTCAAATGTTATTACTAATTTTTTCCACATACTAGAGTGCAAATGTAGTCAAGATGTTTTCCTTTAAAGAGACTCGGATGGGAAATCTGGATGTGGAATTAGTGTTTCCTTAGGCAGAGTTTTTTTTAAACAATTTTCTGCTCTTTAATTTTCATCAGTATGACAGCTTTTTATTTTCCGTATTTTAGAAGTTATTTCCAGAATTTTTTTTTTCTAAGTTTTCCATTTTGTTTTATCTTCCGCCTACGATTGCATTGATCTTTTTAAAATACTTTTCTACTAATAAAAACCTATTAAAAACTCAAATGATCTCATAAGGATTATTTAATCCTAGCTCGAATCCCCTGAGGATTATGCTATAATCAAATAGATGTATAATAATGAGTACACATTTACGCCACCACTGCAGTATATTGAAATATATTTTTTCAACGTTGTTATTACATTAACAAAATTTTCAACGGCCGGTAGTTCTAGTTTAGTTTCCGCTCATAGTATTTAATTATTCGTAATTCTAGTGGAAATAATTTTAAATTTTAAATTTAGTCGATAATTATTTTGCCCTGAGCTGCAATTTTAATTGCATTTATAAACACTAAATTCATTAAAATTTAGTAAAGCTTCATATCCGCAGAATACTCTATTTATTTCTGCACAACTTAAGACACATAGTGTTTGAGGGAGAAGCACAATTTCTAATTCGTAAACCAAAAAACTGCGTTGAAAAAGAATTATTTTTCTGATATAACTATCTACCTGTATGGGCATATGTATGTGTGACGATTGACTTTAATACATATTCATGCTGGATCGATTCCTTAAGTTTGTTTTAGAATTACAGTATCAGCTGAAAATGTCATAACAGAATGGATAAATTCTCCCCACTAAAAATAGACAATATGCAAGATGCAGGATGTTAACTGTGATATGAAATAGATATTATAACAGACTTGAATATACAGTTTTAAATGAGTTTTAGAGTTTTAAATCCATCTTAGAATTCTTAACGATTAAAAGTTAACAGGTAGATGTACAATAGATAAGACATCATTTTTAAACGTTTAAATAATGTTTTTAAGTTGTTGGATTCATGCTAACCGGTAGAGTAATTGAATAAGTAGTTACAACCATGCCGGCTGAGAACTTTGAGGTAAAATTTTTCAAGTCGTTCATGATAGATAATTAAAATGAGAGAGATAGCACGAGAATTTGTCATATAGCTATATGTAGGTGGGTATATCATTATTAATGGGGTTGATAACATAAAATTGAGATATTCACTTGAAAGTTAGTACACGTATGTATTGTAGTGACATCTGATTGAGATGACTCCATTGAAGGGGCGGGAGGTGGTAGGTTGTGAATAGTGGAAAATAAATAGGGTAAACTAGAAACTTCATTTTTAACATATATGGTGGAAACCTCCTCAAACTTTTCTATGACGTCTTAAAATGTTTAAAATGTTTTCTTAAAATGTTTTCTTAACCGCTTCTCAAGTCACCGAGGTAACTCCTTGAAAATCCAGAATGATTTTGTGTAAGGTAAAGAGAATATTATTAAAATTCTATGACCAATAATTTCCACATACTAGAGTGCACATATAGTCAAAATGTTTCCTTTAAAGTGACTTGGATGAAAAATCTGGATGTGGAAGTAGTGATTCCTTGGGCAGCGGTTTTTTAATATGATTTGGGGCAGATGTCATAGAAAAGTTTGAGGCGACGGTTTCTACCATATACGTTAAAAATTAAGTTTGTAGCTTACTCTACTTATTCTCCTCTATCCACAAGCTACTACCTCCCACCCCTTCAACGGAATCATCTCAATCGGATGTCATTACAATACACACGTACTAACATTCAAGTGAATATCTCAGTTTTATATTATCAATCTCATTAATAATGTTGCGGAAGTGGTGGGGGTGAGAAGGCTAAAAAAATATTAGAAAGAAATCTGAGTCATTAGTTTCTAGTATATACACCAAATCCCAAGTTTCTATACTCTTGCTGCTGGCTTTACTTATTTTTCCCTATTTACCTCTACTTACCCCCAGCTCCTTAAATGGAATCATATCAAAATATAATCTAGTTTCAGATGTCGTTATAATACATACGTATACCAAATTTCAAGTAAAAATCTCAATTTAGTTTTACCAACTCTTTTAATAAGGGAGTGGGGGTAGTGGGGGGATGGAAAATATTATAAAAAATTCACAGATCTTGCATCTTTCGCAAGTATCTTATGCGTATTGAAAATACCAAATGCAACTATACTGCTCTTGGAGTCCAAGGATGGATGGCTAGGATGATAGGTATTTTCAGCATTTGCATTAGGTAGGTACCATTAGAGATTAGTGATAAAATAAAAAAATTTAAACTTTTAACAAATTTAATAATACCACTTGGGTTCATTGTAATTGGACCCATGTTCATTGATACATTTTTCTTTAGATTAACCCAGCTATCATCTGTCAAATTTTGTCATAAAGCTTGTAGAACACCCTGTATATCCTGTACTTTTTTATATCATACTTAGATGTGTTTGATAATTTTTTTTACATAATTTTAAATATATTTGTCCATACGATCGAATTAAGCTAGTCCATGTTTTATTGGGTTATTTTGTTTTTTTAATGTTAATTTGAAAGTGACGGTGTTCTGTAAGAAATAATGCAAGTTATGCAAACTAACTGACATCACATCACATCACATCACATAAAGACATGTATAACAAGAGACCATTAAGTTTAGGAGTGTTTGTTTATATTTTAGTTTCGAGATACTGCTTGGGTTGTTATTGAAACGTGATATCCCTAATAGCATGGCGTTGATTTAACGGTACGGCTACAAGGCCGGCGCAGCGGCTTAGACAGATCTGTCGCTCTCGATACGTTTTTCGTAAGATATGTCCTATATCATGCGCCCAGTAGTACTTTCAATACAAAAATATTATACAAAAATCTTAGGCCTTGGCTTCTAGTACATACACTGAATTTTAGGTTTCTGTATTCTTATCAGCTTGCTTTACTTATTTTCCCCTATCTATCCTCCTTTAACCTCCAACCCTTCAACGGAATAAGCCAAAAATATAATTTAGTTCTAGATGTCATATAATATATATGTATTCCAAATTTCAAGTAAATATTTATTTATTTTTTTTACTTTTTTTTAAATTTTATCAACCACTTTAATAATGGAGTAAGGAGGTGGTGGATGGATGGAAACTATTATAAAAAATGTTGAGGCCTTGGCTTTCTAGTACATACACCAAATTTCTGTACTCTTACCAGCTTGCTTTACTTATTTACCCCTATTTACCCCCAACCCTTCACCGGATATGCTCAAAGAACAATCCAGTTCCAGATCTCATTACAGTATACCTGTATAACACTTCAAGTCAATGTCTTCAACCGTTCCGGAAAAAACGTGCGCACAGAAAGTTACAGACAGGCCGACATCAGGCAGGAATTTTTTTTGCTCAAATTTGAAATCTCGACTCTAAACCTATTTCTAGAAACAAAAATTGAAAATATTTTACGATTACTACGTGGATGTGCAAAGTAATTAAGTTTCAAATATTAGTTTTTGCATTGTTATGTTACTTAAAATGTAATAATCTTTTTTTAATTTACTAAATATTTTCAGCCTTTTAGGGGATAAAACCACTCCTAAAACGACTTGACAAAAAAAATATGATTTTTTTTTGCTATTTTCTTTCAGTTCGAACCAATGTAGTTCAATAACGGGGTACTTTAGAATTAGAAGAAACGAGGTAATAGATTTTTTTCTTATCTTGTATATGTTGTAAAGAGTATGTAGAATGCAAGTTTTAGACCTCCAAACCCTTGCCAATTTTTTTTTGTCCGAAACAACCACAAAATTTTGGCACTTTTTTCAGTTTGTGGCTTATAACTTAAAAACAATGCATCCAATCGTCTGTTATCAAAATAAATTAAAATTTCGCTTCGAATGAGTACCTCAAACTTGAAATTTCATGAAGAGGTATGAGCGTAATTGGTAGTCGAATAACAACAATTTTTACCAACTTATAAAAAATTCACACCGGGTAACTATTTAAACGTCTTCAGCTCTGAAACGGCTAATCGAAAAAATCCATAGAATGAAAATTGTAGAGCACGTAATTTCAAGTTCGTACAGTAATATAACAAAGTGTAAAAAAATTAAACAAATATGGAGCTTCAAAGTTCAAGAAAAAACGGAAATGAAGTTTGGAAAGCAATTTTCAACTTTGAGGTACTCATTCGAAGCGAAATTTAATGCTCTTTAATTTTAGTAATAGATGACTTTTCGATTGGATGATTTGTTTTTAAGTTACAGGCCACAAACTGAAAAAAGTACCAAAAATTCGTGGTTTTTTCGTCCAACAAGAAATTTGTCAAGGGTTTGGAAGTCAAAAACTTGGATTCTACATACTCTCTACAATATACAGGGTGTTGCATCATGAGAGGGACATAGCTTAATAGGAGGTAGAGAACATCAGTGGTAACCGGAACCTCCCATAAAAATGTCTCATTGGGCCTTCACTACGAAATTACAGGGTGTTAAATAATTTTTGGCCAAACCTGTTTTTTGTCATAACTTTGACAGGAAACGAAATAACGGATTCATATTTGGTACGGCTAATGTACAAACGAGCCCCAAGAGGTACATGTATAAAAAAAATATATCCAGGTCCGGACTCACTATAATTTATGTTTCTTCTTTGCATCAATAAAACATCACCCTGTATATATTTTTTTGAAATTTCGATACGATATTCGAAAAGAGCAAGAAAAAACAAACAAAATGACCTATTTCATTTTTTTGTTACACCTTCGTGGTTATTTAAATACGTTGTTAAATGTGCAAGAAAATGGATTACAGAACCCTATTAAATAAGAGGCACGTGAAATAAATAGTTTTATAACTAAAATTTGCAAAAATTCTATTGAGCCTAGGTGGTCTGGGTGAATCCTAATTCCGGCACGTTTTAAAGGTCCATTTTGGTAAAAAACTGTGGTCCTAATAAGTAATCGGGTATGAAATAACAAAATTTTTAATCAATCACAGTAGGCTTGTTCAAAGTAACAGATAATAAAAAGAAATCTCCTAAACAGTTGAATAATTGTTTGTTAGTAATTTTATGTGTCAATAATCCGCATTTAGTTAGTGAAAACTTGTGAAAATATTTTAACTATGCCAGTAAAATTTACAAACGGGGAATATGCTGACATAATATTCATCTATCGTTTCTGTAATGGAAATGGTAGGTCGACGGAAAGAGAATATCGGCTGCGTTTTCCTGGTCGTCGATGCCCTAATCATGAAACCTTTAGTACGGTGTTCCAGTATGCAAGACAACACGGAAAGTTTCCTACTTCTGCAGTTGTGGAGCGTGGTTTACAACAAGGTGTGCAGGAACAAAACAATATTATAAACGTAGTTCAAGAAAACCCAAATATGAGCACTAGACGAATCAGTTTGGCAACTGGTATTCCTCATTGCGAGTATGGAGAACCCTAAAAAGAGAACGTTACCATCCATATCATATCCAGCAGGTACAGCGTCTTCAACAAGGCGACGATATCCCCCGCCTGGCATTTTGTCGTTGGTTGTCTAATAATCGCCCAGTCATTTACAGAACCTTATTTACGGATGAGGCACAATTTACAAGGGATGGAGTAAACAATTCACGAAATAATCATAAATGGGCACAGGAAAACCCACATGCGGTACGCCAACGCCGTTCGCAACACAGGTTTTCTGTAAATGTTTGGGTCGGAATTGTGAATAGACATTTGATAGGGCCACATTTTTTTGAAGAAAGATTGAATGATGAAATTTACTTTGATTTTCTTCAAAACATTTTACCGAATATGTTAGAAAATATCGGTATAAGAGGCATGTTGTTTCAGCATGATGGGGCCCCACCACATTTTAACCTTCAAGTAAGAGAACACTTAAACAATGTGTATCCTAATAGATGGATTGGACGCGGGGGTCCACATGAATGGCCACCAAGATCTCCTGATTGTAACCCTTGTGATTACTTTTTATGGGGCCACTTAAAAAACGAGGTTTATAGCATTGAAATTGAAAGTAGACAACATTTAATCCAGCGCATCGTTACAACCTGCGACGAAATACGGAATAATCCAGAAATGATACGTCGAGCAATTGGTGACCTTTCTAAACGCGCAAGAAAATGCACAGAATTTGGGGGAGGACATTTTGAAAATTTACTTTAGTGTCAATTACGTTTTATTTTTAAACACATTTAGTTATTGTTTTGTTATTTATTGTTAATTGAATGGAAAATATTTTATTTATTTAGATTTTAGTTTGTTCTCTTCCAATTTTTATTAAGTATAAAATGTTGATGATTTTCTTGATCAAAGTAACTGGTTGCTTAGGCCTAAATGGTTTAAATTATCTGTCACTTTTATTCTTTGAACAAGCCTACTGTGATTGATTAAAAATTTTGTTATTTCATACCCGATTACTTATTAGGACCACAGTTTTTTACCAAAATGGACCTTTAAAACGTGCCGGAATTAGGATTCACCCAAACCACCTAGGCTCAATAGAATTTTTGCAAATTTTAGTTATAAAACTATTTATTTCACGTGCCTCTCATTTAATAGGGTTCTGTAATCCATTTTCTTGCACATTTAACAACGTATTTAAATAACCACGAAGGTGTAACAAAAAAATGAAATAGGCCATTTTGTTTGTTTTTTCTTGCTCTTTTCGAATATCGTATCGAAATTTCAAAAAAATATATACAGGGTGATGTTTTATTGATGCAAAGAAGAAACATAAATTATAGTGAGTCCGGACCTGGATATATTTTTTTTATACATGTACCTCTTGGGGCTCGTTTGTACATTAGCCGTACCAAATATGAATCCGTTATTTCATTTCCTGTCAAAGTTATGACAAAAAACAGGTTTGGCCAAAAATTATTTAACACCCCGTAATTTCGTAGTGAAGGCCCAATGAGACATTTCTATGGGAGGTTCCGGTTACCACTGATGTTCTCTACCTCCTATTAAGCTATGTCCCTCTCATGATGCATACAAGATATGAAAAAAAATCTACTACCTCGTTGGAAGTAACTATCACCCCTTTTCGAGGTTTAGAATGTCATGAAGCGTCGTGATTTTAAATTTAAGCGTCGTCTGTCTGTCGGTACCTCTTTTTGTCCGCACGTTTTCTCCTGAACGGTTTAAGATATTGACTTGAAATTTTGTACACGTATGTATATATTATAACAAGATCTGGAACTGTATTGTTTTTTGAAGATATCGGGAGAAGGGTTGGGGAGTAAATAAGGGTAAATAGGGGGAAATATGTAAAGCCAGCTGGTAAGAGCACAGACACTTGAAATTTGATGTATGTACTACAAGCCAAGGCCTCAATTTTTTTATATTTTTCATCCCAGGGGTAAATAGGGGAAAATAAGTAAAGCAAGCTGGTAAGAGTATACAAAATTTGGGATTTGTTGTATATACTAGAAACAAAGGCCTCAGGTTTTTTTGTAATATTTTCTATCCCCCCCCCACCACCACTCCCTTATTAAAATAGTTGATAAAATTAAATTGAGATTTTCACTTGAAATTTTGTACACGTATATATTATAACGAGATCCGGAACTGGATAATTTTTTTAACATATCCGGTGAAGGGTTGGGGCATAAATAGGGGTAAATATGGGGAAATAAGTAAAGCAAGCTGGTAAGAGTACAGAAACTTGAAATTTGGTGTGTACTAGAAGCCAAGGACTTTTATAATATTTTCTATCCCCCCACCACCCCACTCAATTATTAAAGAGGTTGATAAAAAAAATTGAGATATTCACTTCAAATTTGACATACGTATATATTATAATCATATCAGGAACAAGATTATATTTTTGGATTATTCCGTTGAAGGGTTGTGGGTCTCTATTTAAGAGGTGGACAGGGGAAAATAAGTAAAGCAAGCTGGTAAGATTACAGAAATTTGACATTTAGTGTATATACTAGAAGTGACACCCTCAGGTTTCTTTTATAATACTTTCCATCCCCCCACCACTCCCAGTCCCGTATTAAAAGAGTTGGTAAAATTAAATTGAGATTTTCACTTGAAATTTGGTTAAAGTTTCACACATTAGACTGCAAATATAGTCAAGATGTTTCTTTTAAAGTGACGGATGAAAAAATCTGGATGTGGAAGTAGTGATTCCTTAGGCAGCGCTTTTTATATTCGATTTTCTATTTTAGACATTTTGATTATAAAAAAATTATCTATATGAAACTATATACCACAAGCCTGAGGTATCCTAATGGAGGATATATAAGGAATAATAAAACTATATACCACAAGCTTAATAATACCTAAAATAACATGATGGATCAAAAATGTAAGGAAAATAAAAATGTATACTTAGTGCACTTGAATGTAGGGGTTTTAAAGGATCGTTAAGAGTAGTTTTACCCCCAAGAGTGGGTTAAAATAATTTTAGATTGTTAAAAAATGACCATTGATTCGAATCGAAAGGAAATAGTAAAAAGATTTTAAACGAGCATTTTTCATATTACATCATTTTAGGGGTAGTTTTCACCATCTCTAGTTAACCTCTTTTAATATAATTTCGCTCAATTTAATGTAAATTAATTAAATTTGATTGTTTAAGATTCAAATTATTGCAAAAAATCCCTAAGAGAGACGTTTCTTCCATATTTCGGGGGTTGATCCATATTTTAGGGGTTCGGAACCACAATTATCTGAATCAGAAATTCAAGAAACCTACATAGTTACTTAGAACAATGTTCAGGCTACATTTTAGTCGTCATAAAATAAAAATCTTTAAATGTTTTAAATGTTTTTCATACTTTTAACATATTTCCTAACGTCAAAAAATTTATAATGCAAAAGATCGGAGGCTTACGTGAAACCGTGATGTTTCCTGAGTATTTAAAAAAATATTTATATATAAAAATTGAGCCGGAGAACGACTTTTGTCCATTTTTATGTTTTTATCCCACTGGGCGCGCCTTGAATGTTGGTATTTAAATGTTGTAATCAAGAATTCTGATGGAAACTACATCTCTAGAGGCAGTGTGACACCGTAAGCCCCTCCAGAAGTTAATTAATACAATTTTGTAATGAAAAGTTACAAAAATATGTCAAAAACAGATAGCACTTAGAAAAATATATTTATGACTGTTACGTGTTTGCTATCAGCCTAGAACATTCGAATCTCAATCGAATAGAAGGTGAACCACATATAATCGAACGTAACAAATATATGGCTTACCATAACTAATTATTTAATCATATTCTTCTTTAAAAGCTTTTATTTAACTTTCAATTGAATTGGATTGAATTGTTTATTTACTTTTAGATAAATATTACACATTAAGGTACTGCATAATTACAAAATAACCTAAATATAGTAGAAAACCCACTAAAGGCGAAGAACTAATAATATACATAACTTAAAGAATAATAATACAACAATATAATATGATATTATTTATACCCATGCAGTGAAATAGAATATTGAGTAAAATATAATTAAACTAATATGCTAGTGGCAGTATTAACATGAACAACTATGCAATGGTGTGCGATGAGATAAATTACAGTGTAATAAAATAAGAAATTCTAAGGTCAAGAACTTGGCAGTTCATTATATCAGAACAGTTATTTAGATGAAAACTGACAGAATTTTTCTAAATTTTTTGAACTAATCACCTCATGAATAATGTTTTTGGAGAATATGTATTGTTTAAGTAGTTTCTTAAAACCAACTATATTATTTATATTTTGTAAATGATGATTGTACAGTCTTGAGCTCGATATAAGAAGGACTTTTGTCCTAAAATTCTGTTCATAAGTGGAGGTAAGTATGTGCTGTCTTTATGTCTTGTGTAGTATTTGTGATTATTTTTCATATTATCAGCTTTAGTTTCGTCTTGCCTGAGGACAGTTTGCAAAAAAAATAGTTGACATGGATCCATAATGTGGGTTTCCTTAAAAATGCTATCTGAGGGGTAAGTATGCTTGCTTGGCTCGAGAGAACAATGAAACCCCATTATCCTTATCAGATTATACTCCGTGTGTACGATTGAAAAATTGGAGTATACATTATCTTAAAATGCAGCCTCAACTGCTTAGTCTTAATGCATCATATAATCATCCATAGAGTCTTATAAAGTTGGCCACAAGTGAACCAAAATTCCCTATGAATATTACTATCATCAATCCCTTTAATATCAAACAAAAGCTTCCAAACATATCATTAAAGGAACTTCAATCTTTTTGTACCAGCCAATTATTATCCTCACTCTAAGTCTTGTATGTTGCTGAGGCTATACTTCCTCGGAATGTGTCCCATACCTAACACGTGTCTTATGTAAATCTGATTTGTTTTAAGTGAACTTAAAAAATTAGGCACATGATTGCTTCAACTATATTTAAATTGAGTTTTTACTCGATAAATACACGTACTGAATGCAAGTGTTTTATTGAACTCCTTGTGTTTATGTTTGACACCTCGTATGATTTTGTGGTTTGGATCGGTAACTGATTTGAAAGGAAGTTGCAACACAGAAACTAATAAGGTTATCTCTAAGTGTTAGAATTAAATTGTATATCAGAAAAAAATCAAAATTGTAACGAATCATCCAGAGAGTGAGAGTGGGAAAAAAAGCTGAATGTTAAAAAGCATGAATGCTGCTATTTTCGCATACATTTTTATTAAGTCCTTATGACGCAGGATGATGACATGAAGGAGCATATGTGCAATAATTAAGCAATTATAGCTTATATAGCTAGGTCCCGTTACGAGCAGGCTGAGTAGTGCACGTATGTGTTTCTTCTTTACATTTTTTGTTCCCTCGTGTCGTTGTCACAGCCGATCTATGATTCTTCTCATAAAAGTAACGGATGGACAAATTTCTTTAATTGTTACCCAAATACCAATGGCATAGAAGATTATGTTCGTGTCAGCATAGTATTTTTCGATATTAGATAAAGACCTGTAACTTTTCTATAGAATAATTATTATTATTTTATTTTACAAAATAATGAAATGTGAATACAAAAAATGACATGATTATAGGAATGTAATAAAATTTTGATCAAGCTTTTCCGTTTATATTTGCTATAACATAATAATTAATAAGTCAACACAGTGTTGACTTTATTTAAATATTACGTATGAATGCAGTTTGGACAGTTTCTGACCGAATAATAGAACAATGATTCCCTTTTAGTTATACGCCTCGACGATTCACATTTGAACTCTACCGTGTTTTCCGCGACATAGAGTGTCGCTCAGCGATCACAAACGTAGGTAAATAACTCACGTGTTCCTGTCATATTTGTCGAAATATATTTGAAACCCTGTTAGGGTTCGTTTCATCGTTTGGTGTTTACATTTGCGCATTGATCCCTTTTACGTAATTCAAACAGACATGACCTCCTGTTGGTTTGTCCGTCCACACCTGGCATATTACGTCGGATCTCGTCAATCACAAATATATTGCTGCATGACCTTTTAGGGAGAGACTGACATTGCACCTTATTTATCCAACGAGACACTGAAATATTATTCAGGGAAATTTTTATTGACAATACATGATGGCGTATAATTTTCTTGACGTAAACGAATAGTAAGTACATTGAATTTAATTGGCAGACTTATAAAATCGTAAATGTCGGTCATAGATAAAAAATATCGTATCAGTGTTTTAGTGATCCGTCCATCTGTCCATCAGTCAAGTTTCTTGTAATATTTAAAGAAATTTTCTTATTAATCTCTATATTTTGTAATTGCACAAAAATCTTGTGAAATGTTATTTCCCATCATTCAATTATACTTTTTACTCCTATATCTAAATGTTTCTTTCTACCTAGGTAGAAACATTTCGATATAGGACAGAATTGTACTTTTGCTAGGGTGAGTGAGGGAGTTAGAAAAAAGACAAAAATATTAAAAAAGAAACCAACGAAAAGAGCAAAAAAAAGGAATATATTATGGATATAGAGTTCTTATATATGTTAAGAAAATAAATTAATAAAAATATCCGCTGCCTAAGGAATCACTACTTCCACATCCAGATTTTTCATCCAAGTCACTTTAAAGGAAACATTTTAATTAGATTTGCACTCTAGTATGTGGAAATTATTGGTCATAGAATTTTAATAATATTTGGGGCAGATGTCATAAAAAAAATTGAGGCTTTCGTTTCTACCAAATACGTTAACAATGAATCAAAGTCAATATCTTAAACCGTTCTGAAGAAAACGTGCGGACAAAAAAAGTTACAGACCGACAGATAGACAGACAGACAGAAAAATTGTTTCGCTCAAATTGAAAATCTAGATGTTTCATGTCATTCTAAATCTATTTCAGGCATAAAAATTTGAATTTTTTTTTTTTCGATTTCTAATCCACTACGTGGATGTGGAAGTAATAAGTCAATTAAAATAGAAATTATGACACCTAATAACAATAATAATAAAAAATAATAACAAAGAGAGAATTTATATCGTAAGTTAATAAAAGGTAAAACACATCCTGTAAATACAGGGTTTTCACGTGGATACCGACATGCTTTAATGCCATATAGAGAACACCGAGGGTAATCATAATCACCCATTGAGAAAGTTCCCATACAGCACAGGGACATCCTCAGAACATACTGGGGACAACTTTTCAGGACATATGGGATATCCTGGGAAGATCCCATTATCACCTTAGGATGTCCGTAGGATATCCAAATGGGACAGTTCGGGCTTTGCTGATGACGTGCTCAGGACATAAGTACGGGTGTGTACAGGCCATCATCAGCTCCTATATGGGTTATGCCTGGGCTTTACTATGAACAACCTGAGGACATTGATTGGACTTTATATAGGACATCCCCAGTTCGTTTAGGGTTTATTGGATATTTCTAAAGACAACAAAAAAATACATATCTTTTAAAAGATCATTACGTTTAAACTGAGCCAATAAGCGAAGACAAAGGAACACACGTTTATATAATGGCAGAGGTAATTAAAATGTAATACATATATGTACAACTCCATACACATATTTGTATCTATCAATTGGCTTATATCGCTTTAAAAGTAAATCCAATCCAATACCAAACTAATAGAGGTTATATATAGTCCAATGAAATAAGTCGACAAATCAAAATCAAGGTAAATACTTGAATTTTTGATATGTTACTTTGAAGTATTTGAACACGATTAATGAAAGAAACTTTTTTCTCAACCCAGAGAAGGGGTGAAAAAAATATAACAAAGTGTTAAAAAATCATAGCGTGCTGAAAAGTTATAATGAATTTAAAAAAAATTTTATTCACTCAGATTCACATTTTCCCCTTTTAGATGATATAATAAATACAAAGATATAACATAGCAGCATTATATTTATGAAATATTTAACGTAATCTTATTTGTCGAAAGAACTTTAAAATGAACGTGGAAAAGACATCGACGCCCGGCAGATTTCTTAGAACTTTCGACTTGTCACAAAAAGGCGGCTAATTCAAAACACAGTAAATGTATTAAAACCAAATTATAAATAACTGCTATTTAAATAAGATATACATTCTTAATGAATTATTTGTACTGGAGGGGATTATCAAATAGAACAAATAAGTTTTTATAAAACAATAAAGGACACTACAAACAAATAGCCTCAAAATAACATATACACTTTTCATTATTTTTCTTGTTGAAATCTCCTAAATGATAATACCTATAATAGGACTACTCTAGGACTTGCCCAGGATATTCCCACAGTGAATATTTTATTAGGCTTCCAATATCTTTGCAGGATATTACTAGGACATCCTGCCAGGATTTGTCTAGGATATCCCATTTGGGATATTCTCAGGTTGTATATATTTTATTGGATATCCTGAGGAAGGTTGTCCTCGATTGGGATATACGGGACCAAATGAGGATATTCTAGGGATGTCATGTGCTGTGTGGGTTAGTTGGACCCTCGTTCCTGAAATATTTATTTATTTTATGTACTTTCTCCAAAATTTCTTTCGGTTGTTACTTTTTAAATGAATGGAATAATAAGTTCATATTTGGCATATATAATACACTAATCTTGCTGAATAAATACTGGTATCACACATACAAGAAAATTGAGGTCCGGACTCAAAAAGAAAATGTCTTCGTGGTTGTTCAAGAAAACAATACCCTGATTACGTTTTTGTTAAATTTCAATATTAAATTCGAAAATTACATAAAAAACTTTACAAAGTGGATGTATTAATTTTTTTGTCACACTTTTGCCGGATTCGAAAAAAATTCCATTAAATAATGCAATATGAGACTTTAAAAAATACAGATGAATGACGAGCAAAAAATGCTTAAGTATACTTAATTAGGCATTAATTGTTTTTTCAGCAATAATTATTATATTTTTATTACCAATTTTTACGGAGGGGGTAAAATACATAGAATGATAAATCAAGAACCTATTTCATTCCTCTCATTTATTAAGAACTAAGATAGCAACATACCATACCTATTAACAATGACAAGAACGGTAACAACAATGTTGCATATCAATAATGCACATAGTAGCAAACTATCAACATAATAGGGGAGACTGTTGTATACTGGGAAAATATTTTTCCAACAGCCATTAAAAATTTGTGTATTTATATTATTTGAGTTTTATTAATTCACTACATTGGAAATACAAAATGTAATTTAAACAAGTATTAAAAGTTGGTTATATATTGCTGAGGGGGATGAAAAAGAAGGTTGTTTCGGCGTACACTCAAGTTTCACTATGCACCAGCCCATGGTTTTATAGTGGGACGAAGGCATGTGTATACTGGGACATGCTTTAAATAAGTAATTTAACAAAGTAAATTTAAGATGAATCAAGATTATTAAAGAATTACTTCTCATAGTAACTTTCTTCTTCGCCTACCGAGATATTTTAAAGTAACAGGCATATATAATGTAAAATTATTAAATAATTTACTTAATAAACAAGGCCCACAAAAATTAACGAGATATTCAACACCTTCGATTTTTTCTACTTATCCAACATAATATTTCATCGTTTTAAGGAGTATTAAACAAGAACAAAGTCATTTGGAACTATTTCATCTTCTGTTTCGAACTCACTAAGCACCACATGATTTTGTCCCACTATGCACTGTGTACACATGTTAATTTATAACCTAATATTTTCAACAAACATGCACATTAGAACAATTAGTGCAGTAAAATAAGGAATCGGCTTCGGAATCCTTCGTAACAGGGAAGAATTTTTCCATTATCTTCTAAATTGTATCCATAATATATGATAAAAATTATTCTTCCTAAAAAGAGCCGCTGTAAAAGTTATTAAACAAAATAGGTTTTAAAATTTAATTTAATCGAAAAAACTGCTTAGCTAATCGAAAGTACGGGAAATTTCACATTAAAAACGTATATGAAGATTTCTTGTACGATCAAAAATGTAGGTTCCAGATATTTTTGTTTATAGCACGAAAATGGAACGCATGACTTTTGAACTAATTAATGAAGTTGTGCCAAACAAAGCTTAAATGACAGAAGAAACATGTGACAATTGAATTATCATATTTTCAAATATAAAAATGAATTCATGTAGGAATAGTACATATATGAAGTCGAAACATAAAAAGATTTCCGAAAAAATCCATAAAAGCTTTACCATTTCTACAATTTTTAAGATAAAACCATAGATTTAATAAACGAGAGATAGAACATAGTTCACTGCGCACGCTACCAAATCTCCACTGCTGTCACCCACCAATCACAGGCAGTGTGTCGTGAAGTGACAGTTGATCGATGGCATCCATATATTGTATTTCGATTTTCGTTGTGAAAGTGAGGTTTTCTTTGACTATTTTTGTGACTATATAGAGTGAAAAAATGTCCAGGTGCGTTGTAAAAAGTTGTGTTTACCACAAAAGTGCGAATTGTGTGAGGGATAAATCATCTATTCACTTATTTCGGTAAGTTACTTAATAAACATGTTTGTTTTGGACGCCATATTCGATTGTTTAAGAAGACACAGAGCCGTATTTGCGATTTCCATGTGATTTGCAAAGACAAGTATTAATTATTGCAATAATGTCGATTAATATATTTAATTTATTTTCATAATAGGTACTTTAAGATTGTATTATTTTAAGTGTTCCAAAAGATACTGAGAGAAGAGAGGCTTAGAGAGTATCTTTAAATTTGGAAAAAGAAGATATTTTTGTGACTTTCAATGTATGCCACTTACATTTTACTCAGTAGTCTTATGATTTTGAGAAGTCACCTTTTTCACTCCATTTGAAGCGAAATGCTATATACAGTGTGTCCAACTAAGTCGGCACCATATGGAAAACTTTTTTATTATTGCTTTTATGAAAAAAAGTTATTCTTGACGAAAAGTTTCGCATGGCCTAAAACCCAAAATGAGATAATCAGATATCAATTTTTTGCAGTCGTATACCAGGTTTGTCGAAAAGTGTAAATTTTGCTGAATAGCAAAATACAAATTATTTCATTTCCAGTAATGTTATGAATGTTACTTATTAGTTAACTTGTTATCTTCTGTTTAACTTTTCATTTGTAAAATAAATTATTATGATATTCATGCATCTATTCAAATCAAATGGTTATATAACTTACCAATGAACTGAAAGGTTATCATGTTTTTCCATACAATAAATGTTTTATTATTGGCAAAATTAAATTATTGATATCCAAAATTATTAAAGATTGTTTTTTCATGGTAGATGGATAATATTCGATATCTGGCCGTAGTTTTCAATTAGGATCAACTTTTCTTAATAACGATTATCAATATTGTAATAAATAAAAGTACTTTACCCTTGAGCAAAATTTACAATTTTCGACAAACCTCGTATACGACTGCAAAAAATTGATGTCTGATTATTTCATTTTTGGTTTTAGGCCAAGCAAAACTTTTCATCAATAACTTTTTTCGTAAAACCAATAATAAAAGAGTTTCCCATATGGTCTCGACTTAGTTGAACACACTGTATATATATGATGCACATTTAAATAAATGACTGTTAGAAAATTAGTTTTTTTCATTATTTTGATATAAGTATATATAGTTCATAGAGTACTATTTACTATTTAAAATATACAGTGCATAGGTTAGGTACCTAACATAAAAATTGTGATTTTTTTTTCAATAAAGCCAATTTATTTTTAATACTTATTTTTTTATTTGAATTTAACTTTAGAAACCAAGATAATAAATGTAAATGGTTTTAATGAAAATTTTAAAAAGTCTGGATGTTCTTTATTGCGTTTCTTAAAGAAATATACCCAAAAAAAAACTGATATTTGAGAAAAGATTACATCTAGTTAAATAAAAATAAATAAATATAAACCTATAACTTTCTTAGTTCTATTATTTAGTTCTTGCAACGAAATTAGGAGTCAAAATGTTTTGTTTCCGTGTTGTACGTCTCCTACAATATAATTATATTATATATTATGATGTATACATAAAAACTTTTTATGGCATTGTAAGGACATAAAAAAATACCGAGAAAAATATAATATAACTGTAATAATAATGCTGAAAACTTATAAAACAAAACTGTTACTGATGGTAACCTCTAAATTGTATCAGTTTATTTCTAACAAATTATCAACAAATGTATTTTGTGTACCTGGACATAAAGCTGAGATAAAAAATCTGCATATTTGATAAAATGCATCATAAAGCCTTAGTGCGCCCCTGTGCTTTACCCTACCTATCTCACCCAAACGTGGAAGAGTGGCAGCCTTCGCGCATTACAAATTCTGCCGTTTGTTACCTCTAGTCTATTATAACCTCTTTGGATAAAACCTAGAACTTTCACATATTGCCCTTGAAGTAATGTATAAAAAGATTCGATGGATAGGTGTGCTAAATATTTTTATTTATCAAAGTTATTAACTAGTTTCACGAATTTTGGAGCAAAGAAAAATGTTTCTTTTATTTTCGTAAAATAAAGAGGGTTAATTTAGTTTTTAAGTTAAATTCCCTTAAAGCATCTTAAAGTACTTGTTATTACAAGCGGAAAATTTGAATTATCCCACTATGAAACGTTGCCCAGTATGCAACAGTCTCCCCTAATTAATTGTACGAAAAACAAAAAATACAGATATTGTCATAAAACGATTTGTCAATAGGGACAACTAAGTGATTTAACGTTTGAAGTCATTGTATAGAGTTTTCACTATTCAGTCCCTTCAAATTAGGAAAATTGAGGTAAATTTTTCCTACAGCTAAGCCACCCGCATAGAAAGTTGTCTTGGGGTTGTGTTAACATATTTTTCACCAAGCGCATGTAAAAAAAGGGTTGTTTTTTAGATACAGAGACATATATATGTTTCTTTGCCCATTTTTTTGAAATTCCGCTTAGTTGCGCCGCTAGAGCGCGCTGAAGAGTATGTAAATGTATAAATTTTTTTGGTGTTTGCTTTTAAGCCAAGACTATACATTTTATAAAAAAATATCAAGATATCAAAGTTGTAAATAAAAAAAATTTCGACAAATTTTGTTGTCTGTTTCTTTTTCAAAGTCGCGAGGTTTTGCCGCTAGAGGGTGAAAAACATTTTTTCAATACTCTTGAACGGATAAAAAAAATATAGGCATCGTGAGGAGCTGTAGTATTTTGCCCCTCCACCTCCCTCTACTCAATATTTTTTACCGGCTAAGCTAATATAGATGACATTAAGGATGACATACAAAAAGGCCCATCACGACCACTACAGCTGAATGCGCGTAGTTCATACTATTAGATGCACCGTTCTATGCGCAGCTGTGTAAGAAATGAACGATGGGTTTCAAAAAAAAGAATTTTTTTTTGGTCTCCAAATTTTTATAGAATTGACGAGTACTCTAAAAAATACATAGTTTTGCCTGTATATCAAAAATAGATGCGCTATAAATATAATAAAAATGTTTTTCGCGCTCTAGCGGCAAAACTGCGCGACTTTGAAAAAAAACAAAGAACAAAATTTGTCGAAATTTTTTTTATCTACAACTTAAATACATAGTTTTGGCTTAAAATCAAACACCAAAAAAATGTATACATTTACATAAACTTCAGCGCCCCAGGCAACACATTTCACTTGGAAAAACGTTTTTTTATGTAGATCATAAAGTATGGATACGGTTTGGTATTAACGTGTATAATATGGACAAATGTCAGGCTAAAAAACGTTTACATTATAACATTTAAAAACGTTTACTTCATAACATTTAAACATGTTTATGGTGAAGGTAAAATATACGTGTTGCAGAAACGTATTTATTGTGTAGGTAATATACGTATATATATTAAGCTTAAAATACGTATATTAAAAATGTATTTACCTAATAGGTCATATACTTATATATAAGATATATAACATACGTTTAAAAATAGTTTACCATAGACGTATTTATTAGGATTATGTAAATACTTTATTTTATAAACACACATTTGTTCAGCCCCTTTTTCATTTGAAAACATGCACTAACTGTTATCAAAAATAAAATTTTTCAGAAAGCCAATAACAGATTCTACCATACGGTGCAGACTTTTTGGTGGACACTATATGTCAAAATCAGTTAACTTTTATTTAATTTATTTAATGTAAATAACTGACTAAATTTTAAAATATTGAAAGGTATCAACTTGATTTAGTATGAGTACAATTTAAAGAATACATCTTTACTTGTCAACTACTTCATTTATTTACACTAAGTATAGAGAAAAACCATGTTAAAAATTTTGTGTTTAACATCAGAATAAACTATATTAATAAATTATTTAAAGGCTCAAAAACTACCTCATAATTATTCAAGGATTGGGATATGTACATTTTCATCATACATTTTTTCAATATAAAAAAAAGAAAAACTTAATACAAATGAACATTTATTTGAATAAGTACTTAACTAAGTACAATAAGTACAATAAGTCACAAATACAATAAAATTATTTTAATTTCAATGCACAAAATGTCAATATATTATGTCTTGTTTTTTTTTTAGTAACATAGTTATTTATAACTACAACTCGTCATGAAATAAGGAATAGGATACTAAGTCATCGGCATATAGCTACCTAAAAACGTTAAAAATATTAAGCAATCAAATACTCAGCAAATAATATTTGGAGGGCTTTACAAAAATGTAAAAAAGAATTTTGGTTTTGCCACAAAACAACATCCGCAAGTTCTAAATCGATTTATTAACAGCAAGTTAATATAAATAATGGCACATAAGATGAATTTTGTTTTATTGACACCCTCTATATTTAAGTAAAAATAAAAAAATTGATAAAGTTCCGTCAGACTCGGACGTGGTGACAGATATATTTTTTGTATGCACCACAGCTCCCTGTCTATTAACCTCAAATGCACTCAACAGCTGAACATCTTAAGGCGAGTTTATAAAAAAAGTCCCGGTCCTAACTTAGCCTATCTTTAGTCTTAATTATTCCCTAAAACAGTTAGGACCAAGACAGAATTACGATTTTTATAAACAGCATACGGGTAACCTGTACTTTTAACTTTTTAGGGAAGAAAATTAAGACTAAGATAGGCTAAGTTGGGACTGGGACTTTTTTTAGAAACTCGTCTTTATAAAATCATGAACAGTTCAACAAATAACGTAAAAGAACGAAAAAGTTTATTTCTCATGTGTATTAATAATTTTGGCTGTCAGAAAAGATAAAGCACGCCGAAAATTAAACAATATTTTAGGTTATGGTATTTCTAGTAGAAAGTTTGGATTTAAAGTCGTAAATTCTTTATCCGTGGAACAAAAGCGAATCATAGGAAGAGTACAAACCTTACGTTACATAAATATACATTATTATTGCCTGTTTTTTATTAATTCAACACCAACACTACATAAAATAATAATCAACATTGAATACTAGCCGGGTCGGTATCGGCGAAGCTGTCGCAAACTCCATGAGGGTCGCGGATGCGGATGAAAAAAGAAAAGAACGCATGCGTATGCATTCCCGCCTACGTGCCGTGCCGTACGCTGGAATGAAAAATGATTGGTGGAACGACGGTCCGCGAATTCGAATTCAGAAGAATATGAATTTTAAATGATGAATAATGTTATAACAGTGCATTTGCGAAATTCACAATTAGTTATTGACATATTTTCTTAAATTATGTGTATGTTGTAGGTATTTTGGTAAAACGTAGAGGAAATAACAATTCTTAAACGTTTTTAATAAGGTTGGTGATAAACCATAACTAAACTGTTACGTGTTTGATCATTTACATATTAAACATATTCTATACTTTATATTGTAATATGTTTATGAAAAACGTATATACAGAAATAATTTTAAAAACGTATATGATATTACAAATTAATAAACTTATATTACACCTTAATTCAACCAAGAATGATTTCTGTCACGCTTATTAAACGTATCCTATATTTTAGTTTATAATAAGTTTATGTAAAACGTATATGCAGACATAATTTAAAAAACGTATATGATATTACAAACTAATACACTTATATTACACCTTAATTCAGCCTAGATTGATTTCTGTCACGTTTATTAAACGTATTTTATATTTTGGTTTATAATATGTTTATGAAAAACGTATATGCAGAAATAATTTAAGAAACGTATATAATATTACAAACTGATAAACTTATATTACACCTTAATTCAACTAAGACTGATTTCTGTCACGTTTATTAAACGTATTTTATATGTTAGGTTTATAATTTTACAACTTTATACGTATATAAACGTATTTTAAACCGAAATGTGTTGCCTGGGGCGCGCTTTAGCGGCGTAACTAAGCGGAATTTCAAAAAAATGAAGAGATCAAAAATTGTAGAGAATCGCTAGATCTACAATATCAAATCAGGTCATATTTTCTCAAAAATGAATAGTTTTACAGCAAGATGCAAGAAACCGCCAAAATGGCCAAAGAAACATATATATGTATCTATATCTAAAAACCAACCTTTTTTTTTCATGCGCTTGGTGAAAAATATGTTAACACAACCCCAAGATAACTTTCTAAATGGGTGGCTTAGCTGTAGGGAAAATTTCCCAAAATCAGTGATTTTTCTTCTAGTTTGAAGGGACTAATTGATCATAGTAACGTCGTATCACTTGCTTATAAGTTGTTTAATAGTTGTCATCTTGAAGTCTGCTTCAATGATCAATAGGGAGAATTTGGAATGGTTAAGGCATTGTTTAGTTATGAACGTTTGAGTTGGACTTGTAGGCGGTCATTTGTTAGGACCACATTTTTTTAAGGTACACTAACCGGTAACGTTTATCTTAATTTTTTACAACATACGTTACCGAATCTTTTAAAAAAGTAAATATCCGAGGTATGTTCTTTCAATATGATGGAGCCCCACCGCATTTCTCCAAGCAAATTAGAAATAATTTAAATGAAATCCAAATATATCGAATGATATCAAAATATATCCAAACAGATGGATTGATCGGGAGGTCTTCATGTGTGGTGTGCAAGGTCTCCGAATTTCAACCCTGTAGATTATTTTTTATGGGATCACTTAAACAGTGGCGTCTACAATGTGGACATTAATGACAGGGATCAGTTAATTCAAAGGATTGTTGATTACTGCGACGAAATTAGAAACAATTCAGATCTGATAAGATAACCATTTGGACATCTCGTGGATCGCAAGACAATGTACCGAAGCTGAGGGGGTCATTTAGAACATAAAATTTAATCATGATTGTAAATACGTTTTATAACAATATCTGAATATCTGCATCTTTTGTTTTTCGTATAATTCTTCTGTTATAGTCCAGTGTATGACGGTTTTTGGCTCGATTTCCATCAAGAAGCAACAATTTGCTTGAAATTTGAACTATAAGTAGGGAATACCTTAAAAAACAAACCCTGCCCTATTCGAATATGCGCATTTACCCTATTTTCCCCTATTCACAACCTACCACGACCCACCCCTTCAATGGAATCATCTCAATCAGATGTCATCACAATACATCCGTGTACTAACATTCAAGTAAAAGTGTAAAAGTGGAAAACATTATGAAAAAATCTGAGGCCTTGGCTTGTAATACATATATCAAATTTCAAGTTTCTGTACTATTACCAGTTTGCTTTACATATTTCCCCATATTTACCCCTATTTACCCCTCAACCATGAAGGGTTCATCTTCAAAAAACAATCCAGTTCCAGATCTCATTACAATATATACGTCTACAAAATTTCAAGTCAATATCTTAAGCCGTTCCGGAGAAAGCGTGAGGACAAAAAAAGTTACAGACAGATAGACCGACAGACAGAAAAATTTTTTTCGCTCAAATTTAAAATCTCGACGTTTCATGACATTCTAAACCGATTTCAAGAAAAAATGTTTTTGAATTTTTTTTCTACGATTATTATACTTCCAATCCACTACGTGGATGTGGAAGTAAAACTAAAGGAGTTGTGACGAAAATAAGGTCGATTCCTATTTTTTTCGTGGAAAAAAACAACAATGCTACCTTTGGCATTGTTACCCTAATTGAAATTAAACCTAATTCATTTACAATTCACTTTATTTAAGCATTAGTAATGTAATCCAGAAGTTTTGACCGGTTTAGAATGCTTAATTTAAAAAAAAAAAATTGTTAAAGTGGAAAAAGCATTTTTGAAAGTTTTAAAAAAATCGAATTTTTTTCAATATAACCAAAAAACTATCGGAGATGCGGAGAAATTGCTAGAGAACAAAAAGGATTATTTTTACTGAAAATTGTTATGTTTTTTTTATTGTCGTAGCTTACACATTAACCGAGACATGGTCTTTCAAAGTTTGCATTAACGTGTGACTGGTACCGTTTTGCAGCCCCTTAAAAGTAACAAAATGAATTAAATAAATATTTAATAACAACTAAATGTTTGTTATTTCTACTAAGCCCCCATTTAATCTAATACACTTTTCTACTATTTTTCTTTTATGATTTAGAACGCGTAATTCTACTGGTGTCATTTCTCGACTGTAATCTTCTCACATAATTCTTGTTTGTTTCTCGGACGGGTTTTGTAAACGCGGTTTTTAATTACTTCCAAAAAATAAAAGCCCATTGGCGTGATATCTGGGGTCAGCGGGGGCCACTCATGTAATGGCCTGTTTCTTCAAATCCACATTTGAGGAAAATTAAGGTTTAGCCAATTTCTAACAACAATTGAATTGTGAGCCGGCGCCCCATCTAACTAAATTAAATTTAGCATTTACAACAATGGAAAGTCCATTAAAAATCCATCAAGATAATAATTGAAGAGGTTGAGAAAAGTTTCGGCATTTAAATTTTCCAAAAAATCGGGCCCCAAAATTTTATTATTCAATATGCCACACCAGGCATTGACTTTGGCTACGTATTGGTCCTTACAATTTATTTCACAATGCGGGTTTTCAGCTGCCCAATAACGGGTGTTCTGTGGCGACACAACCCCATTATTTGAAAATGTGGCTTCGTCAGTGAAGATGATGTGTTTAATAAAATTATGATCATATTCCCCTTGTAACGACAAACAATATTCTAGCCTTCTCTCCTCATCACAACCTTTCAGAGTGTGTAAAAACTTCGACTTGAAAGCTTTTAGTCTGTTTCTTCTTAGACAACGCCAGACTTTATTTTTACTAACGTTAAAACGCAACTGGACGAATACTAGATGTTGGGTCATTTCTGACTGCCGCTATGATTCGTGGATGGTCAGCATATATATTATTTAATATTTGATTTTTTTTTGTCTATGCTTCTTAATACAACCAGTCTCATTAAAAACTCGATTAACAGTACATACAGTTTTTGCTGCTACTCGATTTCTTCGATCTGGATGACTTGTATTGAAAATTCTGGCTTCTCTCCTATATGAAATTATATTGTCACCCACTATCCCAATTAATTCGACTTTATCGGCTACAGAAAGATATTCCATTTTAAATAAGAAACTAAATAATAATAATAATTTAAACAACAAATAATGACACAAGTAAACTACAAAGGCTGCTATTATTGTCAAGTTAATAATTTTGTTTACGATTTCAAAGGTGACTAGATTTAAAACAAGTAAACTGTATAGGGCCCGTGTAAATGGGCAGCATTTTCTAATTGTTTTGGGGAGTACGAAGATATTTTTGATTATTACTTCAAATTTGTAGCAAAAAATGTGAAATAACTTTGTTTCTAAATTCACCTCGTTCCGAGCTAAAAGCCATTCATTCTTAACAAAACGTCATATGTACCTGTTTATACCTCTAAAACTGCAAGAGATATTTTAACAAAATTTGGCACAAAGGGATTTAAAGGATGCCCTATGATATGGTAGTAATCTTAAAAAAAAATCACTAATACAATTTACCCGAAAATTTACCCCATTTTCACCCCTTAGGCTATGGAATAAATTGAATAGGTATATACGCTTTTAGTTACCTTCAAGAGGTGTATAACTTAACCAAGTTTAAAATAAATCGATTTATTAATAACTGAGCTACGTAGGTGTTACCGTGAAAAGTGGGACACAGTGTATATTGCAACAATGTATCGTCTAAATGAGTGTGTTCTTACTTAAATAACTACTAGCAGTAATTTCTATGAGGGTATAAAAACGAATCTTTGTGTATTTAATATACAGGGTGTAATCAGTTTCATGTCATTAAAACAGCTGGCAATAGGGACGGACTAGACAAACAAGAAACCTGTATGACTTTTTCCTCTAGGGGCACTTTGAAAAAACTGACCTAGGTTTAAAATTTGAATGTTAATTTGAGAATCACTGTTTTTTAGGGTCAATGGATGTTATAGTTCCGAATATTAGAAATAATAAAAAACTGTAATACCCGACTTGTGTTGCCGCCGGAAGAAGTGCGGCACTTTGATGGGATTACCTGTACCGAACTATTTATACTACTGATTATGAAAATGTAAATAATTCCTTCTCTTTCGGCACAACGCAAGCATAGCATGGCCACAGGGGTTTAAATAAGATTTGTTTACATGTGTTTTTTAATTTTGAACAAAGTTATTGTATCTTTTATTGTCGTTTATAAGAATTTATACAATTTAAAAGTGGTTTATTAACATTTGTAACATTGTATTAAAAGTTTAAAAAATTTGTTATTATTTTATGAAATTGGAAAACGAACAGTTAGACGTCCGAGATACGATAACAGAAAACAGTTGTGTATTTTAAGTTAGGAAAAATCTGATTAATTAACGAATTGAACGCATAATTTTCCCAATCAGGTACCGAAAACTAAAAATCGAGTCTTTGGTCTCTATGAAAATCAATGTAAACAGTAATAAATAGATCATAACAAGACAGCGAATACTACTAATAATATTAATAATAATAATCATACCTTTAATGCCCAATAGGTAAGACCCAATAACTGAACAATTCTTTTGAATTTTTCACAAAAATTGTTCGAAATGACCTCCATCTCCACGTATACACATTTCGGCACGTCGAACTAAGGACATACGCAGTCCGTTCAACACATTTGGTAAATTAGGATCATTTTTTATGGTTTCTGTGCACATTAAAATACGTTGTTGCAATTGTTCTAAAGTGTCAATTGGATCACGGCAAACCAGAGATTTAAAATGCCCCGAAAATAAAAGTCCATCGGATTTAAGTCGGGCAATCTAGCTGGCCATGGTACTGGTCCGTCACGTCCAATCCATCGTCGAGGAAACTTTCTCGTGCAAATACCACATTCTTCTGTGCGTAGCCAAGGGCACATCTTCCAGAAAATTTGGCGATGTTTGTTGCAAAAAAGTTAAGTATACATCATTTAATCTAGCGGGTAATTGTATAGGTCCAATTATTTCATTACCGCAAATTTCTGCTCTCAAATTAACGCTGAACCGTCGTTGAAAATACGCCCTTCTTATTACACGTGGATTTTCGTCTGCCCAATACTGCACATTTTTAAAATTAAACACTCCATTTCTGGTAAAACACAACTCATCGGAGAAACACAGAACGTTTAAAAAATTCTCATTTGCCGCGTGTTTTCTTAAAATCCACCTACAAAATTGCATTCGATCTGCAAAATCTTCAGGTTCTAGTGCTTGGACACGTTGATGGCGATAGTCATATGAATCATATACACACGTAAAATTTCCGGTCAGTGTGACATCTGGAAATGATTTAAAGTTGATTTGAACTAAACCGACTGACTGATTGACTAACTGACATTTGAAGTTATATAAAGGGTTGTAAAAACAGCGAAGAGTATCCCATAGCATGTGCAAACATTATTTAAAAAATCCAATAAATCGGCGAAGTATAATGTTTATTCTAGTTTTTCATCTAAGTGCTTGACTACAAAATCCAAAGCCAACGCTGTTTGGAAGGGGATTTCAAATTCAAAAAAATCTATTTTTGATCGAATTTGCCAGTATTGAAGTTCGAACCCCAGTACTCAATAAATAGTAAGACTATATGGGCTCGCCACAACACTAGCTCGGAGCGTACCGTATCAATAGGTAGATATATTTATATTTGTTTCACATTATATATTAAAACACTGCGGTGTAATTTTCAATAATAAATTATTATTGTGCTCTTCAGCAAATTCGAAAACAAATAGTGTATTGCATTTGATAAGACACATTTTTCACACAAATCGTAAATAACGCTCATAAAGAAAACATTTTTCAGCCATTGTGTTAATCATCGAGTTCTGAACAACTTCCAATATACCTGTCTCTCCATCCATCCGTTTGTTTGTCTGTTCATCTGTACGTGTGTTTGTGCGTCCGTTAGTCCGTCTATCTGTCTGTATATCCAGCTGTCCATTTGTCTGTTATATTCTAGTAAACACGATATCTCTAAATACAAAATATCGACTGTATTGAAATTTGGACAGTAAGTCAATATTAGCTGCAGAAAAAACCCCCTTTGAAAAAAATTGATGAGTAATTAAAACAGTTATGAAATATTTAAGAATAATGCACATGAGAAGTGATGTAACTTTTTATTAATGTCTACCAACACAAAAATATCCCATGGCGTACTGGAGAACATGTCGCTAATCAAGATGCCATTATCAGGTGATGTTTGAAATTACAAGGACTGGGAAGAACTGTAAAATGTTCAACGATTGAAACATATTGTTTATAGGATTTTGCAAACAGCGGAAAGAAAAACTATCTATGAGAACTAAAAGAAAAACTATATATAAAAATATTAATGAAATCTTTGCATTCTTTTGATAACCTGATTTCTGGTTAAGCTAACAAGTAAAAATTCTTATTTGCCATTCTCATTATTACACTAGCATCCCACATAGACCCCTACGGGTAGGCACGTTAAACTAGTATCTACATGATCCCCTACGATATGTAAATTCAGTTAAAAATGAGAATAAAGGCAATGAATAAGTATAAAATATTTATATTTGATATTGACTGATAAAAAACAAGAGATCTTCACATATCTATTAGCTAACTAGTATTGGAGCCTATATACTCTATGCATGTTGAAAAGTGAATTATTTATTATTTGTTTGCTTATAGTAATGAAACATATTCTTTATAGGATTAAATATTTCATACTTATTCATGGATACTGTCTTGGTTTTGCATGGAACATCGTTATGAGTGGCTTTGAGCTTTTCTGATGAGTCCACAATAAGGACGAAAAACGTTTCAAAGGCTAAGCATTTCCAAGAAACTGAATGAGATTTTATGAAAATGTAATTCATTAGAATGAAAAATTTTTAAAGACAAGGTAGATAAATATTAATTTTAGGCCTTTATTCTCATTTTTAACTGAATTCACATATCGTAGGGGATCATGCAGATACTTGTTTAACCTGCCTAGCCGTAGGGGACTATGTAGGATGCTAGTGTTATAATGACAATGGCAAATAAGAATTTGTACTTGTTAGCATAACCAGAAGTCAGGTTATCAAAAGAATGCAAAGATTTCATTAATATTTTTACATATAGTTTTTCTTTTAGTTCTCATAGATAGTTTTTCTTTCCGCTGTTTGCAAAATCCTATAAAGAATATGTTTCAATAGTTGAAAATTTTATAGTTCTTCCCAGTCCTTGTAATTTCAAACATCACCTGATAATGGCATCTTGATTAGCGACATGTTCTCCAGTACGCTATGGGATATTTTTGTGTTGGTAGACATCAATAAAAAGTTACATCACTTCTCATGTGCATTATTCTTAAATATTTCATAACTGTTTTAATTGATTAATATTTTTATATATAGTTTTTCTTTCCGCTGTTTGCAAAATCCTATAAAGAATATGTTTCATTACTATAAGCAAACAAATAATAAATAATTCACTTTTAAACGTTCAACTATTGTTTAGAATATTTAATAATCCGATGAAGGGTAAAATATGAAATGTAAATGTAAAATTTACATCTAATATTCTGTTATTCTGTAATTTGTAAGTTTTTTCTTTTATGTAAAATATCATTACGCCAAATTCGAAAAATAAATAAATACATAAATATCATTACTATTTATTTACCACCTAATTCAAAATTTTTAATTTTGGTAAATTGGACCCCGCTCGTTTCTTATGGAAAATGGGTTTCGGTGAATTTTTCCCAAACCTGGCGGAAAGTGTTCCTTTTTGCATGCCGAGTAAAAGTTTCAATGGTCACGAAGCTCAAAAACCCCTTCTTTTTGCGCTGCAGACGCCCAAATATGTATTTTTAACGTATGGGGAATGTGAACTTACAGTAAGGATAGATGCGGCAAGTACTCTAATTAACACACTGTAATTCATGTTGGTAGGGGGGAAGGGTGAGAGCACTATCTAATACCTGCGTAATTACCACCATTGGTCACGTGATAACCTCCGACTGATCACGTGACAATTTTGACCACTTTAAACTGTTTACCTGGGCGAGTGTTTGTGATGGAAGGGGGATTCAAGTCTGTGAACGTTACCTATCGTGAAAAATGATAGTCATAATTACCATTTTTGAATCTAAGAATTATCTGTGAGGGATCAAAAGGGAGAGACTGATAACTATTTGTTGGCCATGAGAAAACTACCTGCTGAACGCCTCAATAAAAAGCCGGTCAGAATAATGAGTCTCGCTGCTAGAATGTTTGTGAATGTTGTGTGTGTGTGTGGGAATTGATACGTCTATCATAGGGTATAAATCTATTTCACACTCTTAGGATTACCCAGATTGAACGACGTGGCTATGGCGACCTCTCTATCCTTCGAAGTATTAATTAATGAGAGTCCTTTATCTTTTACATGACGTACTTATTTTATTCGTACATTCATTCAATCAATGTTTGGGGTCCTGTAGTCCTTTTCAGAATAATTGGGAACAATTGTACGAGTGCCACCCATGCGTCATTCTCAGGATTGTTGGGGAAAAGAGCGCACTCACAAAAACTTTCAATAGTCCTTTTCAGGATAGTTGGAAGCAAGTGTGCGATCTGCACTTATTTTCGAACAGTCCTTCTCAGGATAGTTGGGGAAAAGAACGCACTCACGAAAACTTTCAATAGTCCTTTTGAGGATAGTTGGAAGCAAGTATGCGATCGACAACTTTTTTTCGAACAGTCCTTCTCAGGATAGTTGGGGAAAAGAACGCGCTTGCAAAAACTTTTTTCAACAGTCCTTTTCAGGATAGTTGGAAACAAGTGTTCAAGTGACAACTTTTTTTCCAACAGTCATTCTCAGGATAGTTGAAGAACTCTTCTGACAACATTTTCCATCATTCCTCAGGAGATTATTAAGTTAGGTTCATGAGCTTTCGCTGTTTTTCTATTGTTTTATATTAACTTGTTATAAAATGGCAAATCGATTAGATTGCATTACTTGTAATAAGCGAATGCTACCAAATCAAATGGCTCGAATCGATCGCAATGAAGATATCGTGAAGCTAGAAATAGCTTTAATCAGACAAGAGACTGATAATAGAGGTCCTTTGATTGTCAATGGTCGTACTCGATTGTGCAACACTTGTAATATATCATCATAAATGAAATCAGAGCACTTCAGGAAGACCCTCAGGCATTAAGGCTAAATGTCTTACGTCAAACATCATCGAATACTTGTTTTATATGTGGTAATATTGGAAATCTAACAAGAATAAGTATAGAATGCCTAGTCAATATTTATTTGAAAAAAGATATCTATGCTTCTGAAAATACCAGATCCTGCCGTGAACATTTAAATGACTCAGGTCTCTTACTCGATCACCTGTATAACGGAATTAATTACATTCATAGACCTTACCGGTTTAAAGGAAATCAACTGAGTTCATTTCTTATGGG
Organism: Stenurella melanura; assembly: GCA_963583905.1. Taxonomy (NCBI): domain Eukaryota; kingdom Metazoa; phylum Arthropoda; class Insecta; order Coleoptera; family Cerambycidae; genus Stenurella; species Stenurella melanura. The sequence continues at coordinate 76,273,404 of OY757316.1, read as the reverse complement.
ACTTCGGGAAGTTGCAAATAATCAATCCAGAACGAAGTTTGATAATGAAGATAACATCTCTGACAGAGATTTTGAGACTTTCAGTCCAATTACAGAGTAACAATTTAGAGAGCTCTTTACTTTTTGTGATCCAATATTCGATGGGAATAGTTTCAGATATGTATCAAAGCGTTACTCACTTTTCTCTGTAAACTTCGCCAAGGAGCAACTGATGACTTTCTCGCTAGTATTTTTGGTTATTTGAGTAGGCAGGCAGTCAGTACAGTTATATCTATTGTACGAAGATCCTTAATGCTACGATTTGTTCCTGGAAACGTTGGTTTAGAAGCAATAAATCACGAAACATTTATTAATAACCATACTACTGAATTTGCAAATCATTTGTATAACCCAAATCCAAATAACAGAAAAGCGATTGTATATGTTGATGGAACATATCTAAAAGTAGAAAAAAGTAGTAACTTTCAAGCTAATCGGCAGTCTTACAGTAGGCATAAACATTATTATGTTTTGAAACCTGCTCTGCTAGTAGCGTCGGTTGGATATATTTTCGATGTCCAGGGCCCTTTTTTCTCTGACGATGCCAATATGCTGTTATGCTGCTCAAGAAAATGCAGAAAGAAGGTGAAAATAGCATAGGAGAATGGTTTCAAGAAGGTGGCATTGCTATACTCGATCGTGGCTATCGAGACGTTAAAGATTTTTTGGAAAATAGAGGTGTGATAGTAAAAATGCCTCCCATGCTTGCAAGAAATCAGAAACAATTTACTATCGAAGAAGCTAATCTGGCTAGAATAATAACTAAAACAAGATAGATAGTAGAATCACGAAACGGACATACCAACATGAATTACAGTGTGTTAATTAGAGTACTTGCAGCATCTATCCTTACTGTAAGTTCACATTCCCTATACGTTAAAAATACATGTTTGGGCGTCTGCAGCGCAAAAAGAAGGGGTTTTTGAGCTTCGTGGCCATTGAAACTTTTACTCGGCATGCAAAAAGGAACACTTTCCGCCAGGTTTGGGAAAAATTCACCGAAACCCATTTTCCATAAGAAACGAGCGGGGTCCTTTAAAACACAATTGCAATGATTCAAAATTACGATTTTTGTTATCTGATGGTGTTGAATTTAATTCAAGCTACCGGGTAAAGTTAGTAAAGGCATAAATTCTGTAAAATTAATTACGAGTTGTGGTAAATAGGGGAATAACCAATATATTGTTAAAACCACTACCCACATTTAGAATGTAACTATAGAGAAAAACCCACAATGACACATTAACACACTGCGTGTGAACTGCTTTTACATTTTCAACATATTTGATATACGGTTAATGTGTAACGTGCAGTTGTATGTACATACATTAGTTTTTCTCTGCTATTACATTATATAAAATAACATACCATGCACATAATAAATATGAAACAGGTTGTTTCTTTATGAATCATATTCATATATAATGTATGGTTATAATATATTATTACCGCTCATGTCTTTTCGGTAAAACAATCACCAATGCTGTCAACTGTTCTAATAGCATGTCATCCGATAGTCCCCCATTCTTGTTATTTAAAGTATTTCACTCAAAGATATATGAAGATGACATAGTATGCAGACAATTTCGTTTTCTGTATCTATTGTGTTTTGTCGTCCTTGTAGTCTACAGGCACGGTAGCTCAGTCGGCTAAAACGTGGCAAGCACGTTTGTTCAGACTGTCTAACGGGTACTAGGTTCGATCCTCAGCTCCGACACTAGCATTGCGTATGTATAATAATGGGTGTTATCTGCGTTTTATAAATGTGTAGCCCCATTCCGTACACTCTATCAAAAAGATATGTCGATTGAACTTGTGTCGAGGATTGTTCGTTTGATACTTAATATATTATGTGTTATATATGTATGTATTATATATCTTCGTTTAATAATTTTATTTGAAAGAACTTACGCCCGCAAGTCACTTATTAATAGTGATATATAACATTAGAGCAGTGCAGAAATCAGTAATCACTATTACCAGTGTTAAAAATGTGGTTACTGAAGGGAAGGGAAACACAGAATTGATAAAAGCAAACCCGTCCAGTGAACATATAAACATTCAACCCCAAGGAACCAGGAAATTGGGGAACTTATATCTAGAGGTTTGAGATTTTCCTGATGTAACAAATGTAAGATAGAGGTAAAGAAATTAAAATTAATTGTCATCGAATAGTGCGATGGTTATAGAAATTTAAGGCGTTAGTTCACATGCTTTAAAATGTTGTAAAATAGTCGGCACAATGTAGTATTAGAGAACTTAAAAAACAGTAAACAAACTTGGATACATTTATAGTTTAACAATCGGACGTGTCGATGACAAGAGCTTTTAGGCAGTATCTGTAAAATATTGTGTATATAGTTTCCAAAACAGAATGAGTTTATAGCAACCCCAATATAGACCTTTCCGGAGCTAATAACGTGAAAGCATGGGAAAGTTGCAGACATTAACAAATCATTTTATTAGAAATGTAACAAACACGGGGATAATTAATCGAGAACGAGGAAAAACTGCGCGTTTCGGTCAATGTGTAAATTAGTCAGGGCTCGAATCAAATCGTAAATAGAGTAATTGATTAGAAGAATTCCCCAAACTTACTGTATATTAGAAAGGGACGACGAGATTTTCTTTCCTTTTATTATATGAATATAATAAGAAGGAATCTAATCAAAAAAGTGGTTTTTTTTCATCTCGCTGAATTAGCTAGCTATAGATTTAGAATAGTTTAAGTTGTTGTTAAGAGAATGTTTTATATTTAAGGGACATTATTTTGGCCGCATTTACTGTAGTTGACGCTGGCTACCACATCGACCTAGTATTTGTCATTTGTGGGAAATTATTTTGTCGCCTGCAGAGGATGCAAGTAGTCGGGTCAAAATTTAGGCTCCCGAAGGGGGCGGGCCCGCATTCATTGGTCTAGGTTTCTTTGAGGTGGATAACGCCCACTCACTCAAAAATTGACTACCCTTCAGGAAAAGCGTCACTTTTCGATCAGCGCCGGGTTTGTCAACGTTGTCTTGTTTTCAACGTAGCAATTTTAGTGTCACCATGAAATTGTGTTTTTTGAGATTTTGTTATAAAATTCAACTTCATATCATTAGATTTTAAATTAAACGCAACCTCATTCAAATTGTCGCTAGCAACTGGCGTCTTCGTCACTAGTTTTAAATATATTTATCGGAAATAGTTAACTTCATGTTTGATTAATTGACATTGTTTTTTTTGTACCCCTCAGGTAATCAGTTTGTGTATTTTAATATAAAGTAACTTATCATGGCCAACTTAACACTTTATTTAAGTACGAGACTACGGTCTGTTTTTCTTATCTTTGTTTAACTTTTCAGTTGCAATTTCCTTGGTTTTAATTTAAGTATTAATTATTTTGTTCTATTTCTAAACAGATATTTTCGTGTTCTTTTTGTAAAATATAGTTGAAGCGTAGTTGAAAATTCGTTTTTTATTTATTTGTTAATTAATTCAAAGTCGAGCTATCGAGGTTTATTATCGTAGTGAAGCAGCAGGTCTGACAAAGGAAAAAGGGGTAAGTTTTTAAACTATAACATTTTAACTGTACACACCTATCTCTGAGAACGGTCCATGTATAGTGATATTAATACACCTCAATATTACGTGGCCCAATGTGCAGGGATACTGCAAGTATGGACGTAAAAATAGGTCTGATGTAGATGTATGATTATTTACTGGTAGTCGCATATAATGTAAATATGTCTAATTGGGCAAGGGGAATGTGTTTAATTGGGAAAGGGGTAAATTAACAATCTACAGAAGACCATGTAAAGCCACACCACAAGGCACCAGATCTCAACAATAAAATGGAACTCCAGTCATTTTTCGGTTTACTTAACTCCTACCATATTTGTCTTAAAGACAAAGCTGCTATAGCTGAGTCACTGCCTCGATTATTACACAATGATGTTTCCTGGCATTAGACCAATTTGAAAGAAGAAGCATTTGCAGAAGTAAATAACCTAACCTCAGAGGCACTCTTACCACATTATGACACTGAATTGTCCTCGGTATTGACATGTGACGCTAGCTAATATTGTTGAATGTGTCTCGTCCCAACTGGATCGAGTTGACAGAGAAGCTCCAATAGTTTTCCATAGCCGAACAGTGACCAACAGCGAACAAAACTTTTCCAACTTAACAGACCCTAGGGATGACTTCAGGACGCAACAATGTCATTTATATAGCAACGATGCATGGTGTGATGATTTCGCACTTTGATTTCCGCTAATAACACACGGAAGAGGATGTTTAGATGTAGTTATAGACGACAAAGTCAGGTAATATAGTCACATATCGGCTCAGTGGCGCTGTGCTAAGGTGTTTGGCTTGTGACAACGGAGTCCTGGGTTCGAATCTAAGACAGGGTATGGTGTCTTAACAAAATTACGCAAAGTAGACTCAAAAAATACAAAATTGTTGTTGTCGATTTGTTTACGGTTTAAGAAAATACAAGTTTCGGCAAAAATAAATCAACTTGGCTGGCTAACATTAGAAAATGCATACAAATACCACACATCAGTACTTGCTAAACGCATTCTCACTTGTTCTTTACCACCGTATTTACAAGAAAAAATTTTATTTAGACCTATTTAGATCCTTGCCTAGATTTCATTCAGCCTTGTTTACTAGATCGTTTACGTATAACACGGCCAAAATATACAATAGCTTAAGCAATAATCTGAAAAACCTCTCCTTATGCAGTTTTCGTAATAAAGTTAAACACACCCTTCTACAGTCACAAAGTTAACCGTAATTATTGGTTATTCACGGTGTGGTCTGTTATCGATCTTATTAATCTTATTAATCTCTTATAAATCTCTGTTTAACTGTTATGTTATTTTTCAGTTGTATTTGCAACTAAATGCCTTTTATGTACATCTAGTCTCCTATATGTGTTCTCGTTTTTTTCCCCCTTCTCTTTATACATATATTTTGTAACAATAATTATATTTTAATATTTCTATCATATTTTGTAAAAATTAAAAAATTAATAGTTTAGTTTTAAGCATACCTGTTGTTAATATTATTAATGTTATGTTCGGGTAGGGTTAAGTAGAGTAGCTTCGGCTAGACTTCGCCCTTGGTATTATATATTGTAATATTGAATAAAGGCAATTTATTATTATTATTATTATTATTATTTATACGTTACCGAGACGGTAGCAATGGACTAGACCAATGTTGAGTGGCACAACAAGTGTAGTAGCTGTTATCTCTCCTGAGTTCAAGTCTCTGCTATCGCTGGGAATGATTGTTGTATTGATATCTACGACTCGTGTCCTGATCGAATGGTGGAATAACAATAGCTAAAACTCCGCCAGGGCGTTTATATAAAAAAGAACATTAAAAAATATATACAAGGAGGTCCAAAATTCTCTCCCGATATTTCTGTCTAATAGTACATATGCAAACTTCTTTTCGAAAATGAATGATAAATGAGATTTACCTCTTAGAAAGGGGATTGTAGATTTCTGCAATATCTTCCGACTCTTTTAAAATATCAAGTTCATTTTTTAAACTTAGTCATAGGCCATCTGAACACTACTTTACGTGGTATTAGTCAAATCCTCTCTTCTGTTTAAGGTGTAGTTTTAGGCGGTGATTTTCAGTATTATCAAACTTCTGAAAGTTGTTGTAAAAAACTAGTCTCCAGATCATTAGAAATAAAAAAGGCGTTCTTATCGCATTTCGATAGAATGAAGCCGTTCTCGAGTAATATGTGTTTATTAATAAATTCTTTTCACATAAAGAATGCTTTGAAATATTATTAAATGTAGAAAATAGCTAATTATCAATTACAAGAATTGTTTGAAATGTCGTCCATTTTCCCATATAAACAATCTAAGTCTTTTTTAAGGAACGTTGAACACTGCAAAATTCATTCATAATTCTGTAACATTGTAAACTCTTGCTCGATTTTTTTCTCTCAACTGTTCAGTCGTGTCAGTTTGAGTATTAAAAACTCGTAATTTTAGGCAACGTTACACAGTGAAATCAGGGGGAGTTAGGTCAGGAGGCCGAGGAGACCACTTAAACGGTGCACCTGCACCCCGGCCAATCCACTACCTTTTAGGATAGTGGTTGTGTAACTATGTTCACATGATCTGGCACAGTGCAGTATTACGCCATCATGTTTAAAAAACATATTCTCTTTCGCAATGAAATATTACCTAATAGTTCATGCAAGGTGTTTTCCAAGAAAAATTAATTTTCTGGAAATATATGGTACCCAACAAACTGATTCCATAGAGTTGCTGTGTGACGTGTTTTCTTCCAGTTGCCTAGCGCATATGCAAGTGGAAGCGTCACTTTGGCGCTGAGCTATATTTCGGTTAAATTCGGTAATCTCGAGCGCCACCTTTGCAATTTTTACGTGGGGCAAAGGTCCCACATTAGCTTCCTAAACGCAGCCTGTTGCAGTAGGGCTGGGATAGCTACAGTGGAGACACGGTATGTCCAGGGGTCCGGACGGCAGATTAGACTTTCACTCACATTCAACATTAAAAGGCAGAGGTCGGTAAATAACAAAGTTTATTAACATACAATGAAATGTTTACAAAACAATGAAAAAAACGGTTAAGTACCAAAATACGGAGTTTCTCATATATAAAATAAAGAAACTTAAGATATGTCATTTTAGTCTAATTTGAATTAGGTAGGGCACCATTTTTTGACGTACGGGTAACCGGGCGGTGAGAAGCTAGTTAGATACTCATTAATACGGAAGCAAGAGGTGGTAAGCAAGCAAACGGTGAAAACGGTGAAAAAAACAGTAGTAAAAGCGGTATTAAAAAAAACAGTAAGCGGAAAAAAACTACACAAGTAAGTAATTTAAAAAAAAACGGACAGCGTGCAAATACCAGGAAAAGGCAAGCGGTTATCTGCAGCAATAATCATGCCTACATGATGCATTAGAGTGTGGGTGTGAAGAACTTGGCAAAATGAAATAAAACTGATACCAAATAAATAAAACGGTTTTCGGGTTCGGTGCGGTGTGTAACTTAAGTCACACTCGGATCGGAAAATAAAACGGTTATCGGATTCGGAGCGGTGTGTTACCTGGGTTACACTCGGTTCGGAAAATAAAACGGATATCGGATTTGGTATCAGCTTACGGCGGAGATTATTCTGCCTAGAGGGACAGACAGCAATAATCAGAACGGTGGTATTTCGGTTCGGTTCGGAAATGTTGAAATTACATCAACACTTGATGCGGTGTTTGCCAAGCGCCTCAAACCCCTCTGGGTGCCTTCATTAAATGTATTTCGGTTCGGCCACGTGGTATCTTGTCGGATTTTATGCGGAAAATGTCTATGTATCAGAATATAATGTTAGTTAATTTATTTACGGAAGCCTAGATTTTATTCTCAATTCCCGGACTATAATAAATTTCTATAAATTATTTCAAAGTAGGTAAGGAATTTTGTTCCATTTCGTATCAGTACAAAATATTGGAAACACAATGAACGGTAAATTAACAATAACACTACAATAAATTTCACAAAAATGATTTTTGCAAATACAGATTTTATTTTGCTACGACCTAGCTAAAATAAAATATACGGTAATTAAAACTTCTACCCATTTGGTAGAATAACATTATTCTATCGCAGTACCATCACAAATGGTCTGGATCAAAATAATATAAACGGTAAACGGTACACAGTTTTCTTTCGAAATATCATCTATGTTCTTCTTCCCAATTGGAAATTCTTGCGAACATAGCTATTTGGATAAAATCGGAGAAGTTGACAGGTCCTAACTTGGAGTCTCTTACTATTGTAATAATTTAAATTCATTTAATTTCGGAAAATAATAATTATATTCTGATACATTTAAACGGAATCGGTTTCGAATTATTGCTTTAAAACACACATTTCAGTGAATTACTCTTATCGGTATTAATATAAAAAGGTCGACAAGAAACCAGTGGCGGTGATAAAACGGTGTACTTACATGTTGTGAATATACGGAATAGTACCTCTCACTGCCAGGTTTATCAAATTACCTATTTAAAGTAGAAATCAATTTCGCGGTTTAGCTAGCTAAATAAGGAGAAATCTATAATAATAATTCACAATACATATAATTCGAATGTAAGCGGAGCAAATAACGAAGTATATTATTAATTTAAACTGCATTTTTGGCAACGGAAAATTTACATCGTTACAGCTGCCCATACATTTATTTTAAAAGTATGTTGAAATTGGGTTTGTATTGTTGTATTGGGATTTTATTTGGCTTATAAATGCATATTTAAACGTGCCTTGTGTGAATGGAGCATCGTCAGTAAAAAATATTTTACTTTAAAAAATTTTGAATATTTTTCGTTAGTTTAAGCAACAATTCACAAAAATCAACTCTTATTGGCATATTATTAGGTAATAATTCATGTAGTACTCTTAAAACGCTATGGTGAGATATATCCATTCTTAAGCCTAATTTATTCCTAGTTCTTATCGTAGGATCTTCTACTACAATATCTAAAATTTCTTCTTCAACGTCAACAATTATTGCCAATCTTGGACGACCAGCGTCTCTGTTTTTCACTTAAAGACTTCTTTTGTCTGTAAGTCGACGTTCTGTGCCTAGAAAAGTTTTGGCATCAGGAATATTTCTGTTTGGGAATTAATTTTCATAGCGTTTTATAGCTGCTGCGGCGTTACCAAAATATTCTCCCAAAGTCAAAACTACGTCTGTTAATTCAGAGAATATGTTTAAGTAATATTAGCAATTCAACTGGCATTATTTCAAAGAAAAGAATCGAAGTCTAATAAAACAGAAATATGGCGTTGGGGATGTGTTTCTTGGAGAATCGACACTGTCACATAGCGATTATTACATGAAACTCATTTTGATTGCTATGTTATAGATATAAAAAATCCAAACCTTATTTCAGACGCAACAAATGAACAAAGAAATAACAATAATGAAAATATAAACATCCTACTGGATGACGTTAAATTTGAAACTGATAAAGAAATGACCAATCATTGTAACAATTTTTACTTCCCTCGCATAGTGAAGGGAAGTATTGTATTCGAGAAAAAATCACCCTCCGAGATTTTGTCGGATTTTGACGTTTCATATCAGGTAGATTACGAAAATATAGATTTTTCAATTCCGTCCGTCCATCCGTCCGTCCGTCCGTCCGTCCGTCTGTCTGTCTGTCTGTCTGTCTGTCTGTCTGTCTGTCTGCCTGTCCGTCTGTCTGCCTGTCTGTTCATTAACTAAAAAACTACTTGATGGAGAGCAGTCAAATTTGGTAGGTAGTTGACGCTACTGTCAGCGAAGAAATCGTTACACTTTCACTGGAAAATGTACAGGGTGGACCGTCTAAAGGGAATAAATAATGAAAAAAAAACTTTTTTCCCAAATTTAAAATTTCCACGTTTCACGACACTCTAAACCTATTTAAAAAAAATTGAAAATTTTTGAAAAATTTTTTACCACTAAAATAGATGAAAAAATTTTTCTTTCTTCAAATTTCAAATTTCCGCGTTACATGGCATTCTAAACCTATTTAAAAAAAACAAACATTTTTTGAATTTTTTTGTACTTACCAACATTTTTGTAAAATTTTTACCACTAAAATAGATGGATTTTTTTTTCTTTATTCAAATTTCCACGTGTCATGGTGTATTAAATCTATTTAAAAAGAACAAAAATTACAAATTTTTTTTACCATTGTTGAAAAAATGTTACCACTAAAATAGATGGAACATTTTTTTCTTCGTTCAAATTTATAATTTCCACGTTTTCATGGCATTCTAAACCTATTTCAGCAAAAACAAATTTAAAACTTATTTGAAAAAAAATTTAATACATTTATCACTACTATGGAATAAATGAAAAATATTTTTTTTTGTTCATATTTAAAATTTTCACGTTTCATGGCATTTTAAACCTATTTCAGAAAAAAAAATTTGAAAATTTTTTCACCAACATTTTTGGAAAATTTGTTACCACTAAAATAGATAGAAAAAAAAATTTTCTTTGCTCAAATTTAAAATTTTCACGTTGCATGGCATTCCACTTATTTAAAAAAAAAAAAAAGAATTAAATTTGTAATCTTTTTTTACCACTACTGTAGAATAGAAGGAAACTTTCCTTTTTGCTCAAATTAAAATGTCATGAATATCACGTTTCATGACATTCTAAACCTATTTCAGAAGAAAAAAAATTTTGAAAATTTTTTTACCAACATTTTTGAAAAATTTAAAAAAAAGAAATTTTTTAACCACCACTATACTTCCACTCCATTACGTGAATGTGGAATTGAAAATGTGTCAGATGGCAATAATATTTGGCATATGCACCTATTATACTTTTATTGAAAAATGTACAGGGTGGTCATCCCAAGAAATAATTCAGCCATGGTGGACATTTGTAAAGGTATTTGCGCAAACCTTCCATATTTGGCACCTGCCATTTAGTATTGAACTTTTGCTGTTGGATGAGCACTCTGTATACTTTTTTGACCAAAACTTATCAGGTTTTCTCTGTAATAATAGTGATAACTATATTCCGAATATTATTTTCAATATCATTTCGTAATTATTAATTTTTTAGAGCGACCGCCGTGTACAAATAAAAAGGGACCTTTACCGATTTTTTTTATAAATATAGGCAACGCATGGCAGACCAGATCAAATCTGTATATGAAGTATACTTAAGTCACATCTCTAATTCATCTATGTTTCTCTACCCAGTTAACCACAATGAACTTATTAATCATACACATTTACTAAAGAATAATAGTGCTTCTGGGATTGATGGAGTGCCATCAAAAATCATAAAACGTGCATATTTTTATTATAAAACCACTTCTACACATTATAAACCTAATTTTCAAAACAGGCACAGTTCCAATTCAATTCAAAACGACGATTGTTAATCCTATCCACAAAGCAGGAAGTAAACATAATATTAATAATTTTAGGCTTATAAGTGTAACGAACAACTTTGGTAAAATATTTGGGAAATGTCCTAAACTTCGACTCATAAAATTTTTTAATGAAAATAATATATTATTAAAAAATCAATTCGGATTTGTTGGTGGATATAGCACATGTGATGCGATGTGTGAACTTGTGGATCAAATAACTACACACCTCAATGCTAGCGAAAAGAGCATTGCTGTGTTCTTAAACCTGGCAAAGGCATTTGACACCGTACCTCATGACAAACTCCTTAGTATACTTGAAAACTATGGGGATAGAGGTATCATGTTGAATGTCTTTAAATCATATTTAACTGCTAGGAAACAAATGGTAAAAACTCGTAACTCGTATAGTGATTCTATTAATGTCGAAATAGGTGTTCCCAAGGAACAGTCCTTGTACCCCTTCTATTCATTGCGTACATAAATTCACTAACGAATCTTGATATTAACGGCACAATAGTTTCGTATGCAGGCGATACAGCACTGCTCTTTTCGGGTAAAAGTTGGGATGAAGTAAAGGAACGGGTAAAATCAGGCTTGCTTACAATAAAAAATTGGTTGGATCATCACAAACTAACACTGAATTTTTTTCCTTCTTCAATTCTTTGGGACTTCCTGCCACATGTATGTTTTCTTTCTAAGCGGTGCTAGGGGAATCTACAAAATATATCACAATTAACCACCAGTATGTTACTGGTAAAAAACCTCTACGCCTGTGACGTTTACGTCAAAGGATCAGTTAAAGGTTGGTTTTTATAAATAAACAACATAAATAAGTATAAAAACTTGAAATTAAATATTTCGCCGACGTTTCGGAAATCTAATCTGTTTCCTTTTTCAAGACTTTTTTTGAAAAATCTTTTTTGCTGTGTATGACAAATACACAGATCTAAGAATGTTTGTTATATTCAATATCCATAGATACTTACTATTTACATAGAACTGTTGATATAGTTAACATTTTTTTTAGTTTCTGTACAATGTTAAGTTTGTGAAGTTCTTCTTTTAACATTGGCAGCCAAGTTGTATAGACATCTACGGAACAATTCGACACGCAATTATCCTCATTCAATAATATTATCGCAGATTCTTTAATTTTTCTTTTTTTTTTGCTATCTGCCTCTTTTGTTAAAAGAAGAACTTCACAAACTTAACATTGTATAGAAACTAAAAAAAAAATGTTAACTATATCAACAGTTCTATGTAAATAGTAAGTATCTATGGATATTGAATATAACAAACATTCTTAGAGCTGTGTATTTGTCATACACAGCAAAAAAGATTTTTCAAAAAAGCCTTGAAAAAAGAAACAGATTAGATTTCCGAAACGTCGGCGAAATATTTAATTTCAAGTTTTTATTCTTATTTGTGTTGTTTATTTATAAAAACCAACCTTAAACTGATCCTTTGACGTAAACGTCACAGGCGTAGAGGTTTTTTACCAGTAACATACTGGTTAATTGTGATATATTTTGTAGATTCCCCTAGCACCGCTTAGAAAGAAAACATACATGTGGCAGGAAGTCCCAAAGAATTGAAGAAGGAAAAAAATTAAGATAATACCACAAATAACATTTAGATAATACTGAATTTAATACATCTGTTAACCGTCCTAGTTTTTCCAGCCTCTCTATAAAAAAATTTGATAATAGCATTAAAGAAGTTTCAAATATAAAGTACTTAGGTATAACAATTGACGAGCACTTGAAATTTGAAGATCAAGATCATACTTTTAGGTTAAAAAATAATATTAGAAAATTAATTCACAAATTTTATTAGTTACGCGGTATGATTTCGAAAAATCTATTAATAATGGTATATAGAACATTGGTGGAATCCTTAATTAGGTATGGTATAGAAGGATTGGGCATTCTGTACAACAACGCATTAAGGCAGTTAAATGTTATACAAAATTTTATTTTAAAGGTAATGTACAATAAAGGAAAGCGTTATACAACAGCTTTATTATACAATGAAGATATATTTAATGTAAGATCTTTATATATTCTAACGACATGTCTATATGTTCATAAAAAAAGAATTAAGAACTATGTAAATCATCAGCATGAAACTAGGAACAAAACACAAAATAATCTTCAAATTCCTATGAGCCATGAAGATATAAACCAACGATTTTTGACTTATCTTGGCCCTAAATTTTACAATTTGCTGCCAATTAACATTAGACATATAAAAAATTACAAAAAGTTTAACAAAAAATGCAGAACCTATATTACTAAGAGATACAATGACTTTCTATTCTATAAATATATTTATATGAAAATAATTAACCAGAATTAGTTTAATTTTAGTTTTAGGTTATTTAGTTAGTTAAGGTGTATTGATCGCCCAGTTATTTATGTTAATAAATAAACTGCTTATTGTTTTACAAAATGTGTTATACAATTGTCATTTATACCTAGTTTAATTATCTTTTGAGCACATACAGCTGTTTAGGTGCTACATAAGAAGAAATTCCTAAAATTAATGACAGTATTGTACATTAAGAAATTTGTAACTATAATTAAGTGAATTTTGAATTAAATGAATTGAATTGTATTGAATACTATATATACTATGTTGAATGTCAACCCAGTAGAGTCTATTTTCAATTCACCATCCCTAATAACATATAATTAGACAGCTACCTTCATTATATTAAAACAGGCTAACCATTATACTCTTCGCCGATTTACTACACTTGTTATATAATTGTTGCACATTCTATGGCATACTCTTCGCAGTTTTTTTGTAACTGATATTAGTTTCAAACATTTCTTGTTTAAATACTAAACAAAAAATTTCTTTTTCATTTCAAAAATTAATAACTTTATTTATTGATCGATTTTGTTCAAAAACAATAGGGTTATTCCTCTAGCTAACATTAACTTACTGTCCAAATTTCAATACACTCGGACTTTTCGCTCTTATGTTATCGTGCTTACAAGAAACGCGACGGACGGACGGACGGACAGACAGACAGGCAGACGGACGGACGGACGTTTTGAAAGTTGTTCAGAATTCGATCACCAACGCAGTGATATGAGCAGTATTGCCGGTTTTAGAAATGTGCCGATCGAATGCAATATACTCTTCGTTTTGTATTTGCGAAGAGTATAATAATTATGGGAACATAGTCGCCATTTTGTTATGGGGATAGATTTCAGGTGGCTCCCCTTCCTAGACGTTAAGATGGGTGTGGTCATGATGTTTGTCAAGTTTGATGCTCTTCTCATAAAAAGTGTAGCCTGGTTCTTACTCATCCACCTACATTTAAATTAAAGAACTTTCAAATCTAACGCCAAAACAACGATTCCCTCTATCTGTACTCGGTATTTTAATATGTCATTCAGTAGCATTAGATCTTTGATATTTTGTAACAATTCATGCTAGGAGAATTTTGTGGCAAGCACATACAATATTTTATTATTCAAAAGACAAACTCTCGGCATGCATTTAATAAAACCAGGACCAAAGTTTAATTAAAGCTAGATTAAATTTATCAAATTGAAATTTCAGTAATTAGAATTCTGATACAGTACTAATAATTGTAGAGTAAGTGTAATGACTCTATAATTACAGAGAAATTGTATTATACTATGCTGAGTGTGTTATCGCATTGTTCTGAAGGGAAATTGCTAAAATCCTATTGATTTATAGTGGAACGAATGTAAACTCTAAACTTGGTAAATTAGTTCTAATAAATAAATAATGAGGATTAAATAATTAACCACAGCTTGAAAGTTGTAGGTACTAGTTTAATTTTATTGCAAATTTTGTAAATACACAGTTCCTAATATTATTATTTAAATTATACGCTTTGAGTAATAATAAGTCGCTTCTACGGGTTTGAAGTCTACTCCATTAATATTGCTTTATTTAAATATATACAAGCTCTAAATTTCTATTACAATACCACAACTGTAAACTATCTCCCTTAATGTACTAATCCAGTCAGTAGGGACAAAAAAGGCCTTTGCCATGCAAAAGATGGGGCAGAAACGATTTTGTTAAATGTTGTTAGATTAAGACTCTGGTGAAAAATAGAAGTTTTCGCCCTTGCAGGGGAGGCGCGAGCCGCCATCTTGGATTTAAGGTGCTAAAAATTGTTTTCTCAAAATAATTCAGCAACGGTTGATTGTACAACAAAGATTTGAACAAGACCAAATTCCATATATTTTTATAAACTAATTTTTTTTTGTAAGTCTAATATGTAATGAGTTAAAGCGATGAAACGATTGACATTTTTCTAAAAATCGCCACTTTTGTGAAATTATAAAATTATTTCAGGTTATTATTTACATAGTTATAGTTTACGCATGATTGATTGTTACAGAGTCCACACAATAGAGCACAGATTTCTCAGACATTATTACTGAAATAATATAATTTATCAACAAAAAGTCATTTAAACATGAAGCGGAAATGATTTTTTGGAAGAATCTTCATCTTTTCGCCGCTGTAACTCGTTACATATTACACTCACAAGAAAAATGTATATGCGAGAAAAGTAAGGTATTTTATCTTCTTCAAGTTGATAACAGATATTTTTATTATAGGGTCAACCGTTGAGAAATTACTTAGACAGAGCCACTTTTTACGCCTTAAATTCGAGATGCCGGCTCTCGCCTCCCATCCCCATGGTCGGAAACTTGTATTTTTCATCAGAACCCTGACCTAAGCAACATATATGAAAATCGTTTCTGCCCCAGTTTTTGTAGGATAGAAATGCCTACTGAGCGAATTATACGCTGTAGATCAAAAATTGGCTTATTATGAGGTGTTTTATTTTTGGGGACCTAAATGCCTAGTTGATATCAAGTTAGAGATCAATATTCAACTTTTTGGATTGTACTAAGTTGACCAATCACAACGAGACTACATGGATTGTCCAGCGAGCAGGTTTGGTCACATTGTCGTACACTAAATTCGATCCCTAGTTACGACACTGGCAATGTCGATAGGCCATTTTGTAACATGCGGAATGCTCAATAGCATCCTTCGTTACAATGTTAATATTTATTAGAGAAATTATAAGTTATCGGAAATATTATTCCCACAAACTTTAGTACTCATAGAGTGCATTTACTCCTTAACTATGATGAACATGCGTCATTTGTCAGTAGTTAACGCTCGCGAATACTAGATGGCGCACCAGGAATGATATTTCAAGTAAATAACGCCGGGTGAAACTCTTTTCTCGTTGAACCATTGAACTAATTAGACGTATTTATAATTTTGTTTGACCTGTAATGGGGATGTTAGAATTTTAAAAACCTCGTGATGATCACATGAGGTAAGGTTTTAATAATTATACCGGTAAATACCATCTAACATTTGAAATATTGTTTTAGGTTTTTCTCATAATCATAATTATAAATAGGTATACGTAATTTTCTCATAATCATAATTATAAATATACGTCATTTTTTCGTAGAGTTTTCTCATGTTCTTATAAATTAAGAATAAATTTCTTAATAACAAAACTTATTCACGTCTAATGATTTTAACGTAGAAGTATTTCAACATTACATTAATTGCTTTAAGCAAGATTTAAGATTACCTACATTCAAATTTTAAGACTTACTACGTTTTTTACTAAGCCAGTAATATTTATATGAAGTCAACCTTTCTATACTACATTTTGAATTGGAATATACGAAAACATTCTGGGCGAAGAGATTTTCTCCATTTTGTCTTGGCGACAAATCTTATACGAACGTTTCTACGATTTCATAACCTCAAAATGGGATTAAGGCAGCCACATGTGAAACATAACTTTTAAATCCATAATCATCGGAGAACAGGACCGTATCTAGGAATTTCCTGGATCATGAAAACAAAATAAAAGATAAGTACTTTTGATTGTTACCAGTAAAAGAGATTATTTTCACATGATTGTTGAGGTTTTTTCATTAAAATTTTTAAATATTTTTCAGTGGCAAAATACCCAATAAAAAGTAAGAAAATCTGAATATGCCACAAATAAACAACAGACAATATGATTGTTGAGTTTCAAGACTCAAAAGTGTCTAAATTTAAAATATTAGATTCAAGCGGAATCTATTATATTTTTGGTTAGATTACATTTTAAATCCGTTGTTATAATTAAACCCATGGTTGTATATTAGTTCGTAGTTGCGTATATCTTGAATTCGTTGTCGCAAATACTTCGCCGTAGTATTGTTTCGTAGTTGCTTTTGTCGTGATTCCTCATGATTAATATCTTATTGTAGTACTATAATGCACTTTTGTTGTTGATACAGTAAATCGTGGTTCATTTTTATGGTAATGAGAGTGTCTAAAGTTTATGAGCTTTGAGATAAATTTACGAGACTTATCTTTTGTAATATAGTTATTTTGTCTCTCGTCAAGAATCTCAAGTTTACCTAAATTTTGGTTGTAATATATGATTTTTAATATTGAGATAAATTTACGAGACTTATCTTCTGTAATATAGTTATTTTGTCTCTCGTAAAGGATCTCAAGTTTATCTAATTTGTGTAATATATGATTTTAGTATTGAGGTGAAAGGTACGAGACGTATCTTTTGTAATATATTTTTGGTTCTTGTATACGCCTCAAATTTATTTTGCTGTTGAGCAAATTGTAATATAGTGTATTTTGTAATATAGTAAATTTTGTAATATAGGTTTCCTTTGTATATATTTCTGTCTGGTACTTTGCTATACAGTATCGTTGATGCTGTGATAGTTCATTTTTTGTAATATAATATTTTTGTAATATTGTATATATGTAACTTTTGTCTTTTGTTTATCTTTATCTTTAATTTTCCTTGATTACACTAAGTAATCAATGGCACCCAAGACTTGAACTCAACGCCCTTTTGCTCTCCGTATCTTTACTGTGCTAGCCAGGAGAAACCAGTGACGCTAACCACCTCGCTCGTAGGGTGGCCCACACTTGAACACTTGGGCAATATTTTAACATCGAATAAAACCTTTTAAATCAACGCCACAATTTATGTTGTCTGTGTATTTTCAAAAGTGTAGCACTTTTCCAAACAGCCCAGGCCTTGGATTTGACGGTTTTCCGACGCATTTTTCTTTCAGATGTATATCGAACAACTTTCTTACACGCAATATAGTATTTATTATGAAAAATAATAAATTACTTATTCATCACGCATACTATTGACCTAATTCTGATCACGATAGTATACCAAGGAAGCCAATCAATAACATCATTCTGACATTATAGTTTGTCACGTATGTCAAATTATAACAAGAGATAAACACTTTATTGAACAATTTACTGAAAACTTCACAATACTTTTGTTACCGAAAATACACTTCTGCTGACTAGAAATAAGCTTTAACAACTTGATATTTACTCTTTGTATTCACTTCGGATTTCTAACTTTACTTTTCATTCAAAACTTTCCGCCTGTTTACATTAGCTTCTTCTTCTTCTTCTTCTTCTTCTTCTTATGGCTTTATAACCCTTCGTGGGTTTTTGCCTGCTCGAAAATTATTTTCCATTCTGCCCTCTCAGAAATAGTCCTTCTCCGTCCCCTCACTCTCAGTGTCTTAATATCTTGCTTCACATCTTCGATCCATCTCTTACGTGGTCTTCCTCTGAGACGTTTCCCGATCGGTTTCCATTGCATTATTCTTTTTGTTGTCCTCTCGTCATCCATTCTTAGCACATGCGCCAGCCACTCTAATCTCCTGCCTTTTTAAACCTAACAATATCGACTCCTTGGATCAGATGATCAAGTTCCTGGTTCATTCTTATTCTCCAAGAGCCGTCTTCCTCGTGGATGGGACCATATATTCTTCATAGTATTTTTCTTTCGAAGACTCTCACCTGGTTCACATCAGCACTGAATAATGTCCACACTCGGCACCCATATGTGACTACGGGTCGCATCAAGGATTTATATATTTTCAACTTCAGGTTTCTGTTTAGAATTTTAGACATCATTAATTTTTCATGAGCAAAATAGCATCCGTTTCGACTCAGTATACGTGCCTTTATTTCATTTGGTACCAAATTTTCGTTGTTTATTCATGAACCTAGGTAAGTGAAATCATGTACATGCTCGAGGTTAATTTACTTTTCTTTTCGTTTCCATGTACTTTGTCTTTGTCTCACTAATTTCGAGCCCTCTTACCTGCAATGGTGAAATTGACCTCCGTGGCTAGGTCAGATCGTATTTAAGATAGACAGACAAATAAAAATTAATATTGAATTTTAGGATAAAATTACTATACACGTTTATTAATATTCCAAAATGATCAGCAGATAAAAAAAATTGACAAGTTTAACCAGTATATGACTCAAAAATATTCTTAATTAATACTAACGGGCAATGAGAAACATATCGATAATTATAGAGAATTAATAAATAGGATAAAATTCTGCAGGCAACTTTAAATGAGCCTTTTTTTCTAGGCAATACGATGGATATGGACACTGTTCACTTAAATATTGCAATGTCATTGCTTTGTGATCAGTGCATGTTTCACTTCTCAAAAAGTGTATCTACAAGTTAACACAGGTAAGTAGAGTCAGGACTTAAGTCATTCATAGGGTAGTTCTAGATGCAAAGTACATATTATACAGTTCAACTGTGAACAATGTATATATTTCAAGAAATATAAATATATAAGTAGTAACAATAATATAAACTAATTTAACTAATCCCCTTTCTCTTTCGTAAGCAAACTGGCATCGTTATTACTTGAACGCTCGCTGTAAAACATAATACTCTCTCCTGGTATGAAAATATGTTATTTTACAATTTTCAACAACTGAAAATTACAAATGCATCCAAATGGATCACTTGTTTCCGTTATATTTTATTTTGGATAAACTGCGGCTGAAGAGTGTGTAACTGTTGGTACCATTCAGTTAAGTTTAGGCATCATTATAAACTTCACATCTGGCTTATCTCTCCTTCAAACTGTATGAAAACTTGAAGTAACCAAATTGCAAGTTAGAGAAGTTTTGTCAAGCTTATGAAGTTCAAATATGTTACCTACTCTAATGGTAAAATAGTTAACCCCACTTGTTAATTTAATTTCAGGAGAGGATATGATATATTATTATGCTAAAATAATTCTTGATTATTATTCTCCCTTCTGTAAACTGCCTTTAAAAAGCAAGGATGCCACCAAATTACTTTGAACATTTTTATTGGCTCGTTAACATATCAATATGTAAAAAAATTAATTAAAAAAACCGCTGCCTAAGGAATCACTACTTCCACATCCAGATTTTCTTCCAAGTATCTTTAAAGGTAAACTTCTTGTCTATATTTGCACTTTAGTATGCGGAAATAATTGGTCATGGAATTTAAATATTAGGGGCAGATGTAATAAAAAAATTTACAGAAGTTACAATTTAACAAGCTTCGTTAAGACATTGAAGATGAACTTCGCTAACTTTTAAGCCCGGCATGATTTACAAAATGTGCAAAATGTACAGGGGACAGAAATAAGGAAACGTTTTAGAACCTTTCAAACTTTCATTAAGCTGCGGATAAAAATTTTAAAAAACTACACAACTCGCAGTAATTGTAATAGATTTTACATTAATACTCCACAAAAAAATGGGTTTCGTAAAAATGCCAGAACATGAATCTGTGTCGAGACGTAAAAATGCAGGAACATAATAGGTCAAAATTGGTCAAATACGCAAGTTTTACAAAATCGACGCTGGGCGTCGGTCGGCGTCGAGACGTAAAAATGCAGGATTATGAATCTAGGTATCTAAATGTATCAAATACACAAATTTTACAAAAGCGACGCTAGGCGTCGGTCAGCATCGATACAAAAAAATGCAAGAATATGAATTTAGATATTAAAATTGATCAAATACACAAATTTTACAGAAACGACACAAGGCGTGGGTCGGCGTCGAGACGTAAAAATACAATATGAATCTCGGTATCAAAATTTATTAAATACACAAGTTTTACTAAATCGACGCTAGACGTCGGTTAGCGTCGAGACGTAAAAATGCAAGAACATAAATTGAGGTATCAGAATTGTTCAAATACACAAGTATTACAAAAGCGACGCTAGCGTTGGTCAGCGTCGAGACGTAAAAATGCAGGAATATGCATTTAATTATCAAAGTTTATTAAATGCAAAAGTTTTACAAAAACGACACTAGGCGTCGTTAGGTGTTAAGACGTAAAAATGCAAGAATATGATTCTAGGTATCAAAATCAAAATTTATCAAATTCGAAATCAAATTTGGATCTTCAAAAAGTATGCGATGTAACAGCATCGAACGCTCTCTTGTCCAAAAAAACAGGCGAATTTGCAGGCGTTACACAAATCGCTACTAGACCCCCGTATTACCGTTACATCTTCGATTTGTGTTATTTTCAATGTTAAAAATTAAGGCATTGGTTCCTATCTAGCACATACGCCATAAATGAAGTTTCTGGACTCTTACTAGCTTGCTCTACTGATCTCAAGTTTATTTCATCAACACCTTTATTAATGGAGTGGTGGTGGTGGTGGGGGGGTTGTAAAATATTATAAAGAATGCTGAGGGCTTGGATTCTAGTATACGCACCAAACCTCAAGTTTTGGTACTCTACACAGCTTGCTTTACTCATTTTCCCCTATTTACCTATACTTACATCCCCACCTCTTCAACGGAATCATCTCAAAATATAATCAAGTACCAGATGTCGTTATAATACATACGTGTACCAAATTTCAAGTGAAGTGAAGTAAAAAAAAATGTTGAAATATGTTTAGAATATTGAAACATATTCTTTATAGGATTTTACAAACAGCAGAAAAAAATAACTATCTATAACTAAAAGAAGAACTGTGTAAAAATATTAATGAAATCATTGCATTCTTTCGATAACCTGGATTCTGGTTATGCTAGCAAATTAAAATCCTAAAATGAATTTGTCTAATTTCTTATTTGACAATTCTCATTCTGACACTAGCATCCACACAGTCCCCTACAGCCATGCAGATTAAACCAGTATCTACATAACCCCCTACGATTATGAAGATTCAGTTAAAAATGAGAACAAAGGCCTAAAATGAATGTATTTATCTACCTTGTTTTAAAAATCTTTCATTCTAATGGATTACATTTTCATGAAATCTATCATTCTGTTTGTTGGAAATGCTTAGCCTTTGAAACGTTTTTGTCCTTATTCTGGAGCTCATCAGAAAGACATAAAGTCACTCATAAAGATATTTCATGCAAAACCAAGACAATTTCTAAGAATAAGTGTGAAATAATTATATTTGACATTGACTGATAAAAGCAACATATTTTCACCTATCTATTAGCTAACGAGTATTATTATAAAAATTTCATTTTTGCATTCTTTCGATAACCTGAATTCTGGTTATGCTAGCAAATTAAAATCCTAACATGAATTTGCCTAATTTCTTATTGGACAATTCTCATTCACTAGCATTCACACAGTCCCTTGCGGCCATGAAGATTAAACTAGTATCTACATAACCCCTTACGATTATGAAGATTCAGTTAAAAATGAGAACAGAGGCCTAAAATGAATTTATTTATCTACCTTGTCTTAAAAATCTTTCATTCTAATGGATTACATTTTCATGAAATCTATCTATCTATCTAGTTTTACTCCCTTAAATATTGAGAATAAATTACTTTTGCCCGGCAATGCCCATTCAACCAAAAGACCTCGCAGTTTTTTATAGTAAAAATAAGTTTCAATCGATTGTTCTGAAACTTGGAGAAAATGTTCTCCTGGGCTCCCTGATTAAAATTCTCTGTGACCACCAGTCCGACCGAATTCGATTTTTTTATCTAGAGGCGATTGAAACTGTGAACATCTGCGAAGGTCTGCTTAAATGTTCCATAAAAATTCTGAAAATTCAGGCTCATTTTTTGGAGAAATATAAGCATCTTTTCTCTCATGGTGTTTTTTTTTTCAAAGTGCTTCTTCCTTCTCCCGGGAAAAAATAACAAACAAAAAAAATATTTTTTTTGTAATCTTTTTACGGGAAAAGGAAGCACTTTGAAAAAAAACGACAAGAGCCAAAAATTGCTTATTTTTGTTCAAAAAAGACCTGCCGGTTTTCAGAATTTCTTAGACAAAAATAATTTCGACCAAGAATTTCCCTATATTTCTATTTTTTTCTACTTCAGAAAGATCCTAAAATATTCAGGCATATTCTTTAGGTAACAATAATCAACTTATGCCCCTCCAACTTTTTCTTCAAAGTGCTTCCTTTTCCCGTAAAAAAATTAGAAAAGAAATAATTTTGTTTGTTTTTTATTTTTTTCTTAGAGAAGGAAACACTTTGAAAAAAAACACCAAGAGACAAAAGATGCTTATTTTTCTCCAAAAACTGAGCTTTAATATTTTCAGAATTTTTATGAAACATTTAAGCAGACCTTCGCAGATGTTCACAGTTTCAATCGATTTTAGATCAAAAAATCGAATTCGGTGGGACTGGTGGTCAAAGAGAATTTTAATCAGGGGGCCCAGGAGAACATTTTCCCTAATTTTCAGAACAATGAGCTGAAACCTATTTTTCCTATAAAAAACTGCGGAGTCCTTTGAAGCAAGACAAATTTTTTTTTACCAATTCACCAAAGAGGCGTAGTTTTGCAGCGCCCTAACCTCTCCAAAGAAATGAAATTAAAAAAATGAGTAGAGAAAATCGTTCATAATAAAATGACCTACATCTAATGTGTTTTTTCATTTTCAATTTTATGGTAAGAAGTATCTAGACCAAGCTTATAGAGAATTTAGTTCACTACAAAAAATGCCTTAGGCAGTTTTTTGTGAGACATACGGTTCTCAAGATATTGCGGAGAAATTGTTTACTCCCTCTTTTCAAGATGGCAGCCAAATGGGGGTGGGGCTAAGGGCTAACCGAGTTTTATACTCGCACTAACCTCCCCTTCACATAAAAAAATAATCTTGTCCTATCCAAATTGCAAGGTCAATGTGGTAACATTTCAATGGACTAATTACTAATTAGTAGTTTAAGTGCAGTTGTGGTTGCGGCGCCTTCGCCATATTTCTAAATATTTTCACACCTGCTATGAAGATTATCATCAAAATGGAGATAAAATATTCCTACTACTCTTTGATAAATATTATCTAATTCTAGTAAGTTCTTAAGATGCGTCAATATTTCTAGGATTAGAAAATAATGAACACACATCAAAATTTCATCTTCTTGTAATTGAACGTTCATTTGATTCAGAAAATTATTAAAATTAAATACTGAGAAACTAGGTTGTGCATTAGGTAAGTTTTTGAACTCGACTATTAACAACTTTGACAGGTGGTAAGTTGGTGATCCGATTGTGGACACAATAAGGCGCATCCACGTTCCCAGTTTGTGTATATTTGGCAAATAGTCTAATCCAAGTACTATCAAATGAAATACATGAGACAGATTTTTCATGCCTGGTGAAATAAGGCTCTTACAACTTTGAATGTTTTTCTAACTTTAGTGATCATTTGGTAATGAATTGCTACCAATTTTTTTATAGGGGCCATTATTGATCAAGTTATCTACCCTTTCGTAATCAATATTTTCATCTCAAATAGCCACGTTATTACCTTTATCGGCTCTTAAAGGAAAGCAATATTTTTGTTTTTACCATTCGAGACCTTTTCTTTATTTTATGAATTTTGTTTTTTCCATGTTATCACTAATATTTGAGGATATTTGTGCTTGCCACTCTGACAGAATCCCTAGAAAAAACAAGTACATTCCGAATTTCACTATTAATATTTATCATTGTTTCTTCTAAACTCCGTCAGAGGACCGTAGTGTAAAGGTTCTAGCAGGATAAGCTAGACGTAACAGCCCCAGGAAGCAATCTTTGAAACAATTTACGTTATACTATTGGCAAGTCATGAGGACACGATTGGCAAACTTTCAGGCCCTGGCCTAAATTGATTATTGATAAAACATGCGCCGGCACAACTATTTTTTAAACTTGTTTTTCTCGAAAACTGGTTTTGCTAGACGAATGAAACAAAAAGGTTCTGTTTCTGTTAGACTATTAGATGGTCTATATTGTGTATTTATTTTAGATTTTTTAAATAATTTAAATTATTTGAAAAATGAAAACAAAAATTTGAGAGTGAATTTTTTTACGGTTAGAGCCGAGGTATGTACAATCGCCAAAAAACGTATAATATGGCTAATTACACCTACTATTTCTACTAATTGTTTCATTAAAAACAAATGATTTCAATACTTTAAAAAGAAATTAAGTTCGTTTATGTTTGGTTTTATGTACCTCTTTTTTAATGCAACTATGTTATATACACATGCATAATAATAATATATGCAGTTATAGTAAAAATTCACGTTAAAAGAAAATAGGTGCAAGACTTAAAAAATACTTTTAAATGAATTTTATTATAAAACATTATTTAAATAGTAATCGTCACTGTATTCATTGATTACCACAGGATAAAATCATCTCCCGCATTGAAACCGTTCGGGGCTCTGTATGTCAGTATAGCTGTAGAAACAGCTTTTTTGTGGTTTGTGTAACTGGAAATAAATTTATCTACTTATCTTTTCAAATACCATTTTTATTCATTAGATATATTATTTCGTGTTTGCTATACTAATAAAATGTTAGCTGTTAACTGTGAAAAGCAGATGTTTCCGCGAACAAGTAACTGCTGGAAGCAGATTTTTCCGAGGACTCTTACCCAAGCCGTACAAGTAGCTAACCTAGTCGAAACGAACGTCACTGCTGAGAAATGGGTAATGGAATATGATGCAACACTTAAAAAAAATAAATCCATTTATGATTGTTCATAAGTGTCTACTATTATTTCAGTAGAACTTATGACCGATCATAAGCGGACTTACTTTTTAAATTTTTAATGATCGATCATAAGATTCATGAGTAGTATTACTTCAATAGTACTTATGACTTATGACCAATGATAAACGGACTTAATTGTTTTTAAATTGTTGCATCCAATTTCATTAATCCTTACGTCTTTACGACCGCGGTAAACGCTCTCAAAATAATCCGCTTCCGGCATTACCCGTTCGCGGTCACAGAAATATCTACTTACCGCAGTTAATAGCCAACATTATATTAATCGTATTTTTTTCTTTATTTTTATTTTATTTAGTATAGCAATCACTAAATATTGTCACATATTTAAAAAAATGATAATGGTATTTAAATAAATAAACAGACAACATTTTTCTTAGGCACACAAGCCATAAAAAGAACTGCTTCAAGAGCAGTACTGACGTACAGTGCGTAGATGCGATTTTATCCTGTAGTAATCAATGAATAAAATATGAAGCTATTATAATTAAATTTCATTTAACGTGAATTTTTAATGTAACTTTTTATATTATTATCCATGTGTATATTACATAATTGCATTAAATAATAAGTACATAAAACCGATCATAACCGATCTCATTTTTATTTAGAAGTGTTGCAGCTGTTTGTTTTTAGTCAAACAATTGGTAGTGATAATTACCCATATTATATACTTTTTTGACGATTGTACCTCGACTCTAACCGCAAGAAAATTCATTCTCAAATTTTTATTTTCATTTTTCAAATAATTAAAATTATTTAAGAATTGTATAATAAATAATATAAACCAACTAATGGTCTAACAGATTTTTTTTTTCATGCCTCTAGCTAAAATAGTTTTCGAGAAAAGCAAGTTTACAAAATAGTCGTGTCGGCGCATGTTTTGTCAATTATCTCAAGGACCAATGGAGGTCATGGGCTGAAAGCTTGCCAGTCGTGTTCTTATAACTTGCCAGTGTTATAACATAAATTATTTCAAATACTGCTTTCTAGGGCTTTTCCTGCTAGACCCTTTTAATTCCTTGGTCAGGAGATTAAGTTCCTCTTTATCAAACGACTGTGAAGAATAATTTTCCACAATGTTGATGACTTTCTAAGGATTATCAGTTTTGATCTACGAAGTTCGTACAATGCTTCTGTTTCATGCCTATTAAATGTTAGTTTGTTTTGTTTCTAAATAAAGCCATTTTTGTTTCTCTAATTGTGTGGCTTTGTCTGAAGTAATTTTAAAAAATTGGAATCTTACCTTAGATAAAATTTGATAAAATAGAATGACGTTTACATTATTTTGGAAAGAAAATATCGACACATATTAACCTAATCTTAGTACTAAACTCGTTGACCGTGAAGCCATCGTAGTCTGGCGGGGGCTGGAAACTTCGGTATGACGGTAAGCAATTTCCACAGATATCAAAACAGAAACAAGAAATAAATAACACAAATCTTATAAATAACAAAGATATTCAATCAAATAATAAAACTATTGAACACTGCACTCGAATGCTGAACTAGAAGTACATTTTGCACAAAATTTAAATTAAAGATAATATAGCTAAGAGCCATATAAATTTAG
Organism: Stenurella melanura; assembly: GCA_963583905.1. Taxonomy (NCBI): domain Eukaryota; kingdom Metazoa; phylum Arthropoda; class Insecta; order Coleoptera; family Cerambycidae; genus Stenurella; species Stenurella melanura. Next base: position 76,245,997 of record OY757316.1, on the reverse strand, counting down.
TTGATAAATTAATTATGAAACGCAGATTTTAGGAACCCTCCGGAACTCTTCGGTGTTTCAAACTGAATGAAAAAAAAATTATCAATTCCAATGAAACTCAGTTTACCTGTGGTCTAAGCTGGGAATTTATAGCTTAGATATGACATTTGTTCATTCATCAGGCAACCCAGAGGATAAACTTGAATCAAACTAGAGATCCGAGATACCGAAATTATTTGTAAGGATTGTAATTTTAAGTACGTTGGACAAACAAAATGCCAAATTATAACATTATTAAAGGAACATATGGCCCATTTGAAAAATGGAAGAACTGAAAAATATAGTGTTGCCCATTGTGCCTTTGATAACAAGCATAGAATAGATATCAATAATATAAAGTTCATTGAAAATGTAACAAATATTAGACAGCTAGATGCTTTGAACGCTTAGTAATTGCAAAATATAAAAATAGTATGAATAATAACAAATAGTTTGCTTTATTGGTTATTAATTTACGGTTTCTTTAAATAATCAATTACAAAATAATAATTCCGATTTTCACTGATTTTTATCAATTTATTGATGTTAAGAAAAAAATCCCTGACGTGATGGAGCAATTCTGACGGCGGCATCGAATTCATCGGTTCAAAATACAGGGAGATATCATGCTCTGCTCAAGGGTACCTAACCTTCTTATGTGTGCCTGTATTATTATTACAATTTTGTGTACATTCAATGGTTTCCATACAAAGGGACACTATAAACGTGCCTTTTAGTCCGGTCGTCGTAACTTTCTTTTTGGTCAGAAATTTAAAGAGTAATTTTATTGATTATTCTTATAGGAAAAAATGCGCTAAACGGGATGGTGACTTTAAAAAATGTATAAAACACAGGCATCATTGTTAAAAACAATGTTTCTTAGCGAAAATTCTCATTTTTTTATGTTTTTTAACTTTTTACCGAGAGCGGTGCGTCGGACAAAAAAAGGCAAGATATACAAAAACTAAGATTTCATCTGTAGCGATCTTTTATCTTTGACCGTTCAATTGTTATAAACAAATTAAGGTCCTAAATTAACAATTTTTTCTTGTTCAACAAAAGACCATATATTATTATGGTCAAAATATTGCATTTTCGTCATAGAATTTACAGTTTTTTTATGTTGATATCTCACGTATTTTACAGTTGTTTAAACAAATAAGCTAATTTGTTTATTAAGGATTTGCGACTTTCCATGGCATTTTTTGCACTTCCCATCCCCGGCAATCAATAAATATTGATAAAAAATACAAATGAAAGATAATAAAGAAAGGAAAATTTTGAGTCTAGAAAGACTTCGATCCGTTAACTAGAACCAGAGATATCGACCATTTTGCGTTTACAACTATCAATTCGTTAGTAATTCATTTTTTGAAAAAAAAAAATTTGTGACAACATAAAATTAATATATTAAATTCACTAGTTTCCAATTGTCACAAAAATCCACTGGGTTTTTCATACATTTTTTGCTTTTGTAACAGTTAATTTATGAACGCCGTTCAACATTTTTTAGGGTTTACGCTCCGAGCAACTTACGCAGTAACGACTTTGTATATATAAAATTCAAAACATACATGGTTTTAAATGTGCTGTAAGTCATTTAAAGTTGTTTAAAGAGTTATTTATGTAAAGGCATTTTCACTAAATTTTTTGCTTTTTCTCCAAGTTTAATTCTTTTTTATACAGGGTGTTTCTTAATGATATGCTAATATTTCAGGGCAAGGTCATTTTAAGAAGAAAAGTTCATATGAACATATGTCCGCAACGGCTTACATTTTTTGCTAGAGTGGGTTGAAAATTTTTCTTTTTAATCGTTATTTTTTAATATCTCAGAAAGTACTTTAGATATTAATGTCAATTACTTCCACATCCACGTAGTGGATTGGAAGTATAGTAAGCGCAAAAAAAAATTCAAAAATTTTTATTCGTGAAATAGGTTTAGAATGTCATGAAACGTCGAGATTTTAAATTTGAGCGAAAAAAAATTTTCTGTCTGTCTGTCGGTCTGTCGGTCTGTCTGTCTGTTTGTCTGTCTGTCTGTAACTTTTTTTTTGTCCGCACGCTTTCTCCGGAACGGTTTAAGATATTGACCTGAAATTTTGTACACGTATATATTATAACGAGATCTGGAACTGGATTGTTTTTTGAGGAAATCCGGTGAAGGGTTGGGGGTTAAATAGGGGTAAATAGGGGGAAATAAGTAAAGCAAGCTTGTAAGAGTACAGAAACTTGAAATTCGGTGTATGTACTAGAAGTTAAGGCCTCAGATTTTTTTACAATATTTTTCAACCCCCCCACCACCCCTACCCCATTAAAGGGGTTGATAAAGTAAAGTTGAGATATTCATTTGAAATTTCGTACACGTACGTATTATAACGATGTCTAGAATTAGATTATATTTTGGGATAATTCCGTTGAAGGGTTGGGGGTTAAATAGGGGTAAATAGGGGAAAATAAATAAAGCAAGCTGGTAAGTCTACAGAAACTTGAAATTCGGTGTATGTACTAGAAGCCAAGGTCTCAGATTATTTATAATATTTTTCAACCCCCACCACCCCTACTTCATTATTAAAAGGGTTGATAAAATAAAATCGAGATATTCATTTGAAATTTGGTACACTTATAAAATATAACGACATCTGGAACTAGATTATACTTTGAGATGATTCCGTTGAAGGGTTGGGGGTTATTTAGGGGTCAATAGGGGGAAATAAGTAAAGCAAGCTGGTATGAGTACAGAAACTTGAAATTCGGATGTACAAGTAGTTAAGGCCTCAGATTTTTTTATAATATTTTTCAACCCCCCCACCACCTCTACCCCGTTAATGGGGTTGACAAAATAAAGTTGAGATATTCATTTGAAATTTCGTACACGTATATATTATAACGACGTCTGGAATTAGTTTATATTTTGAGATGATTCCGTTGAAGGGTTGGGGGTTAATTTGGGGTAAATAGAGGAATATAAGTAAAACTACAGAAACTTGAAATTCGGTGTATGTACTAGAAGCCACAGCGTCAGATTTTCTTATAATATTTTTCAACCCAACCACCCCTACTCCAATATGAAAAGGGTTGATAAAATAAAACTGAGATATTCATTTGAAATTTGGTACACGTATGTATTATAACGACGTCCCTGCGAACATGCCCCCTGATATTTTTTACCAAAAAAGTGGTATGCCACTGAAATTTTTGCATATGGATATTTTTACTGATTACCCTGATAAATTGTACATAAAAACGGTATCTTGCGTTTTTCCACAGCCTCCTGTAACTGTAGGAGCCTGTGGTTTTTCTCGTCAGACGCACAGTTCTTGATGGAAACAATTAAATTCAATCTGGCAACTTTAAGTAATTTTATTAAATTCTTGTAAACAGATTGAATTTTTGAGAAATATTTACAGGTATTTACCATATTCTAGTAACTAAAATGCCAGACATTAAATTATAGTAGGTAATCTGTTTAAATCTAGGAATGTACACAGTTATTATATTTTCTTGTTTCAATCATTTAACTCTTTTTGTATTCCAGTTTTTGCTAACAGCTCTCATAGAACACAGGGGCTTTGATCGAATAGCAAATATATCTGTATTGCACAGCACATATTTCTGAATTATTGGTTAAACCAAATATACTGCAGGAAGTATTATGGGTTGCATATAACAACGCGTACCCAAATTCTTAGTAATTTTTAGTTTATAGTATGGTAATATGTTAATTGAGACTTGAGAGGGGATATCTCTTTTATTAGCTAGCTGGTAGCAGAATGGCCATTTTCTGTAGCCAATTCTGCAGCAGCATAGACTTTGACTTAAAAGTTTTTTTTGATAATCATTCAGTCACGAGTTGTGTCACTTCTGCTGTTATCAAACTTTCTCTTAGTGATTTATCTAATAAAAGAGTTTTGCTGCCAATTAATAGCTGATCAAATAACTGATTATATAAATAATTATTTAAATAAATACACATAAATCTACACAGATAGTTTACACAAATAACTTATCTACAGAGTTTAGATAATTTAAATAATTCATCCACCTAATAAACACGAGGAAAAACACTTCTTTCGTTTGATGGTTAAATGCCTGCTAGATTCCATAAGACAGATAGTCCAGTCAAACACAGTTTAGTAAAGTTCAGCATAGTCTATTGAAATTCCGTTTAGTCAAGTCCAGTTTAGTCCAGTCAATCCAAACCAACAGCAAAACCCTAGCGTTATACAGGTTAGCAAGACGTCAAACCACGTCGAGGAGCCGTCTGTGTTCGGAGAGGCTGTTAGGAAAAGCTACCAGAACTCACCAGGAGCCCTCATCCACTATCTATCCATCGTCAGGAGGATTGGTGAGATTCTGAGAATTTCATTGATTATTTTTTTGTTGTGTAATATTTACTGTATAACTTTCATTGCACAAGATATTTCTTGTCTTTTAATAATAAATGAATTAAGCTCTTGGAAATTGTGATAATATTATTTAATATTTCTATTTCATAATTGATAACATTATTTTATACTTTTTATATTGATTAAATTCGTTGATTTGTTCTTATATTGATGATTTTTCTGAAGCTATTAATAAATAAGTATCTTTTATCGTAAAATTCAATTTTTCATTTTTTTGTCTGTCCGCCATAAGATCAAATCTTTCCACGGCGGTTGGTTTCACCATCACAGAGGTAGCATTAACTCTTAAATTTTCCGTGGATGGCGCTCATAATTTTTACATCATTTTAAGCTACCTCTGAGTGTTGGAACAAACTAGCTAGGTAAAATATCACAAAAATATTGGTTCAACCTCTGGCTGATTTAAAAAATATATATATTAATTGAACCCACGAAATCCCAGCCACGCACCAGATCAGCTAGCCGTTCGCCGTCACTACTTGTGTGTTGGTTGAATTGCCTTTGGTCACCTTAACCGGTGATACAATCGTTAATTTTTCTAAGGCCAAGTAGAGATTAACATCAAATTGCAACTAACTACACAGGCACACACGGGGCGTAAATGCTAAAAAACGTTGTAAGGCGTTAATAGAAGCAAAAAATGTATGAAAAAACCAACTTTGTGTGACAATAGAAAACTAGTTAGTTTAATATATTAATGTTATGTTGTCACAAGATTCTTTTAAAAAAATTAATTAGTAAACAATTGACAGTCGTAAACGCAAAATGGTATATATCTCCGGTTCTAGTAAACGGATCGAGGTCTATCTAGGCTCAAAATTTTCTTTCTTTTATTATCTTTCATTTTCCGACAATTGCATTTCGATACGATGTTCCTAAGCTAAGATGTTTTGTTTGATTACAAGGCAATTTTTTTAAGAACGTTTTCGGAGAGGTAAAGAAAAATAAAAAAGCGCCAAGACTACATAGAAATAATAGTTATTATCAATATTTATCAATTGCCTCGGGTGGGAAGTGCAAAAAAATGCCATGGAAAGTCGCAAATCATAATAAACACATTCGTTTATTTGTTTAATCAATTGCAAAATACGTGAGATATCAACTCTAAATTCTATGAAGAAAATGCAAACTTTTTGACCATAGTAAAATATCCGTATAATCTTTTGTTGAACAAGAAAAAAATTGTTAATTTAGGACTATAATTTGTTGATAACAGATCACAGGTCACAGATAGAAGCTCGCTACAGATCTGAAACGACGTGTATTGATAAAATCTTCTTTTTTATATATTTTTTTTTTGTTCGACACCGTTTTCGTCAAAAAGTCAAAAAACATAAAAAAATTAGAACTTTCGCTAAAAACCATTGTTTTTAACAATGAAACCTGTGTTTTATAAATTTTCTGTCACCATCGTGTTCAGCGCATTTTCTCCTATAAGAATAGTCAATAAAATTGCTGTTTAAATTTCTGACCAAAATCGATGATTTTTGTCTTTACAACGACGGGCCTATTTCTACGGCTGCATGCTTCGAATGGCTTCAGAAAAAATGGCACATAGCAAGATGAGTGTTCACTGAGCAAGAATAGAGTGGTGCGCTGAGCAAGAATAGAGCACACACCAGCAGAGTCTGTCTGTTTGTTCCCTCGCTCGTACTAATCTCGAGAACTATAGCATTATATAAACTTGAGAATGGTTTAGTTTGTAAAACATTAATCTTTAATGAAAATGAGCTGAGCATTGACAATATTGGTGAAGCCGTGCGATCCCTGGACGCAAATAGTAAAATAGACTATTTATCGCATAAAATGTTAAACATTTACCGAGTTACTATTATAACAGTTTATTTACGTTAACACTATTTCACGTAGCAAGGCAACGTTCTATGTACAGAAGGTGAGTTCTATCAAATAAATAATATTTTTTTCTAATGTGTTACGCCCCTTAGATTTTGATGAAGCTGTAGGCGATAATGGAGGGCATCTAGGACCGGTTTTGTTTGTCAGATCAACATAGTTACCCATGGAAACAATTGAATTTGACATTGTTAGTAACGTTAAATTGAAAATACTGTTATTTGTGATTATATTATTAGTTTTTATTTTATGTTATACTTATAAATAGATTTACATTAATGAAGAAAAATTAGGCACGACATTAATTTGTGGACAATTACAAATAAACAATAATTACCAATAAAAAAACAACTAGTTTATTAGAAAACTAATCAACAATTAAGAAAATTAAAACATTATTTATTACTTCACATGTTCGAAGAGGCCTCCGTTGGCTTCTAAACATAATTGCCCTGTATTTATTACGTCTTGGACACATACATTCAAGAACTTCAACATTTAATTAGCGACATTCAACTCGTGTTCTATTTTTTAAATCTTCTACATCATTGAGAGGTGTAAAGTAAACTCTTTCGTTTACATATGGCCAAAGGAAAAAATCCAACGGTATGTGATCCCATCCAACCCTCCTATCATCCAAAATCCTCTTCCCCCGCTGATGTATCTCATCGTGGAGCACACGATACGCTTAGAAACCACAATTTTATCGATTGACATTATTTCCAGTAGGGTTTTGTACTTGTGATATAGAAACCACGTACTCATATTAAAATTTAATTACTGTTTAATCTCCATAATTAACTCTGGTTTAAGAAATATAAATAAAATACACTGGTACTTTGAAGGATGTGTAATGGCGATTATAAATGTAACAAAAAGGGATTATTCTACAGCCTACCACCGGCACCCTGACCCATATATACTTTCCCAGTATAATGGTTAGGGTAATATATATGAATTGTTAAAAGATGTACATATATTTAGATAATGAAATAACTTTTTGAAATGTAACCATATTTAAACAAAATAAAGAAATATTTTAATGGTAATGGTTTTAGAAATGAGCCGATCGAATGCAATATACTCTTCGTTTTGTATTTGCGAAGAGTATATTAACAGTATTTTCAATTTGACATTACTAACAATGTCAAAATTCAATTGTTTCCATGGCTAACTATGTTGATTCCGAAACTATACCTTTGAATGAAATTTTATCATATTTTATTAATTTTCTCGAAATGGAAGTGTATGCTTTTTTTACACAGGCGAATGCAGAAAAAGAAGTATAGCATGCGATTTGAATTAAAAAGTTGACCATCGTTACTTTGACATATTATATGAACACAGGTACGATTTAAGGTCGCCATTTGATAGAGCTTGGCAAGTGATTTCAAATACATGTAGTGTGTTGTACTTTGTTTTTTGACATGAAAAAGATACAGGGAGGCGAATGCAAAACTGAATCACCTGGTATATATGGTGCATAGCCGAACGTATTTCTTGATATAATTATTAATAGAGCTTCCTTTGCCCATGCTTATCCGGCTATAACCTTTATTGAAAGCATAACTTTTTTCAATGCAAACATCTCTTGTCTCCTAATGATGAATAACCAGCATTTGTAAAAAAACATTTGACTGGCTTTTAATGATACAAAAAACACTCTGCGACGAAAAATATTTTTCTGTTTTAATATCATTACAAGAGATGACACTCTTGTTAATTTTGCTTATTAAATAAAAACCGTCACGAGGATAACAAAAAACCATTTTTAAATTTTCTACGACATTCTTTAAAGAAACCAACTTCCTTTACGCTGATGCTTTTAAAATGCAATATACATTTGCATAAATAATTCAAAGAAAGGGAGCTTCTACTAAATATAATAATAATAATAATAATACATTTATTTTCCTTTAGACAGTATATACATGTATAGGAATCGTCACAATGGGGCATTACAATTAGTATACAAAAAATTCATTTAGTGTGTAAAAACATTTGTCTAATAAATATGTTCTTAGTTTAAATTTAAAACTATTGGTGTTTATAGCCTGTTTTATGTCATTAGGCAAATGATTAAATAATTTAAGACCTAGACAATAGGGTGCATTGATCGAAATATTATACTTGTAATGTGGAATATGAAATTTATCATTTTGTCTTGTATTTTTACCATGGAAGTTACTATTAATGATAAATTTTGCTTTATTAATAAAAACAAATACACATAAATCATAAATTAAAATACTGGTAAGGGTTAAAACTTTATATGACCTAAATACTTCTCTGCAGGAACAAGCCTTCGAGATCCCTGCTATAATTCTTAAAATACGTTTTTGTACAATAAAAACATCCGATGATAAGGTGGAGTTTCCCCAAAAAGAGATTCCATATCTTAGTCTTGATCCCACTTGAGCATGATATAAATTTAATAATTGATCTTTTAATAAGACAGGTTTCAAGCTTCTCATTAAATAAGAGATAGAATTTAATTTTGATATAAGCTGTTCACAGTGTCCTTTCCAATTGAGACACTCATCTAATGTAAGTCCCAGAAATTTCACATTTTTACTGTTTGATAGACTGGTATCATTAATTTTAATATTTAAATCCGTGCAAATTTTTTGTCGATTATGAAATCTCATAAATGTCGTCTTCTCAGCATTTAAGTGTTGTTTATACAAACAGTACCAGTTATAAAAATTCATTAAAGAATTATTACATTTATTCTCCACTAAGGCATCATGTTTATCAGATATAATTAAAGACTGGTCATCCGCATACATTATCAAATGAGCGTCATTTGTCAGGGTATCAAGTTCATTTGTATAAACAGAGAATAAAATTGGCCCCAAAACTGAGCCCTGGGGAACTCCCATATTAATTACCTTATACTCCGAATTGGCACTTCCAACATTTCCATCGAAAGAATGTGTGACAGCAACATATTGTTTCCTATTTCTGAGGAAAGAGGAAATCCAGTCTAATGCCACACCACGAATACCACAGGCATACAGTTTCCCTAGCAGTTTGTCATGATCGACACAGTCGAATGCCCTACTGAGATCACAAAAGATCCCAACAGGGCACTCACCCGCTTCGATATATTCAATAACTTTCTCATAGAAGTCGTACATAGCTGTTTGTGTAGATTTATTAGAGCGAAAACCATGTTGATTATTACTCAAAATATTATTTTTATCCAAAAAGTTCATTAAACGATATAAAAATGCATATTCAAAAATTTTTGAAAAGCCGGGTGGAACGGTTATGGGTCTGTAATTTTCTACCTTTTGTGGATCATGTTTTTTAAATACTGGCACAACTTTACCCATTTTTAAATTGCTTGGGAATATTCCAGACGTAAAGGACAAATTAACTAAATACGTAAGAGGTTGAATGATTACGTAAATGACTTTCTTTATGATGAATGAAGGAATTTCGTCCGGACCAGCTGACGGTTTGTTCTTTAATTTAGATTTTAATAAATTGTGCAACTCATCTTCTGCAAAAGGTTCCAAAAAAATAGAATTTTTATGATTTGATAAATCTGTAACTGAAGCGGAATTTGACGGTATATTATTAACTATTTTTAATGGTGCAGTTATGAAATACTCACTGAATAGAGACGACAACTCTTCCGGGTCCTCACATAGCTCTCCATTATAATTAAGAGCTATATTGTTAAGATTTTTAATTTTACCTGATAATTCGGATATAACTCTCCATGCGACTTTCGATGGATTGTCTGAATTTATTACTTTATTTTGATAATACTGCTTTTTAGTGTTTTCCACTAATACAGCATGTACTTTTTTTGCATTTAAATATGTGGGTAACAATTCAGGGTACATTTTTTTTATCATATGTAAATCCTTAAGATTCCTACTTGAGACCTTGACTTCATCATTAACCCATGCCTTATTATTATTGTTATTTTTATAACGTTTTCGTAAGGGAAAGTATATATTAAAATAATATAAAAAAAAATATATATATAAATATATATATATAGCGTCTCGAGACTAAAATAAAACCGCTATTACCACAAATTCTTTAGTAAAACGTGTCAACCCAACTATAGAAGTCAGTACGTTGTCTGGTTTGAAAGTCCTTTGTACGTTTCTCTATTAAGAGACCAGTTGTTTTTCAAATGAGATATAAATCTACAGAATCTACAATGTTTAAAAGTATTTTCCAATTATCAGATTTAAAATAATACAAATGAGTATATCTTTTTAGAGTTTTCAGATAAACTTTGTAATAATGATAGTATCTTGCCAGTGAGCAGCTCGTCCCACAAGAGCACCTAGCAAGCGCCTTAAAAATATATGAGGGAAAACATCCTTTTAAAATTCGAAGTGTTCTGGAGTCATTATCGGTATAATACAGGCGAGTAAGGTACGTTTTATATATCCGTGGTGACAAAATTAGTAATGAATTATCGGTTTGTTATAGTTAGCTTACAACTCATAAGTCTTTACCGATTCCGCCATGCATAAATAATTGAATGATCAAATTATTTCGGGAAGGTTCGTTTCACGTAGAAAATGCAAAGAGCTAAATTCGTGAGTATATTTCTTACAGTAGAGTTTTTTAGATTCCTCAACATTTTGACATTATCAAGAAAATCATCTTCAGGGAAGAAATTGTACCCAAGAAACTAATATTCTTTTTTTTTAACTGAGATGTCAAATTTCCGTTGTGTTCAATTGATTATTATATTATCATTAGGTAATGATTTCGTGGAAATAAGCGACGTCTGAACACTAATTGTTTAATAATAGCTATAAGAATACATATGACGCCATTGTATACCAGTAAAATCTTTACATTTAAGGTCTGAGAATCTTCTCTATAAATTTCTCTACTGTATCGTTTAAAGGCCACAAAAACGGTACTCATTAAGCTCTCCACCAATTAGAACGGGGAAGTTACTAAAACTGGGCTAATTGGTGCTAGAAATACGAAAAACTGATTTTAAAAATGTTTGTACGTACGCGTGCAGTGTGTACTGTTGCATATACTTTATCCAAAGTCAGTTTAGAACGATATAAAGAACAAGAGCGCGGCAATCCTTTGTAAAGCAATTCGAACGCGTGCCATTCATAAGCTCGCGTAAGTTACTTTTCAAGGCAATACATGCCCTATAATATTTTAAAAATCGTTAATAACTTACAAATTTTGACTGAAAGTGGTGAAATGATAGGTTGGTATATGTATATTGCATGTTCGTTTGTATAGAAGAATATAATATCATATACCTATATAATTTTATATAAACTAACAACAAACTTTACTCCCTTAGTCAATGAGATTTTCTGCCTCTTAAGGTATGGAACTAGAAAAACTTGATATTATAGTAAATGTCACCTGCTGAGTCAAATACTGGCTGAATTTGTTACATTTTTTTTCTGCTAATCGTTTTGGAATATTAATAACCGTGTAGTTTTACCCTAAAATTCAATTTTTTATTTTGTCCGCCTGTCTTAAATACGATCAGACCTATCCACGGCGGTCAATTTCACCATCGCAGAGGTTAGTAGTAGCTTCAATTTTTCTGTGGATGGCGCCCGTATAACACATATATCATTTTAAGCTAACTCTGGGTGATGAAACGAACTGGCTTGGTAGGGATACTGTAATAATATTAATTCAACTTCTTATTCATCTAAAAATTTTGAACCCACGGAATCCCCGCTCTCGCACGAGATCAACTAGTCGTTCGCACTCACTACTTGTGTTTTGTTCGAATTGTTTTTGGTCATTACCTTAACCAGTAATACCAATTTTAATTAGTAGTGATGTAACAGTAAGTACGTATGTGGCTTTTTCGGCACGTCATCTTTTATACTCTATCAGATATTTTCACCGTTTTATGAACGATGATGATGATTCATAAAAGCAAAACAACCACGACGTGCAGCGCCGTGGCAGTTGTTGGACTGAACGGAGCGAGTTCGGTTCAGCTTAAACTAAATACAGGGTGTAATCAGTTTCATGTCATTAAGAAAAAACAGTTAAAGGGGACCGACTAGACAAACAAAAAACCTTTATGACTTTTCCCTCTAGGGGCACTTTGAAAAAAACTGATCTAGGTCAACATTTTAAATATTTTTTTTAATATTAATGTAGAAAATAATTGAGAACCACTGCTTTTCTTGGTCAATGGACTTGTACTTCCCAATTATACAACTTTTAAATTGTCATAAAAAAGTGCAAAGGCCTTGGATCATCGACCGCCTTTGATGGACCGCCTCAACCAAACTGAGGCAATTATAAAGAGGTAAATAATTCGTTATCTTTTTCCTGCACAACTGCAAGCAAATAATGGCCATAGAAGTTTAAACAGAGCATTTCTTTACATGTGTGTCTTTTAATTTGGAACAAAATATTGGATTAATATTTATATTTTAGAATATTTAAATGTGATTTATTAACGTTTGTAACATAAATGAGTGTCCTGGGTTAAAAGCTTACCACCTAAGTAAATTATTCGAAATTTCTGCATCTGCATCAATACACAGTTCGGTACGTCGAATTAAGGACATACGTACTCCGTTCGACACTAAACAATAAACTATCAACTAACGTTGCCGATAAAGAAAAATAAAAGAAAAACTTGGTCCAAAATCCAAAACGGAATACAAAAAGAACGAACAAGTAAGTTGTGTCTGTACGTATCAAGAATTTAACGACTTGAACAGTAAAGTCAATAAAATAAATCTTCACTATAAATACACAGCGACCCGAAATTCAAAAATAACAAAAACAACGAACGGCGGGTTGGACGTGTGTACATAATGAAACACCCACAGTAACTAAAATATTGCACAAGGGAGAGTCAGAGTATAGTTTTCTTCAGATCAGATCTACTAAACACTCAGAAAACATCGACGTCTTTCATCTTATTTACCGCATCGCTAAAGACCGCAGACATTTTATAGCTATCTACACAAATATTAAGTATCATAGGCAAAGATACGCGCGACGATCGGAACCTACCTCAATATTCCAGCAGTTCTCAAAAGATTTTATTGAAAATTTGCGAAATTTTTGTTTATTTTTTTTCTCCAAAACTATGAGCTTTAGACCCCATCTTATATAAGGTTTTTTTTGTTTGTCTTGTCGTTCCCTATCACCAGTTTTTTTTAATGACATGAAACTAGTTACATCCTGTATAAATGAAATGAAATAAGACTGAAGGCAATTACTACGTGGACAACGTCTGAGCCATCCAATCTATTGTTTGCTAATTGTATTGACCAAAGAAACTCTGATTTTATCAATCCCTAGTGACTGGCTGAGAAAAATTTAGAAAAACAACAAACATCAAAATAGCAAGAAACGAAAATAAACAAACAGAGACGAAGAAAATAGAAACAAATTTAAAGATAGAAAACTTTCAGATAAATTATCTCGCACTTCGTTTAGGTATTTTGTCACTTATGTAAAAATATTAAAAAATGTATGAAGTCTACTCACCTCTAACTTGAGCGCTTGTGAATGGATTTTGATACAACCTTGTGCAGTGTGTTTGAAATGACGTTAACAAAGAAGTTGACAGGAATAGAGTAAGAAATGATCGGGGTAGAAAACGCCCATTTTATCACGGGTTCCGTAACTTGTAGAATTAGGCCAAAAACGAAAAAAAAAAGAAAGAAGATGGGTGGGGGAAGGGAAATGGAAAAGTTGCAAAGAAAAACTAAAAAATTTCAGGTGAATGTGTAATCGAGATACTAGATTTTTTTATTGGCAACTTTCTGTAAAGTGCATTTTCACCGAGTTCTTCCGAAAAAAATATCAGAAAATACCCCTCTTTTTGAAATTGTAGGGCTTTAAAAACATGCAATTTAAAAATGTGAAAAAATTCAAACGTATGCATTGAGGCCCTCCAAACTACTACTACTACTACTACATTTCTTGCTAATTTTAAATTAAAATATACGTGAGAATTCAAAAAATGAGCGTGATTTATATATATATATTGTCTTATTGTTACGATACTTACAAATGTGAGACTCTAATTTTCAGGGATTAATAGTCGGTTCAATTATTATTATATTATCAATCAATAGCAAACACCAATCACTCATCTAATACGCCTGCTTTATTAATTTAAATTGCATATTTAATAACGGAAATAAAACCTACTTCCCTACTCTAGCTAACTTATACTATAGAAAACATCAAAATAAATGTCATTAGGTACACAAATGTGAAAAGTTATTTCTTTTAAAACTAATTAATACCTTAATTCACTTTCCATTTCCAAACTTTAATTCTATTCTTCAATCTCTTTCTTCTTTTCTGTTTCTGCTCAATTTTATCCTTTTCCAACTATATTTAATCTCCAACACCTTTCAATTTACCTTCATTTGTGACTATTTATTTTACTATATAGCTTTAACGCTAGTAATTCCTTATTCCTTTTTATTTTCTTCCCTCTTCTATCTGCCAATTCTATTCTCTCTTAATATATTTATTCCAGCTTCTTTCTATATCTATTTATTTTGTTAATTGCTTCAACTTTCTTAATTCTCTTTATTATTTTATTTCACCTTCTTCCTCTCAATCCAAAATCTGTCAGTTTTTCTATTCTATTTCAACTGTGATGATCATCTCTTGATTAATTTTCTTACACATTCTTCTCGTTTCTATTCAGTTTTATTATTATTCTCCAAGTCTGATCATTATCTTTATAAATTTTTTATCCCTTTTTTCTCTATCAAAATCTGACAAAAACTTCTTTCAAAAATTAATATCAACAACCTTTTTTTTTTTGTTTCTCCCTTTCATCTCCACTTTTACTAGCACTCACCAACTTATAACTATTTTACATTTCTTTATTCAATTTCGATTTCATTAAAACAAATGGCTTTACAATACTTAATTTATGTCATGTTATGATTATTAATAATACAATAAATAATTACTCCCCACTTATAAATATCATAACATTTACCCCTCCCAAAATATTAAAATTTTGTGTTTAAAAGAAAATTTTGATATTTTAAAATAAGAAAACTTCTTTATTAACTTAATTCAATTTATGATTCTTCCCTTGACAATTTTTTTTTTTTTTAACAATTTACATGGCATTCGCAAAGTAATAGTTATTCAAAAGTACGTTTATATTTCTACTATTCTGTAACATATGGGTACATCATCTCGATGTGAAACCTTCCCCTGATGTGTTCACCATCGATATATCTCAGTTCATAGGTATTATCGTTTAATACCTTGTTAACAACATAAGGTCCCTCATATGGTAAAAGGAGTTTCCCGCAAATGCTTCTTTTTAAATTGGTTACTCTTAATCGTTTAACTACAACAAAATCTCCTCTCACCATATTCTGGATGTGTTGTTTCAAGTTGGCGTCCGGATGCAATGTGTTTAAGTATTGTTTTAATCGTGTAAGGAAAATTTTGGGATGTGTACGTGTATCTCCGTAGAAAAAGAACTGTATCTTTAAGCAAAGCTGTGTGTGTAGTGTGGATCTAGTAAGTGTCTTTTGTCCTTTTGGAATAGTTGCATATTCGTTCCATATAACTTTCGGTCCTCTTCTTTTATCTCACTTAGATGTTTTATTTTAACCTTCGACTTGTATTTATCAACATCTTTTATTTTTGATATTTTATTCTCAAATACGTTATGTATTTTGTAAATAATGTTGATTTCTTGTTTATTTTTACCTATGTTAGGTTTTAGAGTGTTTTGTATTTTACTTATTATATTTGTTAATTTATCGTCTAATAGTTTGGCTTTAATTATTTCCAATATTTTATTTTTAGAGGTTGACACAGTTTTTCCTTTTTGTAATAGCTCTTTATTTGTTTCATATAATTTTCGCTCCTGTTCTTTTATTCTGTTATCAACTTCAGTAACAACATTCAAAATTAAATCCTCCACGTTGTGGGTAATTGATGCCTCTATCCCCTCTACAGCCGACTTAACTTTAGTATTGATATCTTCTATTATTTCATGCGTCCTATTATCTAGCCTACCTTCTACTCTTTCCGTTCTTCCTTGCATTCCTTCTATTCGTTCCTCCAGTTTTTTATTGTTTTCTGCTATTTCTTTCATAGTTTGTTCTAGATTATTCAGTTCAGCTTTAGTTTCATCCATCTTCGCACAAAATTCTACTCTGTTCTCTTCTAATCTCTTGTTAATATTTTCATTTATTTCTTCTTTTGTATTTTCTATTTGTGAACTCAAACCTGTCATCATCTCCATTAACTGTTGTAAAATGTGTGAATCTGCTGGTGGTGTTTGTAGCGTATTATCTAAGTGATGTGTCTCTTGTGATGAAATGTCTGGTGTTTGTTCGGAGTCAGTCATACTTGTTACTTTACCTGATCTTAAGTTCATGTACTAATAAATACCTATTATATAGAATTGCCACAAAAATGCATAAATTTATTATTCTGTTGTTAAAATTATTTATTTTTGTTAGAATAATACTTATTATAAAATATCAAATTTGTCAAAATTGTTTGACACTCTCAAAGTTCCTAACCAAAATGCCCCACGTTGGGCGCCAAAATGTCTTATTGTTACGATACTTACAAATGTGAGACTCTAATTTTCAGGGATTAATAGTCGGTTCAATTATTATTATATTATCAATCAATAGCAAACATCAATCACTCATCTAATACGCCTGCTTTATTAATTTAAATTACATGTTTTCATAATAACGGAAATAAAACCTACTTCCCTACTCTAGCTAACTTATACTATAGCAAACATCAAAATAAATGTCATTACACACCTGTGAAAAGTTATTTCTTTTAAAACTAATTAATACCTTAATTCACTTTCCATTTTATAGTCTATTTCTTCATTCCTCTCGTCCTTATTTTTCTTTATACGCTCGTCTTCTTAAATTCTATATTACTGAATAATATACACCACTAACATCTTAATTCTCTTTCCACTTCCAAACTTTAATTCTATTCTTCAATCTTTTTCTTCCTTTCTGCTTCTGCTCAATTTTATCCTTTTCCAACTATATTTAATCTCCAACACCTTTCAATTTAACTTCATTTGTTACTATTTATTTTACTATTTAGCTTTAACGCTAGTATTTCCTTATTCCTTTTTATTTTCTTCCCTCTTCTATCTGCCAATTCTATTCTCTCTTAATATATTTATTCCAGCTTCTTTCTATATCTATTTATTTTGTTAATTGCTTCAACTTTCTTAATTCTCTTTATTATTTTATTTCACCTTCTTCCTCTCAATCCAAAATCTGTCAGTTTTTCTATTCTATTTCAACTATAATGATCATCTCTTGATTAATTTTCTTACACATTCTTCTCATTTCTATTCAGTTTAATTATTATTCTCCAAGTCTGATCATTATCTTTATAAATTTTTTATCCCTTTTTCCTCTATCAAAATCTGACAACAACCTTTTCAAAAATCCACAACCACCTTTTTTTTTTTGTTTCTCCCTTTCATCTCCACTTTTACTAGCACTCACCAACTTATAACTATTTTACATTTCTTTATTCAATTTCGATTTCATTAAATCAAATGGCTTTACAATGCTTAATTTATGTCATGTTATGATTATTAATAATACAATAAATAATTACTCCCCACTTATAAATATCATAACAATATATTGTTATAAAAAAATATGAAATCTAATATAGTTATACCATTCTTAAAGGCTCTATATAATTATTAAATTGAAAATGTGCAAGAAATGTAGTATATTATTTGTGAAAAACTGCCTGAAACTCGGAAAATTATCAAGTTAGAAAAAAATTCCAAGAGACAAAAAGTGTTTAGATGGGCTCAATGCATACGTTTAAATATTTAAATTACATATTTTTAAAGCGCTACAATTTCAAACAAAGGTGTAGTTTGTCAAGTTTTTCAGGAAAAACTCGGTGAAAACGGTCCTTATATAAAAGTTGCAAATAAAATGAGATTGTGCAAAATGTTCCTAAATATGTATAGAACAAAGTCAGAGTCAAGGGAACTGGTGCTTTTTCGATTTCCGGTCGTAAACTGGGATAGAAATTCGCTATTTCCAGACACCAACAATTTTTTTAAGTTGAAAAAAGAACCATTGGATTTTACATTTTGGACAATTCTAAGCATTTTTTGACTCTTGACAGTTTTTTACCTAACCTCAGTCTTCACAAGATTAAGTGTTTGAAAAGAAAACATGTATTTAGGCTCATTTTCTCAAAAAACTAGCATTTACGATTATTTTTGGGCGTTTATTATGAGCTAAACGTGTGGATTTTATATTTTGGATAACTTTAAGCATTTTTTGACTCTTGACATTTTTTATCTAATCTCACCTTCCTCGAGATATAAGCGTTATAAAGAAAGAAAACTTATGTTCACCCTTTTTTTCTCAAAAATCTAGTATTTACGATTATTTATGGGCGTTTATTATGAGTTAAAACATGTGTACTTTATATTTTGGACAACTCTAAAAAAAATTTGGCATTTGACATTTTTTACCTAACCTCACCCTTCTCGAGATATAAGCGTTTAAAAGAGAAAATGAAGTGTATTTAATTTCTATATTCTATAAAAACTAGCATTTTTGATCATTTACTATGAATTGAAACATGTGGACTCAATATTTTGAGGAATTCTAAGTATTTTTTGACCCTTGACATTTTCTACCTAACCTCACCCTTCTCGAGATATAGGCATTTAAACATTAGAAAAACGTATATTTAAGTTTTTTTTCAAAAAACTAGTATTTAC
This sequence comes from Stenurella melanura, assembly GCA_963583905.1. Classification (NCBI taxonomy): domain Eukaryota; kingdom Metazoa; phylum Arthropoda; class Insecta; order Coleoptera; family Cerambycidae; genus Stenurella; species Stenurella melanura. The sequence continues at coordinate 76,226,974 of OY757316.1, read as the reverse complement.
GATTATTTATGGGCATTTATTATGGATTAAAACATATGCATTTTATAATTTACACAATACTAAGCATTTCTTGACCTTTTACGTTTCTTACCTAACCTCATCCTTCTAGAGATATAAGCAATAAAAAGAAAATGAGAGTATATTTAATTTCCATATTTTCTAATAAAACTAGTACCTATTCTTGATCGTTTATTATATAAAATATAAAGTCCACGGATTTTAATTCATAATAAGTGCCCAAAAATAATCGTAAAATAACAGTTTTTTGAAAAAAGAAAAGAAACTCTTAGGTATATCCTGAGAAGGGTGAGGTTAGCTAAAAAATGTCATGAGTAAAAAATGCTTGGAATTGCCCAAGATGTAAAATTTAATGGTTTTTTCAACAAAGAAAATTTGGTGATGGGAAATATGGCACTTCTGTCCAGTTTACGACCGGAAATCGAAAAAGCATCAGTTTCCATGACCCTAACTTTGTTCCATATATCTAAGAACATTTTGCACTGTCCCACATAAAAATCACGTGGGGCGGAGGAAGCAAGGAAGGAAACCTATTCTCAGTTATTTGTAACACAGCAACACAAAAAAATCTTTCTGGTCTGGGGGTTTGACCATGTGAACCAAATGTTTTTGGGGTCTCTGAATCCTAATCCAAGGTCTATTTAACTCCACCACATCAGAATTTTGCCATAACCTCAAAAAACCATGATTTAAGCACGATATTTTTCGGCGCCTATTAAGTGAGATATCGGCTACCAAGAGGTCCAAGTGTTTCGCTTCTGGACCGACACGGCCCAGCTTCGAGTCCCATTTCTGCCAAACGATAGCAATAAAAAATCTAAAAAATTCAGGGTTCGTACAAAGACGTGAGCAATCGATTGGGGTAAATCGGAGGTCGGTGGGTGCCTTGGTTATCGAGATATGGCCACTTGAAGTCACCGGAAGGTGAAAATCGAATTGTATTACCACTTCTCAAGGTTATATCTCGAAAACGAAACGTAATACAGAGCTGCTTGCGTTATTCGATTTGTCTCGCCTACCTACGTACCCCTGAATTTTTTCAAATTTTTGCCGGCACTTTCATTTTTTTGCAAACTTTCTGAGCTAAAGCATCAAAAAAATTCAGAGGTATCTAGGAAGGCGAGAGAAACCGAATGGAGTAAACCGTGGCTCTATTTTTCGTTTCATTTTCAAGATATGACCTCGGGAAGCGGTAAAAAATTCGATTTTCACATTACGGTGACTTTGAGCAGCCATATCTCGAGAACCAAGGGCTGCACCGACCTCCGATTTTTCCCAATCGATTTCTCACGTCTTCCTACGTATCCCTCATTTTTTTCAGATTATTGCTAGCTTTTGTTTGGCAGAAATGGCCCTTATAGCTGGGCCGTGCCGCTCGAGAAACGAAGCCCTTGGATCTCTCACTTTGGCGGCAGATATCTCACCAAAGAGGCACCGAGAAATGTTGTACCCCACACCATCGGATTGGAAATTTAATCATTTTTGTCTACAAAAAGTTACAACGATTTGTGTGAAGAGATGTCGAAATCGCTTAAATTATGTTTTATTGAGGTTATGGCAAAATCCTGATGTGATGGATAAAAAAAAAAATAGGCGGATTCGGATTTAGCGACCCTAAAAACATAAGTACAGTAGACACGTTCAGAGGGATATACAATTTTGTTTATTAGCTTACATGATGGAGACGCTTAATGAACGGGATTATGTAAACATATACAGAAATTAATGAGGAAAAACACCTTTTTTTAATTTTTTTTACTGTCTCAAGTTACCCTTAACTTGGGGAAACTTTCCTATTTAAAATCAAGATAACTGAGCTGTGAGTTACTAAAGACACTGTTCTTATTTTTTAAATTACTTTGTACTGGTTAAAACAAATTAAAAAGTCTTAATACAAAAAATTTATATACTTTATTGCATAAACACTACAAAAAACCATAAAGGTTTTGTTTAAAAATGACATAGCTTTATAATACAATAACCTTTTTCAAAACAAATCAAAACATTTTAATAAAAAAAAATTAATTATTCGATTTCTTAAGCCAAAAAATGGGGATTGTAAAAATATCAACGATTACAAATTAATATCTTTGTCAAATACATAACGGCCCCTTCTTATAGCAGGTTGCCTTAATGCACAATCTGCCTGATTTAATTTAATAATAGCAACGTCCTGTACTACTGGATAAACAAAAGTGTTTTTTGTGTCTTTATAACTCCGCAAACAGTTCACTTCTAAGTTATTTTTATTAATTTTTAAGATTTTACACACGAACATTTTCTCCATTTCGTTTTTGAGCCTCCATTATAGTTAAATTTCACTTTTACAAACATATCTTCTTCTGTTATTTCATCTTCCAAATAATTGCAATTATTATTGTTCATTTGACTTTCTTCTGAATTTTTATTTGGGATATTTATATTTGGCGTATTATTTTCCTTTTGAATGTCTGCCAATGAAACAGATTGTCCAGGAGGGATATTAAGTTTTTTCTTCTTTTTTCTTTGCTGCTTTTTTCTTTGCTCTTTTTTCTTTGCTGTGCCACAATTTGTATTGCGTTCAATAATTTCTTCAAATGCATCTTTCAGTGCATCGTCATTCACATTTTCTGCCGGTGGTTTGCAATCTTTCATTTTTCGAAGAACTTCTATCCTATTAAGAGGATATAATCCTGAAGCTCGAAATCCAGATGCTATACTTTTTTCCATAGTGTCTTTCATATTTAAGAGTGTTTGTCTTAATAATGTAGGAAACACATTTTTGGAACACAACCTCGATTTTTTACTTCCCAGTCTTGTAGAAGTTGTCTCCATTTTATTTTTAATGACCGAAAAAAGGTTGTGTCTAAAGGCTGACACATATGTGTAGTATTCGGCAGAAGAAGAACGAATTTAATATTTTGTTTTTCACACTCTTCTATAACCTTGTACGAAATGCGTGATGCCAAATTGTCTCCTACCAGACATTTGACTCCATCTAATTTTTTAAAATAAGGGACAACAACTTTAAAAAACCAATCCTGGAAACTGGTTTCATCAAACCAACCACTTTCTGATCTATTATAAAAAGCTTTATCAGGTCCTCCCTCTATCCATTCTGGGTACAGATTTTTAGCTTTGTACACAATATACGGGGGAAGAACAACTCCTGAAGCAGTTACTGAAAACATTATTGAAGTTGAACTTCTTGAAAAATCAATTGCCCTAGAAGGATGTTTTGTACCTCGACGCACAACCCGTATTTGGCCAAGATCGTCCGTTAAATTCTTTTCCTTCTTTAATTCTTTGGGACTTCCTGCCACATGTATGTTTTCTTTTTAAGCGGTGCTAGGGGAATCTACAAAATATATCACAATTAACCAGTATGTTACTGGTAAATAACCTCTACGCCTGTGACGTTTACGTCAAAGGATCAGTTGGAGGTTGGTTTTTTTAAATAAACAACACAAATAAGTATAAAAACTTGAAATTAAATATTTCGCCGACTTTTCGGAAATATAATCTGTTTCCTTTTTAAAGGCTTTTTTTGAAAAATCTTTTTTGCTGTGTATGACAAATACACAGCTCTAAGAATGTTTGTTAAATTCAATATCCATAGATACTTACTGTTTACATAGAACTGTTGATATAGTTAACAGTTTTTTAGTTTTTATACAATGTTAAGTTTGTGAAGTTCTTCTTTTAACATTGGCAGCCAAGTTGTACAGAGATCTACGGAATAATTCGACACGCAACTATCCTCATTCAATAACATTATCGCAGATTCTTTAATTCTTCTTTTTTTGCTATCTGCCTCTTCTGTTAAAATTTTTGCCGAGTCCCAGTTTATTCTATGTCCGTTCTCCCACGCATGTTCGCAGATCTTGGACCTCTGAATTTCATTTTTTCTGATATAATTTTGATGTTCGCCCAATCTTACACTAAAAGATCTGGATGGCTCACCCTCGTATTGTTTGTTGCACTCACACGGATTACTATAAATGCAGTTTTTTGAATTTTGCTCGTGATTCTTCGGTTTTGTCTTTGTCAGAATAGATCTTAACTATGTATATAAAAACAACTTATTTTCAATTAGAAAGAATCCGCGATAATATTATTGAATGAGGATAGTTACGTGTCGAATTGTTCCGTAGATGTCTGTACAACTTGGCTGCCAATGTTAAAAGAAGAACTTCGTAAACTTAACATTGTATAAAAACTAAAAAACTATTAAATATATCAACAGTAAGTATCTATGGATATTGAATATAACAAACATTCTTAGAGCTGCGTATTTATCATACACGGCAAAAAAATGTTTTCAAAAAAAAGCCTTGAAAAAGGAAACATTAGATTTCCGAAACGTCAGCGAAATATTTAATTTCAAGTTTTTATACTTATTTGTGTTGTTTATTTAAAAAACCAACCTCTAACTGGTCCTTTGACGAAAACGCCACAGGCGTAGAAGTTATTTACCAGTAACATATTGGTTAATTGTGATATATTTTGTAGATTCCCCTAGCGCCGCTTAAAAAGAAAACATACATGTGGCAGAATGTCCCAAAGAATTGAAGAAGGAAAAAAATTAAGATAATGCCACAAATTACATTTAGACAATACCGTGAAATTCGTCTCATCATAGTTTATTAGATTTTCTGGTTTTACATCTTTTAGTTCTGAATCGAGTTTATCAAAGTATTCGTTTATAAGGGGCACAGTAACATTACTACGTGCTCTTTTAATATTTTGACACAATCGCAGTCAAATTACGATGGCGTTTCAAGAAACACTTTAACCACTCATAACCTGGTAAACTGTTTTCAAACCTTTTCTCTATTATCCCTTTTCTATTTTAATATTCCTGTATAAAATGTCGGATATCTCTTTCTGTAAGAGGAAATTCCCACTTAGCTGCTATCAAAATTGCTGACACAATTACATTTTCTTCATTTATGCCAAAAACTGATTGTCTTCCTGGTTTCATTGAGTGTTTTCTGCGCATTTTTCGACTTAAAGTTGACCTAGACACATTAAATCGCTTCTCAGCCTCTCTCACTGTCATGGTCCCATTTGCCACATTTAATAAAGCAGGTTCTAACACATTCCCTGTATAGTGCATATATTTTTTGCCGCCAACTTTACGTTTATATTGTCGGGGCGACATGTCTCAAGTTACCTAGAAAAAGAACATTTTGTACTTTTTATTTTATAAATAGAAAATAACCTAACCTATTCTTTTCCCCATAGGATGAATAGATTCTCCTTGCATGCTCTGTAAATGGGAAATTTCAATGTATCAACATTATTATTTGCTTAGTACTTACGTAGGAGACTAGTCAAATAAAAAAATATTGCAAATATTTACAATGTTTTCAAGTAATCAAGACACGTGTATCAAACAAGAACTTTTGACTTTTGTTATCGTAACAATTTACACATACGACAACTGACAGCTTGATAAAAAGACAGTAGAAATATACTGTTACTATCATTATTTAATTGTTAACACCTTATATTCTTCAAATCTGTTAGGGATTCTTTATAAATTATTATAATTTTAATTACATTCTCATAATTGATAATATTGAAAATAAAAAGTGAAACAATAAGGAGCTGCTGAAAATATATCTGGAAAGACGATCAGTGTTGAATTGGGCACGTTGTTAATAAATTAAACGTTTTCGAAGTCTCCATCCATTTCTTTCGGTTGCCTTAGAACTTACGTCTTTCTTTAGCGAGGACGTGAGGAATTTTCATGAGTAGCCGGAAGGGGCCTCTTGAAACAGCGAGGCAAAATATATCGAAATTACCCAGCTATTTATGTATTAAAAGCAGCTAATAAAGATTTCTCATTTGAGTACAGAAATTGTTGGCTGGTACAGATCCGAGGTCAGCAACTATACGAAAGTGGAAAAGATACTTTCCAATATAAACACAACATTTTTGTACGACAGTGGTAAAATTATTAAGTCCCAAATGTGCCTATGGAAGTAAACAATACGCAAAATGATATTTTCAATTGCTCGTTGAAATGTTAAACATATTATAGTTTACTGCAGACTTATTGTTGGTATAAAAAGTGTCGGGGTCTTTGATCTATACCACACCGTCAAAGGCGCCGTCACTCTTTATACCGACCAGGTAGATGAGAAGAAGTATAAACTTTCTCTTAATATTGGTTTTTCTCTTAAGCGAGAGGGATCTTTCATCCTTGTTGCCAATTGTACGAGAGGATATAATTATTTGTGTATTAAGAGCGCATAGTCTCATTTTCGCTTAATGCATTAATGGTAGGTATAGCCACGCTGGAGAGCGATTTATCGTGAGAGATAATCGTGTACGACAGAGCGACAAAAACATGTTTTAAACTCATGAAAGTTAATTAGATTAGCCATATTAACACAAATCGTTTAGAAACTAAGCATGACGCTTTAGATTACAAGTTTAATTTTTGACTGGAAATCGTGATTCGTCAACATTTCATGAGTGTGCCATGCATCTGACCAAAATAAACAAACAAATATTACACACAAACGCTGCCAATTTATTTAAATTTTGCTCCTCATTGAATTTATATGCTTCCCCAAGAACCTGTCGTAGCCTCACCAAGTGGTGGAACCTTGTACTTAGCTGGTAGGAAAGCAAATCTTTCATTCGCAATTTTGCTCGTCGGGACCAGTACCGATCGAGGCCGGTCAAATTTCTCCTATGCTGAGGGGCTATCCATTAATTACATCACACTTTAACGGGTGGGAGAAAGAAATTAATAAAGTATGAAATGATGCGATAGTGGGAGGTGGTCAGACTTTTGTGGCACCACATTACATAATAAACCGCTGCCTAAGGAATCACTACTTCCACAGCTAAATTTTCCATCCAAGTCTCTTTGAATGAAAACATTTTGACTATATATTCATTCTAGTGTGGGGAATAGTTGGTTATAGAATTTTAATAATATTTGAGACAGATGTCATAAAAAAATTGAGATATTGATTTCTAGCATATACGCCAAAAATGAAGTTTCTGGACTCTTTTTAGTTCTACTTATTCTCCACAATTTACACCCCTTCAACGGAATCATCTCAATCAGAGGTCATTATTACATATGTGTACCGAACTTTAAGTGATTGTCTCAATTGTATTTTACCAACCCCTATAATAATGGAGTGGAGATGGTGGGGGAGTTGAAAAATATTATAAAGAAATCTGAAACCTTCGCTTTCTGTATATAGAACAAATTCCAAGTTTCTGTGTTTCTTACCAGCTTGCTTTACTTACGTTCTCTTATTTACCCCTAAGTAACCACCAACCCTTCAACATAATCAGTTCAAAATATAATCTAATTATAGAAGTCGTTAAAAACAAACATATACCAAACTTCAAGTAAGAATCTCAATTTTATTTTATCAATCATTTTTTATCGAGTGGGGGTGATAGGGGACCTAAAAGATATTATAAAAATCTTGGTCTTGACATTAAGCATATACACCAAAGTTTCTGAACTCTTACCAGCTTGATTTACTTATTTTCCCCTATTGCCCCTATTTAACCCCCAACCCTTCAACGGAAGCATCTCAAAACAGAATCTAGTCCCATATGTCATTATAATACATACGTGTATCAAGTTTTAAGTGAATATCTTAATTTAATCCTTTCAGCCCCTTTAATAATTGAGTGGGGTTGGTGGAGGGGTTGAAAAATATGATGAAAATCCGAGGCCTTCGCTTCTATTATATACAACAATCCCAAGTTTCTGTACTCTCACCAGCTTGCTTTACTTATTTTCCCCTATTTACCCCCCAACTCTTCACCGGATATGTTCAGAAAACAATCCAGTTCCAGATCTCGTTATACTACATACAGAATTTCAAGTCAATATCTTAAACCATTCCAGAGAAGACGTGGGCACAGAGAAAGTTACAGACAGTCCCACAGTCCGATCAACAGACTGACAGACAGACAGACAGACAGAAAATTTGTTTTCGCTCAAATTCAAAACTTCAACGTTTCATGACATTTTAAACCTATTTCAACAAATTTACATTTTTGATTTTGTTTACGATTACTATACCACTCCACTTCATTGTGGTGGAAGTAATTGAAGACAATTACGCCTGCATTACTAGCTGTACCTATAACAGAGTTCCCTTGGGAAATACCGTAGCTTGAAGTTTTTATTTCAATCGTAAATGTGATAAAAGATTTAAGTAATGTAATAGGCCGACAGATAGACAAAGAAAATTTGTTGTCGTTCAAATTTAAAATCTCTTCGTTTCATGATATTTTAAACCTATTTCAACAATAAGAATTTTTGAAATTCTTTTTCGATTACTATTTATAACACGCCAGTTCTCGGCTGGTGCCAAAGCGGATTTTGAATGCTAAAAAAAACAAAAATTGTACTTAATAAAAAAATATAAAACTTTCATATAAGATATTTTTAAACCTAACCTCAATTTTTCCGAGAAAGTGGCGGATTTCTCGGTTTTTAATGTTTTTCTCTCGTAAAAATAATCCAATTTACATTCAATTTTGTAAAAGTATATTTTTTGTTGCATTGAATTAGCATGATTTTTTTGGAATCTGGGAAACAAGTAGTTTCCGAGATATTTGTATTTTTCGAGAAGAAAAGCGAAATCTTCCACGGAAAACTTGCTGTTTTTTTTTTCGATTTAAATATTCTATCAGGGCTCATTTTAACCGTGGAAATGTCTACTTTAAAATGGTCTAAATTGATGGTTTATTTTTCATGAAACCGCCCAAAAAAATCATTTTTCGGGTCACGAATTTTCCAATATTATGCATTACCTTTATTTTTTAAATTATTTATGTAAATAATGGATTAAATTTCAGTGGCAGAATTTACTTCAATGTAATGTTACTAAAGTTGAATGTATTTAATTGAAGACAGTTGTGGAAATCATCATGAAACTTGCAAATAAATAACATATTAGTAAAAAATCTTTTAAGTTATGTATATAAACACAGTACAAAGATTTGCAAAATTGTGAATTCGGAAATTCACATTAGAATAGTTACTTTTAAAAGGTTCGGGACCTCTCAGATTGGACGGGGGGTAAGAGGGGCCGGGCCAAGAGAGCAGCCGAACTGGTTTTGGATTAGTACCTATTCAGTCATCTAGTTGAGTGGTGATTGAGTATTTTCATTAAAAAATATTACAGAAAAACTGCTAATCAACAAGAATCAACTGTCGTTATACATTGCTATTGCAAGGTAAATTATTTTGTCAACGACTATTAAATAATGTACTCATTATGTACGTGTTTCCTCAATGATAATGCTATGGATTGTTCCCTACAGTGAATAATGATTTCATTATTCACTGATTGCAGTGAATAATGAGGACAGTCAGTTGTTTATAAGAAATGACATTAGTGACTTTTTACTAAAAATTCAAAATGTCAAAATTGCATCAACCAAAAGACAAGTGTTGTCTCTTTAAGGTTTCTAGGAAGCACTCAAATGGTACATGCCGAAAAGGTACTTTAATGAACACTCAAAAACTACATGAGTAATTTGTTTTCAAAGCATCATCTATTAGCAACATGCGGCAATCCTCAACATTGTTTTTAAAACTATTTAGCTGTGGCTACAAACTGTATTATTTTATTAGTAAGCCATGACAATGTGTCAAAGCATAATTCTGTAATTGATTTGAAACGTCAAAATTTATGCCATTTCAACGCCAACGTTATTTACAATAATTTTACTGATTAGGTACTCAAAAAGAGTAATAAAATTAAATAAATGGATACTGACAGTGAAATAGTATGTTATTCAACGAGCATATAATGATGGCTATTATTCACGATGGTGAAGTTTAAGACACGAGCCGCAGGCGAGTGTCGTAATTCACCGGAGTGAATAATAGCCATTATATGCGAGTAGAATACTATACTTTGTCCACGACTAATAAATAAGTATTTAATATTTATTTAATTCATCTGCATTTAATTTCTCCTATTTAAGAAAGATTCATAAGTCACCATATAATGTTTTTCGATTTTTCGGGTAACAAGTTTAATGAGGCGATTTTTTCAGCTTCCTTTATCTCTGACGGTGTCAAAGAAATCTCGTTTTCACTGTCAGTATCAATTTATTTAATTATATTACTCTTCTTGAGTCCCTAATATTTAAAATTATTGTAAATAACGTTGGCGTTGAAATCGCACAAATCTTGACGTTTCAAATTAATTACAGAATACGCTTTGACACATTGGCATGGCTTACTCATAAAATAATACACTTTGTCCACGACTATCAAATAATGTACTCATTATGTATGTGTTTTCTCAAGAATAATGCTATCCATTATTCCCTACAGTGAATAATGATTTCATTATTCACTGATTGCAGTGAATAATGAGGACAGTCAGTTGTTTATAAGAAATGACATTAGTGACTTTTTACTAAAAATTTAAAATGTCAAAATTGCAGTAACCAAAAAACAAGCGTTGTCTTTCTAAGTTTTCTAGGAAGCACTCAAATGGTACATGCAGAAGAGGTACTTTAATGAACAGTCAAAAGGTACATTAGTAAGTTTTTTTCAAAGCATCATCTATTAGCAACACGAAGCAATCCCCATTGTTTTTGAAACCATTTAGCAACGTGTCTACAAACTGTATTATTTTATTAGCAAGCCATGCCAATGTGTCAAAGCGCATTCTGTAATTAATTTGAAACGTCAAAATTTGTGCGATTTCAACGCCAACGTTATTTACAATAATTTTACATATTAGGGACTCAAGAAGAGTAATATAATTAAATAAATTGATACTGACAGTGAAAACGAGATTTCTTTGACACCGTCAGAGAAAAGGGAAGCTGCAAAAATCGTCTCATTAACTTGTTATCCGAAAAATCGAAAAATTATATATGGTGACTTATGAATCTT